>JANAVB010038419.1:253222-618222 GCA_029216955.1 Iris pallida
ACTTAAAGGAACAAAATCATGAAGGCACAACTATTAAGTACGATCAAAAATTGATAGTTTAACACAAGTGGACTAGGACCAGATAGGAAAATCATGGTCAGATATACATGATTTAAGATTGAAGTTTAGACAAGACATGAACAAAGTATAGAATCAAAATCTGGCAATGTATAATTTGAGGAAATCAATGATCTAACGATAAAATGCTAGAAGGAAAATTAGCAAGGGTTGATTGAGAAAACGTACGAAATATTCAGGAGGTACAGTATCAAATCAGGATAAACGTGCAAGGATTTGTGATTCTCGAAAACCAATAATCATGTGAAAAGGAAATATAGTCTCCATGATATACAAGAATATATAGATATTTGAAGTCACTTTACTTAGAATCCCTGTCCCGCCAGTGTATGTCTGGCTGCCGTGAACTTTCGATTCCATGACTTAAATAACAATATGTTACCGAATAACATATCAACTTTATTCATTTTCAAACAATTATCAACGAAGCAGCTCAAAAGATCTAAATATGAAGAGTTTAGGACAAAGTCTCAATAATACCCGAAAACCTATGAATGTCTGAATTCACTTCAACTTGGAGTTCATGCCTCGCTAGTGTACAGCTGGCTGCAGTGAATCCTCAGTCTCCGTAATCCAGATAATGGCTGCAGTGAACAACTGCCACGCCCTAGTAGGTCATCGAATAGTCTTTGAACTTTATCCATAGAAAAATTTCAAGGAATCAAAATAAGTTTCAATAGTCCAAGTCACGAAAATGGTGAGGTTATCTGACTGTTAGAATACAAGGGTTTATTAGGTACTAAGAGACGACAAGGGATCCAATCAGTGAGTACAAAAGGGCAACCAGGGAGATTTAAAATTTTAGATAGGGAGCAAAGTTTCAAATTATAACAGAATTTCAACTGATATCTGGAATGGTAACAAGATTCCTTATATGGGACATTATCTCGAAGGGATAACAGAGTCTCGAAGGATGAACTGAAGCAAGTATCAGATAGGAAACAAGTTTCAAAATAAGAAATGAAATCAAGTTTCAATAAAATCTCGAATAACAATGAAATCTCGAGCAAAACTCGAATAGGAAACGAAATCTCCAATAGGGTACACAGTGAAAAATAGAAAATCAAGTATCAACAAAGTCATGAATGAGGAACAAAATCTCGAATAGAAAATCTCAACGAGCAAACAAGATTTTGAATAGTAATTAGAAAACAGGTTTTAATAGGAAACAAGGTATTGGATCATAAATATGAAACAAGTGAATCTTAATAGTAAACAAAGTCGTAAATGGAGAACGAGTCCCGAATAAATTCAAAATAGGAAATAGAATCTCAAACAAGCGTCAATAGAAGCGAAGATTAAAACACAGTTTCAGAATGATATTTCGAGTAGAAATAAATCTTAAATAGTACAAGTTTGAGCAGAATATCAATAACGAGTAGGAACAAGTATTCCGGAAAACAAACGAATTCATGGATAGGAGACAAGGTCGAAACAAGTAGTGAACAACAACTTTCGAGTAGAAAATCGAAATCATCAAAGAAAATAGACAACCAGTATCGAGTAGTGGATTTCAAACAATATCGAATTGTGGATATGAAGCATGTTTAATGAATAGGAACAATATCTCGAAATAAGTTTCGAATATCATCCCAGGTTTCAAAAATAGAAAACGAAAAGTTGTAAGAAATGATCTAAGTGCTAAAAGAAATTTAAGGAAAGACTGGGTTGCTAATCATGATACATGGTTTTTCCAACCATGCAAAAGAAATCTTTTGTCTTCAGTCTGTCTCCAGTATTCCTCCGGGACAAAAATCTCTCTAACCTTCTTCAATTGTCCTGGCGTAGACTGATCCTTGCGGTAGTGCTCCATGTGGTTGCTGAATCTAGAGAGGCCGGTCCCCTTACTGTAGTCCTGGTGCTCCTCGTGTTCGTCCTTGGGCAGTGTGATCAGCGATCTCCAACAGTACTTGACTTGATGGACTGGCGATCCGCAGTTCAAGCACAGGCTCAGTCCCTTGTGTCACTCATCGTAGTGATGTCCTGGCGACAACAGAAAATACAAATGATCGTCGGCTGAATCTGTATCTGGATCTGAATCTGAATCTGAATCTGAATCTCCCGCTGGGGCTGAAATGCAGGGATCTGACAGGAATATACGGCTACTGGTGTGCTGGCTACTGAGATCCTACTGTTCTTCGACATAAGTCTTCTTCATATCTCTCCTGGCTTCAGCTTTCCATCTTGTTAGATGTGCTACGAACTCGATCTCCCGGTTGGTGACTTCAATCTTCGGAGGAGTCGGATCCTCAAAGGCTGAGATGATCTTCAGTGGCGGCTTCAGGTTCTCGATCTGCTCCTTGGTGCAAGATATGCGCTCTGTGTCGGAAAGTCCAAGGATCCGAAGAAATCAGAAATCCTTCATGGTTCGGAGTGTGTATCCACAAGTCTGGCTTGGAAAAGGATGGCATGCTCCCTCTGGGTGTCAAGGGACTCTTCAAACATCTCCGTCAACAGCGTACTACCCATGGGGATAGTAGGGTAGTAGAAGGTAGTAGAAGCTCGGAAGCATCAAGTGCAGGTGAATCGACGGTTCCTATATTTGTGTGTCTGAATCATCTGAAAAACAAAAAACTGTTAAATATCCTAAACCTAGAAACAACAAGTGTTTATATAGTATCCATAGACCCGATATACCCGATTTCCTATGTTGTGATCAAGTTTCCCTAGTTTAATCAAGTCCCCCAATAGTACGCTAAGACCTAGGTACCATTAGGTTAGACCTGTATGGGCCACCACTAAAAACATGTCATGACCCGCTCCCGAATAATCGGACACGAGTCGGACACGCCCAGTCTTCGTCGTTGGACACGATGAAGTAAGCTGTACCAATCTAGGGAATCTAACCAGATAATTATGAACAAGTATGAAATCACAGCATCTATAAAACGTATCCCAGAATAATCACCATAATCCATAAATCCATATATCAGAATTGTACTAGTCATCAGGAATGAAATGTACAATATCTAGGAGTAAAACTAAACAGTCTAAACCTGAAACCTCAAGCTAAATCATGTCTCCATCCTGCTCAGCTAATATCCTGGGCTCTGGCCCATAGGGTAGAACAATATCCTGCAAGCACCTGCAACATATCCTAGTCAGGAGCGGAGCTAAGTATATCCAAGAAAATGAATATGAACATCATAGTATGAACAAAAGACAGAAAATATATAAAAGTACGAGAAATGAGAACAAGACATGAAACGGAATATGAGTACTGAAAGTATATACAGGGAACATGATATGAGTCCTGAACATGAAATACAACCTGAACATGAAATACAACCTGAATCCTGAAACCTGCAAGATTGAAATACATCCAGATTGTGTGATCGGTTTGGGTAGATTCAATGAACATGAAATGGTACGGCTTTGGTCCCGCGTGCACGATGCGGGACCTAAGCTATTCACATAAATAGTAATAGGGTTTGATCGCACAACTGTAGTTTTTCCCCTCCCAGACACAAGTAATCCATGAAACATGAAATCAGACAATACCGTGATACATCGTGTCAACAAGAAGATACAGGAATGAATATGCAAGACATGAGAAAATGAACAAATCCGAGGAGTATACTTGCCTTGCTCAGGGTGATCAAGTGTGGAGTAGTAAAGCTGGAAATCCTCCTGTTTATAATTTACAGTTTAATAAGTCAACAATGTAAGGTAGTTATTTCTAATCTAGAAAATCACTTAACAAAATCCTTAGTTTATACTAAATCTATTAAGTCCTATTAATCTCTACATTTGTACAACTAAAGTAATATCTATATACAACCTAAAATGTGAGACAACAATCTTCAATCTTCATTATCACTCAACTTCATGTGCTAAGATCCTCTAAATTTGCCAACATCCAATGGTACTATAGTTCTCATTAACTACAATATTCCGTTAAAGGGAAATAGAGCCTATTAAATTAACTCTAGTAGTAGGACTGAACAAGCCAACCCTTAGTTTATGATTAATAACCACCCTAAGTTACTGAACAATGGTTCAGTTCAGTTAAGTCTCAAAGATGAGACTGAACTGATTTATTTACAACTAATCCTAACTACCAGTTCCATTTCAGGACATAAAACAGTCTAGTCTTTCCTAGGCATCTACCTTTCAGTTGGAACCTTCCCAATTTCTCTGGACAATGATACCAGTTCAATCACAAATGGGACTGACACCCTATTGTTTAGTTTCAGGTAGGACTTACCTACTCATCCTGAGCCCATGGCCACTTGAGTTTTCCTAAAAAAAATCAGTTACAACTATACTACAAATGTCCTTATTCAAACTGTTAGACTTGTCTGCTAACCCTTCATTCCTATTGTCAATTCAGTCTAATACAAATCTAAACTGAAACAACAAATCTGAACATTCTTCCTAATGTCCATATCAGTTTAACCCCCTTAAATTCCAAATCCATTCAACTGAAAACAATGAGCATAAACTTCTAAAAAATAAGATACCCTGTTCAGTTCCTAAGCTGAAAACTATTGGATCCTAGTTCTAACAAGTAAATCAGCCACTTGTCTAGTTCTCAGGTCTCAGTAATAGCCTTGTACAGGACTAAAACAATGTAACCCTCAACTGATTTATACTGTCAGGCTTTTCTGAACAATGGTTCAGTGAACACATAAGACTGACATATACATTCAGTCACAGTCCACTGTAAACCAATTACCAGTCCTATATGTATCTCAGTTATCATTCCATATGTGTAATCAATATCAGTCCCAATGTGTAATCGAATATTAGTCCAATGTGTTTCCGTTATCAGTCCAACTAATCCTAATATTTATGACTTGTGGTTTGATCTCTCAGGTATAGGACAAGTTTGATCTCTCAGGTCTAGGAAATTCAAATCCTAACTAGGAAATTACAAGTCTCAGTCCTTAACAGTCTAAATACAGTCCATACTTTAGTCCTACGTGTATCAGTTATCAGTCCAAATCAGGACTTAACATATCAACCTATGTGTATCACTGATATCAATTATCTGCACATGATAGTCCCCATATCCTGTTCAGTCCAAGCACCATTCCTAACTATAACATAATAGCAATTTACCCTCTTATTAAGACTGCTATCTAGACTAGAATGCATATGTCTGAATTGCATTTCAGAACAGGATTACTATAACCCAGGTTAAAATGGAATGGACATAGATGGAAGTTCTAAGCTACCCCACTGATTTCCATAGGAGCTTACTAAATTCCTACTATAGGAAACAACTGGATTTAACAGTTTTAAGAAAAAGAATACTGGATATCCATGCCAATCCTATTGATTCATACCTCCTGACATTAAATTGAGATAACAAGATTTCAGTAGCATCCATCAATCCCAACTCAAGAGTTAGATCATGCTAAGCCATGGATCAAAATGGGTATCTGTACTGAGACTGATACCAAGATTTGACTCAACAATTCAGGATACCATTATCCTTTAACTGAGATCTAAAAGAAGTTGATTATCAATTATTGACATCCTACACTTGAGATCCCATCGAGATAGAATGGCAAGTAAGATTGTATATAAATCTCAATTCAGGCTGTAATTAAGATATCAACATATTGATAACGAACCAACCAACAGCTATTGATGAAAAAGAAATTAACAATAATCAAAACAAACCTAGGCAAATGATTACAAAAGACCAATAGTTTATCATTCAACTTCGATCGATTAGCCTTCTGTTTTGTCAAGAGTGAGAGTTCAAGGACAAGGATCAGGGCACACACTCGATCCACTGCTCTAGAATTTTAAGAAAAGAAAACTTTAATGAAGAACCAAATACATATTCAATAATCTAGATCTGATGTAACCCTTGATTCCTGACCTTCAAGAGATTTGATCAATCGGTCCCTAATTGAAGAAAGGAATGAATCTGGATCTAAAATCTGACATAAAAATATAATGATTATAATCAACCGATACAAAATAAAAGAATCAAAGTTAGTTTTCCAAGGATAGATAATTTTACCTCCTTAATCGATTGATGATTTCAACAAAAGGAGTCAGGACACGAATGGTAAATCAGGACATGAAGAGAATTGCTGAAATGAAAATAAATGCTCAAAATCAATACGAGTAATTTGTTCTGAACCATGAAGAACAATGGAAGTACGATGGAAGAATCATTACCAATTTCGAAGGTTGTTGAGACCTCATTCACAGCCATGGCTCGAATCCTTGGTTGAATTCAATTTGAATTGGGGAAGAAGAAAGGGGTTCTCTCCAGAATTTCTTACAGAGTGAAGAATGAAAGGAGTCTGTGGGTTCTTAAATAGGTAGTTGTAGGAAGAAATGGGGGGAAAATGGAATGGAGGTTGCTGGCACATGGCTCAGCTGTCAGAATTGATTAGAGGAATGAAGGAAATGTTCGTTTGAGATTTTGAATCTCAACTGAACTGAGAAGGAAATTGTAGTGCACGAGAGGTTTAATAACCATCTAAAGTAAGGAGGAGGCCCATGAATAAGGGCCCAAGAGAAATGGCCCAAGGCTGGAATGTAAACAAAGGAAAAGAAAATATATTTTTTTATAATAGCTTCTCTTATATTTAAATATATAACAAATTCCAAATTGTTTAATCAATATAATATAAAACTTAAAAAAATTCAATTATCAGGAAGGTGGAGTTACACCCTTAGATTGCGCCAAGGCAGTGATGGGCGCGAGTTGTGCAGAAGCAAGAACAGGTGTAGGTTGCGCCAGGGAAGAAAAGACCAAAGGGTGCTTTCCCTTATTTTGGACAGCGGTGTGTCGAGACAAAGTCTTCTTCGATTTTAGAATCGGAGAAGTGGAGGGATTAGCCAAAAGACTGTCTCCCTTAGATTGCGCCAAGGCAGTGATGGACGCGAGTTACGCAGAGGCAGGGGATTGTGTCATCGAGGACTTAGGAGTCCAAACAGAGCGCGTCTTGCTCTTAACAGCGGCAGCAGTGCGCTTGGCACCCCCAGCATTGATCATGACCTCGTAGGCTGCCTGGTCGACTTGAATGACCAGGGTCTTCTGCGTCTTGCCGATTGATGCGGTATCACATTGAGTTGTCACTTTCTTGTCGGTAGAGAAAGTCGTCCCCAGCAGAGTCACCATTTTGTTTGCAAAAACAAAGTCTTATTACAATCTTAGAAAAGAATACAATAGTACAATTGATTTCTGGGGAAGTACAACTATAGGAATCTGATCAGAATGCGATCACTTTATCCCTTGGACGATGTGATATTGAAGACGCAAGCCTCTGGAGGATGCAACAGCACTTTAACAGGAGATTTTGATCACTCTCTTGATGCATTGAGGTTGATTTAAAACTCTATTTATAGAGTTCTTGAAATAACTGTTTAGCAGTTATTCTGGGTTGCGCGCCCTTCAAGTTGCGCGTCTCCTGTTCACTTGTGCGAACGGTTGCACTAACTGTTGTGGACGCATGGCATTGTTTGATTGAGATACGCGTGGTCGTGAGCAGTGTAGTAAGCACGTTCTGCGAAGTTAGTAGCTTGCGCGCCCCGTCACTCTGTCCTGAATACTGTTTGATCACCTTGCGCGAGCTTCATCAGGTTGCACGTGGGCGCAATGTAATAACCTGCACGAGCGGTTTGCACCAACTGATGTGGACGTGTGGCATCATTTGATTGAGATGTACATGGTCGTGGGCAGTATAGTAGGCACGCACTACGAAGTTGGTGGCTTAAGCGCCCCGTCACCCTGCTTTAAAATAAGAGTTGATCAAGTGGCACCAACTTGTCAGGCTGCGTATGGGTGTAACTCAACGACTGGCACCTTTGACTAGGTCTTCTGTGCTGTACTGATTAATCCTCGCGCCACTCGATAACTTGTACGAACCAGCTGTCATCATTAATTACATGCTGACAAAATCTTCTCGAGCGCCGCGTTGTACGGGATTCGAATGGATTTTCCTTAATCTCCGTGCTGTTAGCTGTCAGGCAATAATGATGTCGTTACAGTTTTTCGAGAAAGGGCGCCACGTGGCGCTCGTGCAACCTGACTTCAGCGCAACCAGATGTTGGCACAACCTGATGCTACGCAACTTGATGGTTTGGCGCAACACAATGATTTGGCGCCATCTGATGATCCAACACTTTAATAGGTGGCACAGCTTAATTTTTAGCCACTACAGGGTGTTAAAGTGAAACTCTTCCATCATGATTTGCGTAATGTGATCAGTCACAAACGCAGATCAGGAGATCTGACCAATAAGCAGAATCTGCTCCTCGTAGGGCACACATGTGCTATGTCACCATCAACTGCTATTGTTGCAAAACAGCGGCTCCACTACAGAGGCAGTCCGTGTTTCAGCGACAATAATCTACGGCACCTATCCGACGTCTCCTCGAAAAGAAAGTGCCAATTGAAGACGAAGCGGAGCCAAGATCGCTTCATGTCATGTTGCCTCCAATTCCCACTCATCCGTGAGAAAGACAACCACCAACTCCTCAGCCTCTGCATCCAAGAGTCAGCTGAGGAAGAGCAAAACAGTGGTCCCGTCCCCAGGGGTGTACGAACGCACCCGAGCAAGAAGCAAGGCCCTAG
Source organism: Iris pallida (assembly GCA_029216955.1). Classification (NCBI taxonomy): domain Eukaryota; kingdom Viridiplantae; phylum Streptophyta; class Magnoliopsida; order Asparagales; family Iridaceae; genus Iris; species Iris pallida. The sequence goes on from JANAVB010038419.1 coordinate 261,849, forward strand.
CAGAAGCAACAGCCGGGGGTAGTCAAGCCTTTGACAACCCTTCCCTCGAAGACGAAGAAGCGCTTCGACAAACCGACCCTGACGTAGCTAGGGGTAGCCAACACGAGGCCTCCGAAGAAGAAGCCCCTCTACAGGAAAGCGAGGTCGAAAGCGAAGCCTCGACCGATCCATCCACTTCCACCCATGTCATGACAGCTTACATGGCAGGGGGTGGTGATGAAGGAGAATCAGATGCTCCAGCGCTAGACATCATACAGCGCATAGACACTCTTGAGGGGAGTCTCAAAACCCTCTCTACCTCCATGCAGATCCTGACCCAGGCGATGTTTGACATTCGAAGCACTCTGGGAAGGGCACTTGTCTCCACCAGCCCTGATCCAGGGGCCAACGGAGAATCAAGTATACCCCCCCAATGGGTATCTTCAGGGGCAGGGCACCACACTGCACCGCGAGCGTCAGTTCCTTCCAATATCCAGCTTCAGGCCGTACCGCCTTCACCTACTCCCAGCTCGACAGAAGACTTGGTCGAGATGGTCAGAGACCTGCACGAGCGTTTTGAGGCCCGAAGTAGACAGGAGGATCACCAGAAGATGGGACTCCCGTAACCTTACCCCCTCGAATGGAACAAAGTGGTTTATCCTCCTAAGTATAAACCGCAAACACTGACACCATACGACGGAAAGGATTCTCCTCGCCGGTACCTGACCTACTTTTAGTCTCAGATGGGGCATCTCCCAAAAGAAGACGCGTTACTCACGAGCCTGTTTGTCGGGGCTTTGAAGGGAGTCGCCTACGACTGGTACTGCAGTCTCCCGGACAACTCTATATCATCCTTCGATGACTTGACACGCCTCTTCCTTAATCGGTTCTACGACGGAAGGAGAGACATGACCATGTCGTCTCTCATAGAACTGCGGCAGACTGAGAATGAGACCGTTCGAGTCTTCATCGAACGTTTTCGACAAGCATGTCTAAAGTTGCCTTCGGGCATGCCGAAACATGCACTCATCGAAAATAGATACTGCTGCTGGAATACCTGGGCCTGAGGCGACAAGGGCCTCGAAAACGGATACTGCTGATGCTGCTGGACTGATACTGGAATTGGCCCACTAATCGAGGGACTAGAGAAGGTTGATGAAGATGACTCCCCCTGTTCGGGAAGTTCCCAACCCTGTGGTCCAGGGCACCACAAACCAAGCACAAACCCTGTGCTCTGTGACACTCTGATACCACATATCCTGGCTTCCCGTAATGAGTGCAACCTATTGTGGAAGACTGCTTCTGCTGCTGCTGGGGATACGTCGGGGTCGAATGCTGAACCGACGTAACAGAAGCCGCCCGCCTCGGAGCTCCAATGGTCAAAGCCCTAGCTGCCGGGGCTGGTGTTGAAGACTGGTTCATCTGGTCGTAGGATCACTTCCAACCCCCGGTCCTGTCCACAATCCTTTGGGAGGTATACTCATCCCTCCTCGCTGCTCTCAATACTGCATCAAAAGTCTGATGCTCAAACTGCTCCACTGCCAGTAAAATCACCAGGTGGAGTCCCTGCTAGAACCGCTGGGCTCTGTCGAACTCGGTCGCTACCAAGGTGGGAGCAAACCGACTAAGTCTCGAAAACTCGACCGCATATCCATCGACCGTCCTGTCCATCTGCTTCAAATTGGTGAACCTCATCTGTAGATCATACCGAGCTACAGCATCGAAGTACTTGGTCTGGAATCTCTCAGGAAACACCGCCCACGCAACAGGTGCCACTAATCCAACGGCCTACGTCGCCCACCAGCTGCGGGTAAGATCCATTAACTACAGGCGCACTACGGCCACCTTCTCGTCTTCTGGAGTCCTTGCTTCTTCTAGAATCACCTCTGTATCCTGCAGGCAAGCATCTGCGCCAATAGCATCTTCGCTACCATCGAAAAAGGGAGGGTTCAAACGCTTGAAGCTGTTGGCCGCACTGTTACTTGGATGACCTCATCTACTCAAAGCATCTTATACTGCCTGGTGCAATGCATCACCTCGACGATCTTGAGAAGCTAATAATGTCCTGATGAGATCCACCAAGGTGCCATCATCAGGCTCTGCAGGCTGGACGGGCTGAACTGGTGGCTCTTGACCCCTACTAGGCATGACTCTGGAGGCTACCCCTGAATGCTGGACTTGATCTCCAGGTTGCTGATGGTCCACGGGAGGTGCTCCGCCTTGCCGATCGGTAGGACCAGGAATAATGCCACTGAAGAAGACGACATAGGGAATAATAAAGAAGGACCAGGACAGATCAAAGATACAAGCATATGATCAGGTCAAGAATCCAGGGATTAGAGGATACGAGCAGAGATCAAGGGTGAGTGCTGATTGAAACATCTATTTGGTAAACCCTCACATATCTTGATTTACAAGACCTGTATGGGCCACCACTTAAACCATGTAACGCCCCAGAACCAGAATACTGGAGAGCGGAGGCGAACATAGCCAGCTACGTATATTAAAGTACAACCCACCTCGCTATACGATCACGGCTGTCTAGATACATAAGGGTTTAACTACAAGCCATCAGTCTCTTATGGTCATGAACAAGCCTATTGTCTCAATCTCAAACAAGCAGTAACTGTTACAAGATGTCAGAGCACCAAATATACAATAGTAAGGTGTCCCATACAGTACATATTTGGATGATCATGAAGCTAGTCGTACAAAATGTCAAGACTAGCAAGAGTTTCAGTCATACATGATCAACTCTAGGATTTGTCAATCATGTTACAGCCCGTAGGCAGACAGTAAATAAAGGTGCAATACGAGCTAACACGTGCTCGCCGACTAAACGCCTCAAAAGAATATTTCTACAATAAAGTGGAAGAACAAAAAGGAACCCACTCGTTGCCAGGGTTACGCCTGGTGGTCACCATCTGGCTGAAAGATAGGTAGATCCTCTGGAGCTGTTCCGGTATCTGGCCATACAAAACCAGCTGGGTCAGACCCCAGAAAGAGCAAGTGCCACAAAGGAGGCTTCACTTAGGAACTAAAACCAGCATATAATAAATGAATATTAAAGTTAATTATATATAAAGAAAACTGATAATAACATAGCCCACAACAGTGAATTGAGTACGAGGAAACCATTCAGGTAGCCAAGTCGCAACCCTTAAACCAAACAAGGACCGGGGTTGTAACCCTTCACCTGAATAGAAACCCGTCTCAAATTCTTGTTGGTAAAGTAAAACATGACGAGCATGACATGGGCTGCAATAAGACAATAAACGAAGAGAGGACACAGAACTGCTCCGGGATCCGGGTTACAACCCTTAAACCAAACAAGGATCGAGGTTGTAACCCTTCGCCTGAACAGAACTTGGCCCCTGATCATTATTATTAAGGTAAGCATAAATAATCATGTTATTGAAGTAACCAGGTACCGAAACAGGGCAAGACTTAGACTCCATCCAACATTTACGGCCAAGCAAATAAGTACGGCTTGATACTTTAACTAACTAGGGTTATCACAGACCTAGTTACTAGTAAGATACAATTTGATTATTCCAACAGCCACAAGCCCTGCAGACCATCCAGGCTATCCGGACGCAATTTAGGGGTTGAATTCATGTGGGTACATTATCCAAGAACATATGTACCCTTAAGTAGCTTGGTGGGTGCAACACATGACAGTGTGCTGGAAATGTGCCCTACTCAACGACAGGCTACAAATCCCATGATGGGACGCCCAGATAACGGAATTGCCTGTAGCTGGGAAATCTCTTTATGACTACTGGATTATTCTAGTTATTAGCCTTAGTCAAATTCAGTAGGTACCCCTAACCGTGGTACTCAGGGGTCCCTATCCTGAACTTGATGCAAGACAATACTGGTTCATTTGTACAAACACAATCGCCCACGGTGTCCAGGCCAATCATTCTTGTCATGTCATGCTAGCCATCACAATAGCTATTCGAGGTATATCATGACAGGTTTAATTATTAAGATTACTTATCATGTCAAGAGTGCGTCACGACGGACCACCATCACGTTCATGGATCATGTACAGAATTTACATGGTACAAGCATTCTATCAAGGGACCCAAGCTACACAGAGGGTCAAGAAACATGAGCATAATTGTAACATTCCAATATAATAATAACAAAAGAAGAGGACAAGGGCAATGGTAAGAGCCATGCGGCTAAGGGAAACAAGCTCATGCGGCTAGGAAAGGAAAGGGGCTTATGCGGCTAAGGAAAAGAGCTCATGCGGCTCGGGGAAAATGGGTTCATGCGGCTCGGGAGAGCGGGGCGCATGTGGCTGGAATGGAATGGCTCATGCGACTGGGAGAACGGGGCGCATGCGGCTGGAATGGAACGGGGCGCATACGGCAATGAGAGCCTATGCGGCAAGGAAGGGAATGGCTCATACGGCCAGGGACAAATGGGTTCATGCGGCTGAAGGAAGCGAGCATATACGGCAGTGGGGAAATGGGTTCATACGGCTCGGGAAATCCTAGGAGTTCATGCGGCTAAGAAATACGGGTTCATGCGGTTGAAGGCAACAAGCCATGCGGCAATGGTCCAAGGATAGCTATGCGGCCAAGGCCAACCAAGCCATACGGCTGAAGGCCATGCGGCCAGGAGTGCCTATGCGGTCGAAACTACCATGCGGCTAAGACTGCCATACGGCCAGGGGAAACTTGCCGCATGAAAAAGCCATACGGCTAGTACTGTTTTTCTTCTCCACTTTCCGAGAAGAAGAACTATGGAAAGCCATGACTTCCAAGCTCCATTAAATCTTCGTTTAGGGTCAGAATCCAGACTTCCATAGGTCAAAATGGGGCAGAAAGAAATTCTCTACAACATGGAACCATCAAAACTTGAAAATAACAAGGTTAGATAGATCAAAACCCAAAAATCCGAAAATACAACAAGCTTAGATCTACACAAATTGAACCATGGAAATTTAAAATGCTAAGTATTAAAGTGTCTTAGAATCTCGTGAGGAAGAAAATAGAACAATAAAACTTGAGTTCCTCCATGAAGCAAGTTGCACATGCCTAAGCCCTCTCTCTGGTAGGTGGAGAGTAATGGTGAGGAAGAAGAAGAGTTTAATGAAGAAGTGAATGAAGAGAGGGAATGGGTTGGCGGCTAATAAAAAAAAGAGGGTTAGCAGGTAGGGGTTGGTCCACATGCAACAAAACCGAACCAAGCCGAACCAAGCAAACTGAACCGAACCAAACAAATGAATGCCGAGATAACCATGCAAGGAGACATGCAAAAATACGTACACGTATACCAGAATACGCAATACGAACTATGGTCGTTACAACTCTATCCATCTTAAAAGAATTTTATCCTCGGAATTTAATTAAGAGGCTAGAGAGGCAAGTACAAGCTATAGTAATCATAGACAAGCTATAACAAAGCAATCAATCAAGCAATCATTCATGCAAGCAAGGAACTGAGAGCATAAGGCATAAGGAAGACATTATACCTTACGAGTCAAACAGGTCGGGATATCGCGATCGGATATCATCCTCATGCTCCCACGTTGACTCTCCCAAAGAGTGATGACCCCAAGCAACACGGACTAACTTAATAGTCTTGTTCTTGAGTATCTTCTCTCTCCGGTCCAATATAGACACGGGCCTCTCCTCATACGAAAGGTTGGTACCAACAACCAATTTTGAATGATCCAGGATATGGCTCGGGTCCGGGATATACCGTCGTAGTTGGGATACATGGAACACGTCATGCACCTCACGTAACGACGACGGAAGAGCGAGACGATAGGATACGTCACCTACTCGCTCCAAAATATCGAACGGCCCTATATACCTAGGACTAAGCTTTCTCCGTACGTCGAAACGAATGATGCCACGGTTAGGCAAAATCCTCAGGAATACATGGTCACCGACAGAAAACTAAAGAGGGCGCCGATGAGAATCGGCCCAATGATGCTGGCGATCTTGTGCGACGCGAAGATGGTCTCTAACTTTTCTGACCACCTCAACCGTCTGAGTAATCATTTCCGGACCGAGCATTTGCCTCTCTCCAACATCGTCCCATGCTAGTGGGGATCGGCTCTTCCTACCATATAATGCCTCGAACGGTGCCATCTGGATACTGGCCTGGAAACTATTATTGTTCGAGAATTCCACTAGGTGCAGGTGATCTTCCTACGAACCACCGAAGTCGAGTGTACAAGACCGCAACATATCTTCCAAGGCTCGTATGGTACGCTCTGACTGGCCATCTGTCTACGGATGATAAGCTGAGCTGAACTGGAGGTGAGTTTCCAAACTCTCTTGCAGGCTGTGCCAAAAGTGCGGCATAAATCTTGAATCTCTGTCCGAGGTGATACTGACTGGTACACTGTGAAATCTGACGATCTGTCTGAGGTACACCTCTGCTAGCTGAGCCGTCGACTGACCAACTCTAAATGGGAGAAAGTGAGCTACCTTCGTAAGTCTGTCTATAATAACCCAAATAGCATCTCTCCCAACTGGGGATCTAGGTAATCCCATCACGAAATCCATAGTTATATGCTCCCACTTCCATTCTGGAATCGGTAAAGGTTGAAGAAGTCCTGCTGGCCTCTGATGTTCAGCTTTAACTTGTTGGCAAACCAAACACCGAGAGACAAACCGGGCTATCTTCCTCTTCTTGCCATTCTACCAAAAGTACTGACGGATATCACGGTACATCTTCGTACCACCGGGATGAATGGAATACTGCGAACTGTGAGCTTCTGCCATGATCTCATGCCTGATATCACCACTAGGTACACAAAGATGCCTTCCATGTCGAAGTGTACTATCTTCATGAATACTCAACTCTGGTCTTCGTCCTGTGTAGTACCCCGTCCCGCTCAGTCAATCGGAGGAATCGAAACGCCGACGGCGTTCGGACTTAGCCTTGCGACGGCTACTCGGAGACATCACTCGGTCAAGACGACCGCTCGCTCAGGTGGGGTAGTTTCGGTGAACTTGCCTCATCTTTGCCTTCATATAATAAATCGTAATATTTTCAACTTGCACAAGTAGGCTTAATAATAAAAGAGACGAATCCACATAGCAAAAGGGAATAATCCCGACGGGTCGATTTGAGTTAGAACATGGAAAGGTCCCACGGTCGGCTTAGAGTTGGTGCACGGCGTGCTTTAAAAATGACACTCGGTCCTTCGCCCCATGGCTTGGGAGAAGGAAATTTGGTTTTCGGTGCAAAAGCTAAGAGTTAACCTAAGTCATAGGCGTCGCCCACATAAACGCTTGATAAAGCGTGCACGGTTCCCCTATGCAAGGCTTGGCATAGCCTTTGCTCGTCCCTTGGGTTAAGTTGTAGGCTTGAATAAGTTAGGCAAAGTTATGCCGGTCGACCTAAGTCATTCCAAGTGTTGTCCCGCTCATTCTGCGGTTGTCAAGTTAAATAGTCCCGCGATCCCAAGGCTCGTCTTATGAGGTATGACTTGGGCGATAGCATTGTGTAGAACACGAGTCGGTTTAAGGCACGAGCCACGGTTGGTTCAGTGGAAAGTTAGCCACGGTCTGTCAATACTTAAGGAAAAATGTTATGTTCAAGTTAAGTTGGAAGGCTATGCAGTAGCCGTTCCCTGAGTTCAAAGAATGTTAAGTCTAAGCGATGGTTAGTCGTCGAGAGAAAATATATCGGGATTGTGGTTCAGTCGCCGAGGCAACCCTGGTTTGGGCTCTGCAAAGAAGTGTGAAAGGTGGAAGAAGTAAAACAAAAGAACTAAGTGATGATGATGAGACCATGCATTACGTTAAGTCTAGAAGTTAGCGTAGGCACGTGGTCATAGACAACTTGTCGACAAGGGCAATGGTTTCTTCGAGCGACAACCCTGGGCCATGGGACCGACTCGGCCTAGGAAGAAACAGGTTATAGCCGAGCTGGGTATGAAGCAACCAGTAGGTCGGGGACTTGCATCGGGATCGCCACCTGCGGTACAAGGGTCCCGAATGCCAGGCGATGTCCAGGATGGCTAGTTAATGCCAGTGACCATTCATATAGATGTGTCGACACGGGCGACAATCCGCGTGTGTGCCTTTGGATTGAGTTGAGTTGAATGTGGATGCAGTTAGAAGACACAAATGTCTGGGCCTAATATTTGGCTACAGCGAAGGCGGCGTGCTTCGGCACGAGATGTGGCGTCGAGCGTTAAGTCATTGGCATAGAGTTACATGAGTTAGGCTTGAGTTGTTGCGAGTTAAGTCAAGAAGGGCCGTAGGGCAAGTTGGGTGAAGTTACGTTGAGTTGCTGGACACGACCTCGAAATGTGAGACACGGCCGCGTTCGTCAAAACTAAAGTATAGACAAGACTAAGCGAGGAGGCGCTGCCTCAGAGATATTGAAGCACGAATCGAGTTCATGGCACGACCGAGTCGTTACGTCACAGAGTATGGCACGAAAGACAAGTATGAGTCGGTGCATTGACAATGCAAGCTCGAGAAAGGTCTAGAGGCAAAAAAATTGAGTCTATCATGTAGTTGCGTCTTCGATTATGGCCGTAAGGCAAACACGACTTGATAGGTTAACGTTATTGGCACGAGAAGGGTCTAAGTCAAAGTATGAGTTAACGTCGTCGTGCAAGCACGGAATGGTTCTCAGACACAAATATGCCAAGGCGTTTGTCATAAAACTGATCCTAAGACAAGACTAGAAAGACAATTTATAAGAATGGACTATGTTGCACAAAGTAAAACGAAATGTGTTGGTTTTATATGGGTGGACGAGGAGCTCATTCCACCAGTACAGTTGAGTACTGACACCCACATAGTTTACATGTGCAGGCGCAGGTAGAAGCTCGTGGCACGGAGCTCGCTTGGATGCGTCGAGGCACGGAGTTCCTTGGCGATTCGAAGCGTGCGACCGCATGGACTCAAGGACTTACATGGGACATAATGTATGGACGTCACCTTTCGAAGCTTCCGCTGGCTCAAGCAAATGTACTTTGAGATATGAGAGAGAGCTGAGTGACTTGTAATGTGAGATGAGTGAGCTTGAGTGAGCTTGAGATACTTGTAATCTTGGCCTTACGCCCCAATGTAACCATTGTTTCAATATCAATAAAGAGCTTCTTTTGAATAACTTGTGTTTGTTCTAAATTTCTGCTGCTATTATTCAATGTCTCTGCATGGGACTTCTGTGCGACGACCCCGTCGCAGCCGCTGAAATCGACCGTTATGGAACCAGCCTTACACGAGCACAATTTAGGCTCGTGCGGCATCACGCCTTAACGAGGACGATCGCTCCTACGGGAGCGGCGCATGACATAATGGTATCAGAGCATGGCTTTACGTCCTTGGACTATCGATTGAATTCTTTAACTCCGCTATTTCCGCAAACTCTGAATGTTGCTTCCGTATATTGATATCGTTGGTGCGCTCTCTCTCAAATGTTCCACGGGATGTCCATACAATAAGTCTAAATAATTTGCAAAACGTAGGAGAAACAGTTTTTGACAAGAAACAAAAAGATGGTTTGCGTAAGCACGGTTGGCTAAGTCGGGCTGGGCATATACACCAAAGTTGCGTCGACCTTAGAAAAGTCGAGTGCGAGATTTGAATTGTGTCGAGCAAGAATGAGTTGAACTCGATTGAGAGATGACTATCGATAGGGGTGCTATCGAGCGACGATATCGTCGGTACGATATAGATGAGCGTGCTTGGAAATTGAGGAATGGTTCGAACGGGATTCGAAGAAGTCGATTTTGATTCGAAAGATAGTTTGAGGATTTGTTGAATGACTTCATCCCTGAGTGGTGTATGCGACAGCCTCAGGGATGTTGATCGATCGATTATGGATTCGGGGTGTCGGTGAGTCTATCAGCAAGTGTCACATTATACAAAGCTGTAGAGTGAGTATCATTGAATAAAGTTTAGCCTTGAAGTTGGACGTGTTGATTCAAACAGATTAGAAATGATGTGTGCGGAATGTGCACGGGATCGAGGATTATACGAGTATGAAATACAAAATGACTGAGTAGGTGAAATCGAATCGAAGAAAAGTTAAGGTGTACAAAAGTATGAATTATTCGAGGAAATTGTTGAGAATCGTATACGAAAGTTAGCACGATCGGAAGATAGCGTGTGTAAAAAGTTTAATTTTTGAAGTTACGCAATGACTCTAAGGATTGGATTGAATGTTGCTCAATGATTTGAGTTAGCAAGGAATGACGCGAATTGAGGAAATACGTTGGTCGATGACTTAAGATAAAGGGATGAACGAATACGCGAATTGGTTTAAGGAAATTGATGTTGTGAATAATTCGAGGGATAATGATCGAACTTAAATTTGAATGTCGAGGAGATTATCCAGTCAGACGATAGCATCAGTCGTATGACTCAGAATTTATTACAGATGAAGATCGTCAGGTTACGCATATCATCGATGGTATTGAGACATATCAAAGATAGATATGCGATAACTCGGGGGTACTCTGACTCGGTGAAGGACGATCGTGCAAGTGTTATCATTCTGATGGATGCAATACTTAGAATTTTGATTGAAGGGAATGTTGGATGAAAGTGATCTTGTTTTGATGGTTACGCGGATGGCCACAACGTCGACGATCTTGTCTTGTGCGATCGTAACTTTAGCCTCGCACATGCGTTGTGTCGAATTTAGGGCGATCGTTCCGCGTGAGCGCTGACATGGTGATTCATGTCGCAGAAATGATCGAACTGGGAAAATTAGGACGCAGCAACTTTGATTGTCTCGACTTGTTGGCTTGATGCGAAGGTGAACTCGAGGATTTGTAGGACTTATAATTGACGAATGAATAAAACTTGAGGATTGAGTAGGTCCAATCCGTGCATCGAGAATGAATTAGTCTAGACACAAAATAAGAGTTACATCCCGATGAGAATGATTATCTTACGGGAGCGTGCTTGGTGATTCGTGCCTACCGTGGATAATCTGACTCGCGTGAGATTGAGACGCAACATATTGTTAAGTCGGACGACCTTGTGATCGATTACGTGAATTGGGATAAATGACTTAGGGAATATGAGATGTGAATTATAGTTTAGTGATGAAATGTGTGGTTGCGTGCTTGACTTGGAACGATTGGTAGGCAGATTACGTCGAACGTGTTCGAAGAGATAGACTATACGAAACGGCTTGATGAACGAACGATATTGATATGACGTGAAATTGGTTGAAACATGAGTTATCGTAGGATGGCTTTGCTGAAAGACTCGGACCCCGTGCGACGAATGTTGGGATGTGCGTAGGAAATCTATGCTCGAAGTTTAGAAATTGGAGTGATGCGAGCTTGGGTAGAAAACCCCGTACTATCAACTTGGTTTGACCTTAGGATGGGGTCAGTGTTGATATCATTGTTTGGGAACTATGATTCCAATACTGACGGAAAGACATAGCCTAGCGGTTAGGCAGACGTTCCGGTACGGAGCGATAGGAATTGTGGAGGCACCACTCGCGAGTATCGGTTGACATGCATGTATATCAGGGACGCCCGAATATGTGCACGATCCGACTCGAGTGGTGATGGCGGGATTCGCTATCACAAGGCTTGGCTGAAATACTTATATTTTGGGGACGCCTAAGATATGTGCACGATCCATACTAAGTGATATGTTGAATTCAAGTGAGACTTGAGGAACAGGAAAGTATCGAGGATTTTGAGATCGTGAGTTTTGAAGAAAAGATTGTGGGTAGCACGAGCGTGGCTCGGATTGAGGGAACACATAGGAGAAATGTGTGCAAGAAACGTAGGATGTTGAGTCGAGTGATAAGTCGATAAGTGTGCTCAGTTAGTTTCGAGGTCGAAACTTTTTCTGAGTGGTATATGATGTAGTGCCTCGTCCCGCTCAGTCAATCGGAGGAATCGAAACGCCGATGGTTTTCAGACTTAGCCTTGCGACGGCTACTCGGAGACATCGCTCGGTCAAGGCGACCGCTTGCTCAGGTGGGTAGTTTCGGTGAACTTGCCTCATCTTTGCCTTCACATAATAAATTGTAATGTTTTCAACTTGCACAAGTAGGCTTAATAATAAAAGAGACGAATCCACATAGCAAAAGAGAATAATCCCGACGGGTCGATTTGAGTTAGAATATGGAAAGGTCCCATGGTCGGCTTAGAGTTGGTGCACGGCGTGCTTTGAAAATGACACTCGGTCCTTTGTCCCGTGGCTTGGGAGAAGGAAAGTTGGTCTTCGGTAAAAAGCTAAAAGTTAGCCTAAGTCATAGGCGTCGCCCACATAAATGCTTGATAAAGCGTGCACGGTTCCCCTACGCAAGGCTTGGCGTAGCCTTTGCTCGTCCCTCGGGTTAAGTTGTAGGCTTGAGTAAGTTAGGCAAAGTTATGCCGGTCGACCTAAGTCATTCCAAGTGCTGTCCCGCTCATTCTGCGGTTGTCAAGTTAAATAGTCCCGCAATCCCAAGGCTCGTCTTATGAGGTATGACTTGGGCGATAGCATTGCGTAGAACACGAGTCGGTTTAAGGCACGAGCCACGGTTGGTTCAGTGGAAAGTTAGCCACGGTCTGTCGATACTTAAGGAAAAATGTTATGTTTAAGTTAAGTTGGAAGGCTATGCAGTAGCCGTTCCCTGAGTTCAAAGAATGTTAAGTCTAAGCGATGGTTAGTCGCCGAAAGGAAATATGTCGGGACTGTGGTTCAGTCGCCGAGGCAACCCTGGTTTGGGCTCTGCAAAGAAGTGTGAAAGGTGGACGAAGTAAAACAAAGGAACTAAGTGATGATGATGAGACCATGCATTACGTTAAGTCTAGAAGTTAGCGTAGGCGCGTGGTCATGGACAACTTGTCGACAAGGGCGATGGTTTCTTCGAGCGGCAACCCTGGGCCATGGGACCGACTCGGCCTAGGAAGAAACAGGTTATAGCCGAGCTGGGTATGAAGCAACCGGTAGGTCGGGGACTTGCATCGGGGATCGCCACCTGCGGTACAAGGGTCCCGAATGCCAGGCTATGTCCAGAATGGTTAGTTAATACCGGTGTACATTCATATAGATGTGTCGGCACGGGCGACAATCCACGTGTGTGCCTTTGGATTGAGTTGAGTTGAATATGTATGCAGTTAAAAGACACAAATGTCTGGGCCTAATATTTGGCTACAGCCAAGGCGGCGTGCTGCGGCACGAGATGTGGCGTCGAGCGTTAAGTCGTTGGCATAGAGTTGCATGAGTTAGGCTTGAGTTGTTGCGAGTAAAGTCAAGAAGGGCCATAGGGCAAGTTGGGTGAAGTTACGTTGAGTTGCTGGGCACGACCTCGAAATATGAGGCACGACCGCGTTCGTCAAAACTAAAGTATAGGCAAGACTAAGCGAGGAGGCGCTGCCTCAGAGATATTGAAGCACGAATCGAGTTCATGGCACGACCGAGTCGTTACGTCACAGAGTATGGCACGAAAGACAAGTATGAGTCGGTGCATTGACAATGCAAGCTCGAGAAAGGTCTAGAGGCAAGAAAATGGAGTCTATCGTGTAGTTGTGTCTCCAATTATGGCCGTAAGGCAAACACGACTTGATAGGTTAACGTTATTGGTACGAGAAGGGTCTAAGTCAAAGTATGAGTTAACGTCGTCGTGCAAGCACGGAATGGTTCTCAGACACAAATATGCCAAGGCGTTTGTCATAAAACTGATCCTAAGACAAGACTAGAAAGACAATTGATAAGAATGGACTATGTTGCACAAAGTAAAACGAAACATGTTGGTTTTGTATGGGTGGGCGAGGAGCTCATTCCACCAGTACAGTTGAGTACTGACACCCACATAGTTTATATGTGCAGGCGCAGGTAGAAGCTCGTGGCGCGGAGCTCTCTTGGATACGTCGAGGCACGGAGTTCCTTGGCGATTCGAAGTGTACGGCCGCGTAGACTCAAGGACTTATACGAGACATAATGTATGGATGTCGCCTTCCGAAGCTTCCGCTGGCTCAAGCAAATGTACTTTGAGAGATGAGAGAGAGCTGAGTGACTTATTATGTGAGATGAGTGAGCTTGAGATACTTGTAATCTTGGCCTTGTGCCCCAATGTAACCGTTGTTTCAATATCAATAAAGAGCTTCTTTTGAATAACTTGTGTTTGTTCTAAATTTCTGCTGCTATTATTCAATGTCTCTGCATGGGACTTCTGTACGACGACCCCGTCGCAGCCGCTGAAATCGGCCGTTATGGAACCCGCCTTATACGAGCACAATCTAGGCTCGTGCGGCATCACGCATTTGCGAGGACGATCGCTCCTACGTGAGCGGGACATGACATCCTTCCTCACACCCTGCTCTGAGCCACTGAAGCTTAGAATCTGTTGACTGTGCCATCCGGATCCTCTCGACTATAGTGGTCTGAACTTGCATGCTGGCCATCAATGCCACACTGTAGGAAGAACCACCTCGATTCCCATCTTCTGAAGATCTGCTAATAACTCTGGTCGCGCTGTGAGGAAATAAACTCCGACTCTCCTGCTCAACGCATCTGCTACTACATTGGCCTTCCCTGAGTGATACTGCAGGTTGACATCATAATCCACAAGTAGCTCTAACCATCTCCTCTGACGCATGTTGCGATCCTTCTGGGTGAATACATACTTCAGGCTCTTGTGATTGGTAAAAATCTCTACCCTATCCCCGTACAAGTAGTGCCTCCACAACTTAAGTGCAAACACTACTGCTGCTAACTCCAAATCATGGGTTGGGTAATTCCTCTCATGATCATGAAGTTGGCGTGACGCATAAGCTATTACCTTCCCATGCTGTATCAAAACACATCCTAAACCTCTGCCTGAAGCATCACAATATACTGAAAATCCTTCGGTCCCATCTGGAAGCGTGAGAACGGGTGCCGTCATCAAACCTCGCTTCAACTTTTCAAAAGAATCCTGACACTCTGTTGTCCAAGCAAACTGTATATCCTTACGGGTCAACAGGGTCAATGGCGCTGAAATCCGAGCAAAGTCTGAAACAAATCGCCGGTAGTAGCCGGCCAATCCAAGAAAAATGTGAACTTCTGCAACTGTGCTAGGTACTGGCCATGTCTCAATGGCTACTATCTTCTGGGGATCTACTTCTACTCCTCCTCTGGTGATGATATGACCCAAGTACGAAATACGATCGAGCCAGAACTCGCACTTACTGAACTTGGCATATAACTGGTGCTCTCTGAGAATCTGGAGGACAACTCTGAGATGCTGCTCATGCTCTGCTACACTCTTGCTGTAGATCAAGATGTCGTCTAGGAACACAATCACGAACTGATCCAAATATGGCATGAAGATACGATTTATGAGGTCCATGAACACAGCCGGCGGATTGGTTGCTCCAAATGGCATAACAAGGAACTCCCAATGCCCATATCTAGATCTGAAAGCTATCTTCGGGATGTCCTGCTCTCTCACTCTGATCTGGTGGTATCCTGACCGCAAGTTGATCTTCGAGAATACTGCTGCCCCCTTGAGTTGATCAAATAAGTCATCTATCCTCGGGAGAGGGTATCTGTTCTTCATTGTCACTGAGTTCAAGGTACGATAATCTACACATAATCTGGACGTACCATCGTTCTTTTTCACAAGAAGCATCGGGGCTCCCCAAGGCGATCCACTAGTACGAATGAATCCTTTGGTTCTGAGTTCTTCAATCATCTTGTACAATATATCCAACTCTGACAGCGCCATCCTGTAGACTCTCTCTGACACTGGGCTGTCCCTGGGATCAAGTCGATAGTAAACTCGATCTCTCGCTCTGGCGGCATACCTGGAAGCTCTTCTGGGAAAATATCTGGAAACTCCTCGACTATCCGGGGTAACTGCACTGCTGCTACTGCCATCCGCAATACTGGAGAAGAAGGTTCAACTTCGCCTCGAGAAAAGGAAAACTCTGGTTCGCCTGGAATTCTAAAAACAATCCTGCCAACATGGCAGTCTATCCTAGCATACTGGTTCCTCAACCAATCGATCCTTAAGACCACATCATAATCGGCCATCGAGAATTCTATCAACCTAGCGGGGAACTCTCTACCGCTAACTACGATCCGACACGAGGAAAACACTTTATCTACTCCCACAAGTCTATTACCAGTAAGTATATTGAGCCTTACTGATAATGACTCGAGCTCCAGTCCTATCCGTGTCACGAATCGTGCAGACATAAATGAATGCGATGCACCAGAATCAAATAACACTGAAGCCGGAAAGGTGTTGACGAGAATAGTACCAGCCACTACCTCACCTGGTGCTAATCCTTCTTCTCCCATGGTCAAAGCCAGCACTTGACCATGTCCTCCGGGTGCGGGTCCCCTCTGCTGAAAACCTCTCTGGCGATTCTGGGTCTAAGCTTGGACTTGGGCATACTGCTGCGGTCTCTGCTACTGGAATATCTGGGCCTGAGGCGGCAAGGGTCGCGAAAACGGATACTGCTGCTGCTGCTGGACTGATACTGGAACTAGTCCCCTAACCGAGGGACTAGAGAAGGTTAATGAAGATGAACTCCCCATGTTCGGGCAGTTCCCAAACCTGTGGTCCGGGGCACCACAAACCAAGCACAAACCCTGTGCTCTGTGATACTCTGATACCATATGTCCTGGCTTCCCGCAATGAGTGCAACCCATTGCGGAAGACTGCTTCTGCTGCTGCTAGGGATACGTCGGGGTCGAATGCTGAACCGACGTAACAGAAGCCGTCCACCTCGGAGCTCCAATGGTCAAAGCCCTAGCTGCCGGGGCTGGTGCTGAAGACTGGTTCATCTGGCCATAGTATCGCTTCCGATCCCGGTCATGTCCACAATCCTCTGGGATGTATACTCATGCCTCCTCGCCGCTCTCAATACTGTATCAAAAGTCTGATGCTCAAACTGCTCCACTGCCAGTAAAATCTCCAGGTGGAGTCCCTGCTGGAACCGCTGGGCTCTGTCGAACTCGGTCGCTACCAAGGTGGGAGCAAATCGACTAAGTCTCGAAAACTCGGCCGCATATCCATCGACCGTCCTGCCCATCTGCTTCAAATTGGTGAACCTCGTCTGTAGATCGTACCGAGCTACAGCATCGAAGTACTTCATCGGGAATCTCTCACGAAATACCGCCCACGCAACATGTGCCACTAATCCAACGGCCTGCGCCGCCCACCAACTACGGGCAAGATCCAATAACTGCAGGCGCACTACGGCCACCTTCTCATCTTCTGGAGTCCTAGCTGCTTCTAGAATCACCTTTGTATCCTGCAGCCAAGCATCTGCGGCAATAGCATCTTCGCTACCATCGAAAAAGGGAGGGTTCAAACACTTGAAGCTGTTGGCCGCACTGTTACCTGGATGACCTCCTTTACTCAAAGCATCTTGTACTGCCTGGTGCAATGCATCACCTCGACGATCTTGAGAAGATAATAATGTCCTGATGAGACCCACCAAGGTGCCTTCATCAGGCTCTGCAGGCTGGACGGGCTGAACTGATGGCTCTTGACCCCCAGTAGGCATGACTCTGGAGGCTACCCCTGAATGCTGGACTTGATCTCTAGGTTGTTGATGGTCTACGGGAGGTGCTCTGCCTTGCCGATCGGTAGGACCAGGAACAATGCCGCTGAAGAAGACGACATAGGGAACAATAAGGAAGGACCAGGACAGATCAAAGATACAAGCATGTAATCAGGTCAAGAATTCAAGGATTAGAGGATACGAGCAGAGATCAAGGGTGAGTGCTGATTTAGACGTCTATTCGGTAAACCCTCACATATCTTGATTTACAAGACCTGCATTGGCCACCACTTAAACCATGTAACGCCCCAGAACCAGAATACTGGAGAGCGGGGGCGAACATAGCCAGCTACGTATATTAAAGTGCAACCCACCTCGCTATACGGTCACGGCTGTCTATACATAAGGGTTTAACTACAAGTAATCAGTCTCTTATGGTCATGAACAAGCCTATTGTCTCAATCTCAAACAAGCAGTAACTGTTACAAGATGTCAGAGCACCAAATATACAATAGTAAGGCATCCCATACATTACATATTTGGATGATCGTAAAGCTAGTCGTACAAAATATCAAGACTAGCAAGAGTTTCAGTCATACATGATCAATCCTAGGATTTGTCAATCATGTTACAGCCCATAGGCAGACAGTAAATAAAGGTGCAATACGAGCTAACACGTGCTCGCCGGCTAAACGCCTCAAAAGAATATTTTTACAAAAAAGTGGGAGAACAAAAAGGAACCCACTTGTTGCCAGGGTTACGCCTGGTGGTCACCATCTGGCTGGAAGATAGGTAGATCCTCAGGAGCTGCTCCGGTATCTGGCCATACAAAACAGCTGGGTCAGACCCGAAAAAGAGCAAGTGCCATAAAGGAGGCTTCACTTAGGAACTAAAACCAGCATATAATAAATGGATATTAAAGATAATTATATATAAAGAAAACTGATAATAACAGAGCCAACAACAGTGAATTGAGTACGAGGAAACCATTCCGGTAGCCAAGTCGCAACCCTTAAACCAAACAAGGACCGGGGTTGTAACCCTTTACCTGAATAGAAACCCGTCTCAAATTTTTGTTGGTAAAGTAAAACATGACGAGCATGACGTGGGGTGCAATAAGACAATAAACGAAGAGAGGACCACAAAACTGCTCCGGGATCCAGGTTACAATCCTTAAACCAAACAAGGACCGGGGTTGTAACCCTTCGCCTGAACAGAACTTGCCCCCTGATCATTATTATTAAGGTAAGCATAAATAATCATGTTATTGAAGTAACCAGGTACCGAAACAGGGCAAGACTTAGACTCCATCCAATATTCACGGCCAAGCAAATAAGTACGGCTTGATACTTTAACTAACTAGGGTTATCAAAGACCTAGTTACTAGCAAGATACAATTTGATTATTCCAACAGCCACAAGCCCTGCAGACCATCCAGGCTATTCGGACGCAATTTAGGGGTTGAATTCATGTGGGTACATTGTCCAAGAACACATGTACCCTTAAGTAGCTTGGTGGATGCAACACATGACAATGTGCTGGAAATGTGCCCTACTCAACGGCAGGCTACAAATCCCATGATGGGGCACCCAGATAATGGGATTGCCTGTAGCTGGGAAATCTCTTTATGACTACTGGATTATTCTAGTTATTAGCCTTAGTCAAATTCAGTAGGTACCCCTGACCGTGGTACTCAGGGGTCCCTATCCTAAATATGATGTAAGACAATACTGGTTCATTTGTACAAACACAATCGCCCACGGTGTCCAAGCTAATCATTCTTGTCATGTCATGCTAGCCGTCGCAACAGCTATTCGAGGTATATCATGACAGGTTTAATTAACAAAATTACTTATCATGTCAAGAGTGCGTTACGACGGACCACCATCGTGTTTATGGATCATGTACAGAATTTACATGGTACAAGCATTCTATCAAGGGACCCAAGCTACACAGAGGGTCAAGAAACATGAGCATAATTGTAACATTCCAATATAATAATAACAAAAGAAGAGGACAAGGGCTATGGTAAGAGCCATGCGGCTAAGGAAAACAAGCTCATGCGGCTAGGAAAGGAAAAGGGCTTATGCGGCCAAGGAAAAGAGCTCATACGGCTCGGGGAAAATACGTTCATACGGCTCGGAAGAGCGGAACGCATGCGGCTGGAGGATGTAGGCTCATGCGGCTGGAAGAACGGGGCGCATGCGGCTGGAGGATGCGGGCTCATACGGCTGGAAGAACGGGGCGCATACGACTGGAATGGAACGGGGCGCATGCGGCAATGAGCGCCTATGCGGCAAGGAAGGGAATGGCTCATGCGGCCAGGGACAAATGGGTTCATGCGGCTGAAGGAAGCGAGCATATGCGGCAGTGGAGAAATGGGTTCATGCGGCTCGGGAAATCCCAGGAGTTCATGCGGCTGAGAAATACGGGTTCATACGGCTGAAGGCAACAAGCCATGCGGCAATGGTCCAAGGATAGCTATGCGGCCAAGGCCAACCAAGCCATACGGCTGAAGGCCATGCGGCCAGGAGTGCCTATGCGGTCGAAACTGCCATGCGGCTAAGACTGCCATGCGGCCAGGGGAAACTTGCCGCATGAAAAAGCCATGCGGCTAGCACTGTTCTTCTTCTCCACTTTTCGAAAAAAAGAACTATGGAAAGCCATGACTTCCAAGCTCCATTAAACCTTCGTTTAGGGTCAGAATCCAGACTTCCATAGGTCAAACTATGGCAGAAAGAAATTCTCTACAACATGGAACCATCAAAACTTGAAAATAACAAGGTTAGATAGATCAAAACCCAAAAATCCGAAAATACAACAAGCTTAGATCTATACAAATTAAACCATGGAAATTTAAAATGCTAAGTATTAAAGTGTCTTAGAATCTCGTGAGGAAGAAAATGGAATAATAAAACTTGAGTTCCTCCATGAAGCAAGTTGCACTTGCCTAAGCCCTAATGGTGAGGAAGAAGAAGAGTTTAATGAAGAAGTAAATGAAGAGAGAGAATGGGTTGGCGGCTAATAAAGGAAAAGAGGGATGGTAGGTAGGGGTTGGTCCATATGCAATAAAACTGAACCAAGCCGAACCAAGCAAACCGAATCGAACCAAACAAATGAATGCCGAGATAACCATGCAAGGAGACATGCAAAAATACGTACACGTATACCAGAATAAGTAATACGAACTATGGTCGTTACATCAACCGAGCACAGCATATAGCAAGGGACCGACCCCTTTCAGCAAAGCCAAAACCGAGCGCACCCCCATTGAACCCGACGTCGACGTATGTGTGTATATATAGATATATATATATATTTAGAGAGAGAGGAAAATTTTCACAAAACCCAAACCCTAGCCGTCACCCCCAACCCAGCGTGCACCCCGACATTGCCGTCGACCAACCCGCGGCCGTCCATCGCCGAGAAACATGCAACGAGCAGCCCACCCGCGCGCGAAAACTGTCAGCAAAGAGCCAACTTCGAAAATAGATTTCTCCATCCTCGCTCTGTCATTTTATGAACCACTTGGTCAGGTATGATCCCAACATATACACCTTTAATTCCTTTCAAATAGTTCGTGCCGATTCGCACCATGTGCGACGAAAAATGAGTTCCAAAATCGAGAAAAAAACTCAATTTTCTGGGTTTAGAAACTGTCCCGAAATCCAACTTTGTGGCCGATTTGCGACCAGCGTGTTACGAGTTTTCAAAATCGGTTTGAAGAGACTTGTAGACAACCTATAGGGCTTTAAAACCCTTTTTGTAGAATTGAATTTCATGCACTGTACAGAAAGTTATTGGTTTGTGAAGTTGGAGAAAAAACTGATTTTTAAAACTGAATTTTTAGAAAAATTGTCCCGATACGCCGTCTGTTCCGTCAATCCGGGCGACGTGGTCGTGAGCCGAAAGTATCGAAAGGTGCATAACGACTTCATGGACGTGTGGGCTTTGAAGGAATTTAAATTGGTCGCGTGCGCGCGACGAATTTGATGCGTATTCATCAAAAATTTACCATATCGGCCTTTTGCATATTTGTCAATTACTTTGTGCACGCTCATCATATCGAGGCAAAACTTACGCCAATAGGACCGTATCATTTTTTTGGTCATGTATGCCAATTTTGGTCCAATTCTGAGACGGACGATTGGAACGCTATTTTGGCGGGCCCGTGACCCGATCCAATGGACGAATTTGTGCACGGCCCATCGGAATCAAACTTTGGAAATACGGTTGGGTTTGTCTCGTCAAATCGGACCTGTAGACATATAGTTTGATGACTTTAGAGACCGTAGGTCTTGGCATGCTTTTCGGTGCAAAGTGGGTCCAACGGCGGATACCATTTTGACCCGAAATTACCGTTTTGTCTCCTGTGTCCAGAATTGGACTTATGGGTAGGCAATTCCAGCTAATTTGACCATTTTGAGAATGTTGGTAATGTCTGTTTCAGCATTAGGATACATCTGTACGAGTTGACCGTTCGTGGCTCATTGAGTGGGTTGTAGATTCGATTTTCTCAGCTCAGGACAGCAGGCAAGTACATTCTCTGATAGTTTTCATTGCTTTGATATCTACTATATCCGATTCAGTTGTAGTGTTATACTTAATTCTTGACACGAGGATAAATGAACTAGTATACGTGAATCTCGTCATGAGATGTCATTCCCGGTTTACTTGGTATATGAGTACATTGTTCGATATTGTTTCATGTACTTGTATAAACACCGATTTGGGAGTGGGCTGGCCCCTTGCTCTTCGAATCCCGTGTCATGACCTGTCATGTCTAGATCCCTTATACTATTCGAGGATGGGGAGTTATTAGGGGTTATGTGATCATTACCCCTACTTGTTTATTACTTGTGCATAGCTCCACCCTCACCACACGTAGAGTGTAGCCTGAACTTATACTACTTGTGCATAGCTTTCCATTTTGGCCAGCCTGATCCCTATACTATTATACTATCTGTGCATAGTCGGTCAAATGGAACAGCCTGATCTTGACCAAAGCCGATCACATAACGCTCTAATATCTCATGGCACTTTATTTTTATGTTTACATCATACCTCAGATTACTTTCCACTGTTTATATTCTAGTTTTATCTCATATCTCACACATGACATGATATCCAGTTCTCTTGTACTATTTTACTTCCAGTCTTGATATTCCATCTTGTATTTCATTATGATTGTCTCTTATAGTATTTGTCAATTCGCATGGAACTGTTATTGGTGTTTGTACTTGCTTATATCCTGACAGGATAACCCCCGTTATTTTTCAGAGGATTTAGATGCCGATTGCCTGACCTACTACGGGTTTGGCATAGATGGAGCCTACGACCAAGACCAGCCTGTGGACCCGGTGTTCGTAGAGGACGCACCGCCAGTAGTGACCTAGTTCACCTAGATTTTGTCTTGATTACATTCCAGTTTGAGACTTGTAGTATTTATTTTGGGATATTGTTTTATGTCTTGGTCTCTGAACTTGTGATTGCGACTCAACGTTGTTTCAGACTATTTATCTCATCTTTATCTTTATCTTTATCATCGTGCTTATCTTCCTTAGATTTATGTAATTTAGTGGTGATTATATTCCTCCGTGTGGAGATGATAGGTTATATTATTGTGTCTTAGATTCTATATATTCTCGATGACCTTTACAGCGTTCTACCGCCGATACTGCGGCGTAGGCTGGACGTACCCACGTGCTCGTGCCCCTAAACAGGGTGCGGGTCGTGACACATTTTTATGGTGGCCTTTGCAGGTCAGAGTCGCAACTAGTGCGATTTTATAATGGTGCTCGACTTAGAGTGCTAATTACAAGCCTGCTGTTATGATATAGGTTCTAGGTTATGATAGGAGTTACTCAATCACATATTAGGAAAATTTTAATCTTTTGATTACTATGACAAACTCTTCTTGAATTTCGAAATAAATTGTCCTTCCTTGACGATATCTTATCATGTAACATATTGATCTCTTTACTTAGGACTTTTGAGAGATTCCTGAGACGACCCTTGAGAATCTTGGTTGAACGTCAATTTGAAATCCTTTCCTCTTGTTTCTGTTCACCCTTGCTCCTTGCTATTGAAATTAATTTTGATGGATCATCATTGATTTTGATTTTCATATAGAGATGAATTTTATGGCCTGAGTTACGGTATCTTCTGATAACATATGTTGACGAGAATAACCGGGAAGGTAAAATGTCTACTTAGTTATGAAACCTGGAGTTTATCGCAGCTATATTAGTCGGCGTGGCAAAAACATAGGAACCTGACTTCGGATGTACATATATTGGTTATGAGATTTGAGATTTCTCGCAGCCATACTAGTCGGCGTGGCGAGGATCCCAGACGACATGATTATAGAGGTGCATACCCAGTTATGGAATCTACCGTTTATTGCAGCCTTGCTTACTGGCGTGGCAAGGATTCCGAGTATCATGATTTAGTACAGACGTGTATGATTATCAGATTGTATCTTGAGAAGGGTCCTAACATGTCATCTCTATCATTTCACTTCTCTTATATATTCCGTTCCATCCTCAATTAGCTTAAGAGTAAGGATACTTTCGGTTCTTTACTCCAAGTCCTTGTAGATTCTCATTTCATTATAGATTCTTCGTAGTGTGATGGCTTAAGGTAGGAGTTGCACCAGGTGCCAGAATAGGAGGAGTACCCTAGTAGCAATAGCCAGAGTATTTCAAGTGTTATAGAGGTTTTGGCACCAACATTTTAAGTGATTAGTTAGAGGAGGGACATAAGTAACATAGTATAGAAGTATCATCCAAGTATCATATAGATGAGTTAGTGCCTTGGGTAGACAGCGTCAAGACTTGGGTAGACACCCTAGAGAGAGTATCCTAGATAGACGAATGTTCTTCCGTGACTTTGATTTCTGGAGCGTCAGAAATGTCAATCTCTGGAAACTTCCTTTATGAGTTTGTAGTAGACAAGATTATCTTCATTTTGATATATCATGTCCCACTCAAACTCGTTCTCTTGTACTATCTTTGTATCGCACAACTTTTGGATCAATTTAGGCCATTAACTATTCCCACTTTTATTTATGATTATCATATGCACATTGCCATAACTTTTACTTTAGGAGCACAAGACTAGTTATTTTCTCAAAACTAACTTCATATGCATGATGTAGACAAGACACCCTACGCCCATGACCTTCGTGTCCCACTCAGGCACACCATCTTGTGCTTTATTTTATCACACGAATTTCCTAACACAAGACCCAATCTTGATTCACCCTACGAAGTCACTTTTATTTCTAACTCGAATTGGGGGCACTATTTCGACCCAAACTTGTTGACCCAAAATATGGACATGATCCACATTAAGCCTACTACCCACATGACACTTGTGTCCCGTTCAACTGAGCTCCGCATGCTACTTATTTACCCGCATTCATTTGAGGAAGACAATAGAAGGTAGTATCCCATAAGTGTAGTATAGTATCCTGGATAGAGTGTGCTAGTAAGTTGAGATCTTCACGGATCACAAGAGCTTGAAGTACGTGTTCACCCAGAAAAAATTGAACATGAGACAGAGGTGCTGGCTTGAGCTGATGAAGGACTTCGATATCTAGTTGCAGTACCATCCAGGAAAGGCCAGCGTAGTTGCAGATGCCTTGAGCAGGTTTGCACTCGCTATGTATTTGGCGGCAGATCGTCATCTATTGGCTGATTTGGAAAGGTTGGGTATCAAGGTGATCATTCTGAGTATAGAGGTTCAGATGTGGGGTTTACAGATTCAGTCTGCATTAGTAGACAGAGTCATATCAGCATAGTTTGATAACGTGACCTTGAGGAGCATCAGGGAGCAGGTACGAGCCGGATTGCTAGACGATTTTTTTATAGCCGAAGATGGGTCGCTGAGGCACGGTACTAGATTGTGCATTCCGAGTGGAGAGCTTCGGGAGGAGATTATGCAGGAAGCGTATCGTTCCCAGTACTCTATGCACCCTGGAGCCAACAAGATGTACAGAGACCTGAGGGAGCACGTATGGTGGTATGGCATGAAGCGAGAGGTAGCTCAGTTTGTATCTCGATGCTTAGTGTGTCAGCAGGAGAAAGCCGAGAGACGGAGGCCAGGTGGTCTGCTTCAGCCACTACCCATTCCAGAGTGGAAGTGGGAGCACATCACTATGGACTTTGTATCTGGACTTCCACGATCTTCAGGAGGGAAAGACGCGATTTGGGTCATCGTTGATAGATTGACCAAATCGGCCCACTTTTTGCCTTTCAAGGAGGGACTATCTACGGAGAAGCTGGCAGAGATGTATGTGCGGCAGATAGTCAGATTGTACGGAGTTTCGGTGAGCATAGTCTCGGATCGGGATTGTCGTTTCACTTCCCACTTCTGGAGGAGTTTGCATACTAGCTTGGGCACCCAGCTCAAGTTCAGTACCGCGTATCACCCCAGACGGATGGACAGTCAGAGAGGACCATCCAGACACT
This sequence comes from Iris pallida, assembly GCA_029216955.1. Taxonomy (NCBI): domain Eukaryota; kingdom Viridiplantae; phylum Streptophyta; class Magnoliopsida; order Asparagales; family Iridaceae; genus Iris; species Iris pallida. The sequence goes on from JANAVB010038419.1 coordinate 287,754, forward strand.
CGAGGATATGCTTCGCACTTGTGTGTTAGATTTTGGAGGATCTTGGGAGGACCATCTTCACCTGGTAGAGTTTGCTTACAACAACAGCTATCAGGCCAGTATAGAGATGTCGCCATTCGAGGCTCTATACGGACGGAGATGTCGCACTCCTTTGTCATGGGACGATGTCGGTGAGAGAGTTTTGCTTGGCCGGAGATGGTGGTGGATGCAGCAGAGAAGGTTAAGTTAATCAGGAATATACTTCGGGTGGCTCAGGATAGACAGCGGCATTGGGCCGATAGCCACCGGAGACCGTTAGAGTTCGAGGTTAGTATCAGTTTTTCTGTTTGTGCTTGTTTGTGATTGTTTGCTTTAGGGTCTTGTATTGAGTCTTGTCTTGTGTCTAGGTTGGGGATATGGTGTTCCTGAGGATTTCGTAGACACGTGGCACGATTCATTTTGGCCGAGACGGGAAGCTTAGTCCACGCTTCATCGGACCTTTCACTATTCTTGGAAGGGTCGGTGCAGTGGCCTATCGACAAGACTTGCCGCCTACGCTCGAGGGAGTCCATAACATGTTCCATGTGTCACAGTTGAGGCGGTACGTGGCAGACCCTAGTCACGTATTGGATCACTCCGAGTTAGAGGTGGGGCCTACTCTCCGCTATCCAGAGCAGCCTGTGGAGATTCTGGATCGTCGTGAGAAGGTGCTCCGGAACCAAGTTATCCTTTTGATTCGTGTCGCATGGAGGCATCACTCTCCAGGAGAGTCTACCTGGGAGAGGGAGGACGAGATGCGGGAGTGTTACCCTTATCTCTTCGAGCCTTGAGGTATTTTTTTTCTTTGTTCTTGCTACTGTTATTGTGCTAGTTTGCTCTAATTTCGAGGTCGAAATTTTTTTAGGAGGGTAGATTTGTCACCCCCACTTTCCTGAATTAGGCTAATATAGTCAATTATAATATTTTTTTAATATTATTTAAATATTATTGTTAGTGTTTTTATATTATTATTTAAATAGGTATTTTATTGATAGAGTTTTTATTATATAAAAAAAGCTTTATATATTTAATAATTATGTAAAATAAAATATTTAGTTTTTGTTTATAAATAAATTCTGATTTTATTTATATATATTTAGGTAATATTCCATTTATGGGATATCTATATAAATATATATATATATATATATATATATATATATATATATATATATATATATATATATATATATATATATATATATATATATATTAATGGGTAAATGTTATGGGTTTATTTTATATAAATAAATATATACGTATATGTGTAAATATATAATATAGATATGTATGTATGTATGTATGTGTCACGCCCCAGAACCAGAATACTGGAGAGCGGGGGCAGACATAGCCAACTACGTATATGAAATGGAATCCATCTCGCTATACGGTCACGGCTGTCTAGATACATGAGGGTTTACTACAAGCCAACAGTCTCTTAAGGTCTTGAACAAGCCTAATGTCTCAATCACAAGCAAGTAAGTAAATGTTACAAGATGCTAGATCACCAAATATACAATAGTAAGGCGTCCCAAACATTACATATTCAGTTGATCATGAAGCTAGTCGTTACAAAATGTTAGGACTAGCAAGAGTTTCAGTCATACATGAATCAACCCTAGGATCTGTTAATCATGTTACAGCCCGTAGGCAGACAGTAAGTAAGTGCAATCGAGCTAAACAGGTGCTCGTCGACTAAACGCCTTCAAAAGAATATTTTTACAATAAAGTGGGAGATCAAAAATAAACCCACTCATTGCCCTGGTTACGTCTAGTCGCCACCATCGGGCTGGAAGGTCGGTAGATCCTCAGGAGCTGCTCCGAAATCTGGCCATACAAAACCAGCTAGGATCAGACCCCAGAAAGAGCAAGTGCCACAAAGGAAGCTTCACTTAGGAACTAAAACCAGCAATTAGCACAGAAGATAATAATATATAGTAAAACTTGGAGAAAATATAACATCACGGGGATATACGGTAAGATAACCATGGGACCATTCAGATAACCAGGTTACAATCCTTAAACCAAACAAGGATCGGGATTGTAACCCTTCATCTGAACCGAACTTGGTTTCTCCCATTTATCAGCAAGATAATATAAAAAAAGCAGGACATATAACAATTTATACAGGATCTAGACTAGACAGATTACTCCTCATTCAATCAATCACGGCCAAGCAATGAGTACGGCTTGATACTTTAACTAGCTAGGGTTATCACAGGCCTAGTTACTAGCAAGATGCAGTGAGATTATTCCACAGCCACAAGCCCTGCAGACCATCCAGGTTACACAGGTCGAAAATTAGGGATTGAATTCAGGTGGGTACATCGTCCAGGAAACGCATGTACCCTTAGGTAGCTTGAAGGGTGCAACACATGACAGTGTGCTGGAAATGATGCCCTACTCGACGGCAGGCTACAGATCCCAGGCGCGCCCAGGTAACGGGATTGCCTGTAGCTGGAAGATCTCTTTATGACTATAGTATTAATCTAGTTATTAGCCTTAGTCCATTTCAGTAGGTACTCCTGACCGTGGTACTCAGGAGTCCCTATCCTAGACATGATGTAAGACAGGACTAGATTATTTGTACATGCACAATCGTCCACAGTGTCCAGGTTATTATACAGGTCATGTCATGTCAGGTAGCTGTCGTAACAGCTTATCAAGATATATCATGTCAGGTTATCATGTCAAGTGTACTGGTCAGGAGTGCGCCACGACGGGCCACTATCAGGTCATGTCATGTTCACTTGTCAGGAGTGCACCACGATAGGTCACTTTCGTAGTTCAGGTACATGTGCAGGGCATCATAGTACAATCATTCAATCAGGAGACCCAATTACACTGAGGGTTACAAGGCATGAGTTAATAATACTAAATGAATAATATAAATAATAATAAAATAACAAGACAAGGCATGGAGAGGAGTCATGCGGCCCAACGAGAGGCGAATCCATGCAGCAGGCAGAAGGGGCAACCCATGCGGCTAGCGGAAGGGGAGGGTACTCATGCGGCTAATAGCGGGAAACTTATGCGGCTGGGAAATTCAGAGTCATACGGTTGAGAGGGCTCGGGTCCTCATGCGGCAAGAAGAAGACTGCAGTATGTGTGGCTATCGAGGATCAATGCCTATACGGCTCTCAAGGAAAGGGGGTTCTCATACGGCTGGAACGAGCCAGGGTACATACGACCGGGTCAAGTGAAGTCCCATGCGGCCAGCAGGGAGCGGCCCTTATACGGTTCAGGGTGAAGGAGGCATATACGGTTAGTTAGGACCAGACGGCACATGCAGCTCGGGAAGAAGTTCTCATGCGGCTATCGGAAAGCAAGTCTATGCGGCTCAAGAGGAGCGGAGTATTATGCGGCTAGATGAGTTCGGCCCTCATGCGGCTCAAAGTACTTCCAGTCATGCGGCTGAAGAGAACACTTGCCGCATGAAATATTCATGCGGTCAAGTCAAGCACAGTTCATCTTCTCCAAAATTCTGAGAAGAAGAACACCATGAGAGCCAACTTCTCAAGCTTCATAACTCCATCATCCGGAGCCCAATATCCGAACTTCATAGGTCAAAATGGGGCAGAATAAAATGCTCTACAATATGGAACCATCAAAACTTAGGAAATAATAAGATTAAGTAGATCAAAACCCAATAATTCTGAAAAATAAAGTAAACTTAGATCTACAAGAATCTAGCCATGAAAAGTGGAAATGCCAAGTATTAAAGTAAGTTAAAATGATGTAAGGAAGAGAATGAAGCAATAAAATTGGAGTTCCTCCATGAAGCAAGTTGCACTTGCCTAGACCTCTCTCTCCCTCTGGTAGGTGAAGAAGTAATGGAGGAAAGAAGAAGAGTAATGAAGAGAGAGAAGGAAGTAGGGGTTAATAAATGGTAGTGGTGGTGGTAGGTAGGGGGTTCACCCTTGGTTCATAATGAACCAAGCAAACCGAGCCAAGCCGAACCAACCCAAGAATAAACCAAGCCATGAAGAAAACTAAGCAAGGAATCATACAACACAAGGTAAAATACGTACACGTATTCCAAAAATACGTAATACGAACCACAGGCATTACAACTCTACCCACCTTAAAAGAATTTCGTCCTCGGAATTTAATCAAGTGGCTAGAGATTGCAATGACAAGCTATACTTAAGCAATCAATTAATCAATCAATCATGCAAGCAAGGAATTTGAAGGCACGAGGAAGAGGGAAAATATCCTGCTATGAACCTCTCTGCCGGTTCTGAATCCGAGCTGGGGCCAGGGCATACTGCTGGGGTCCCTGCTGCTGAATGACTTGAGCCTGAGGCGGCATTGGCCTTGGAGACTGGTACTGCTGCTGCTGGACTGGTGCTGGTGCCGGTGCTGGTCCCCTTACCGAGGGACTAGTCTGGGCCGAGGAGGAACCGCCTCTATTCGGACAGGACCCTATCTTGTGGTCCGGTGCTCCACAAGCCAAACACAATCCCTGTGGTCTGCGACACTCCGAAACAACGTGTCCTGGCTTTCCACAATGAGTGTAGCCCATTGCGGAAGACTGCTTCTGCTTCTGTTGCTGAGGGGACGTGACTGACGTCACTGAGCTGCCTGCCTCGGAGTTCCAATTGTCAAAGCCCTGACTGCCGGGACTGGTGCTGTCGACTGGGTCATCTGGCGAAGCCATATTAGGTCACTGGATATTTTCTTAATTTTGTCCATGGGAATTTCAAAAGGGATAGCTCAACAATTCAAAAAAATTCCAATGACAAAAAGAAAATTCAATAATAGAATAAAATTAATTCTCTGACCGTTCCTGCTTCATGATACTCAAGTATTGAGCTTTGGAAGCTTTCAAGGCCCTGAAATGATCAAGAAGTTCTTAGAGAGAGTAAGGTTTCAAGTTGAGTGGGGAAGTCAACAAATGAAAATATTCTTGGTCTTAGAATAACTTAGGAAATATCAATCAATATTGGAATTATTTTTGGAAAATAATTCCCTTGGAAGATTCGTGAACAAGCTAAGTTGAACCAATTCCTTTGGTAATAATTAACCTTGGGGCTTTATGGTTCCAGAAAAATTTGGTTCGGGATTAGTCCCAAGAAAGTCAATTGAAAATAATGTCAAGATAAATGGTTGGATACACTAGTCGTAAAAATACTCTGGATAGATAAAAGTTTGCTAGAGAAGAATTTGGACTCTAAATAGTGAAATAGATCTAGATTCTAAATAAAGGTAGGGAAGTATGATTGATCAACTAATGAATTGAAAAGTTGAAATAGGTTTGTTGAAGAAGGAGATTGGGAAAAATCTAATCCTAATCCATAAATAACAAAAGAGTATGGATGCTAAGGAATGTTGGAGTATGATAATGATATGGAGGAAAATAACCTCTGAAGGCCAAAGGACACTAACAGATATATAAAGTCTAGAAACTAAAGTAGATAGTAAAATAGACCACCATACAATCGGCCTATGCTGGATAAGGTTTAGGATGCAAAACATAAGCAAGGTAGCCTACCAGTCTATAACAAACAAAAATATTATTTATAATATATTTTGGTCCTATGTTGTGACAAATTAATGTTCTAGTGTTCTAATTGTTTCTAGGTATATTTTTCCTAAATTGTTGTTTTTGGACCTGCATGGACCACCACTAAAAACATGTCACGACCCGATCCCAAATTATTGGGTCGAACCGGATCATGCCCAGCCTGCACCGTTGTGAGACGGCGGCAGTAAGCTGTTCTATATGCAGGTATTCACAACAACATCTATATATTGTCACAACTCGAATATACGGAAATTTTTAAAACTTTATTCAACAATTGAAAAGTACAACTGGAATTGAAAGAACTGAAATAAAGTGCTGAATTCAAAATTAACAAAACTCCAAAACAATGAAACTAGAAAAACTGGAAACGACTAGCTAAGCGGTCGGCTCGTCGGCCTCAGGTCCTGCGTCCTCCAAGGGGGACTCCGACAACACCACGGGGTACAAAACCGGGTCATAGTAGCTATTGTACAATAGCTTAGCATCCTCAATGTCACCTAAAAATGTTGTCTCAGGAGGGAGCAAGTACGAATATGCATCTCATATTTCAAGTAATAATGGAAAAGTGCAGTCTAAACAGTTGAAACAATATTTTCCAACATTTTAACAATTGAAAACAATGTGATTTGAAAGTGTAAACGTCTATGACCGGCTTGGGTTATACAATAGCGTCCTAGCGACGCGATACGGCTTATCCCCGTGTGTAAGAGGGGTAAGCTCGCACAATCATGCAATATGGGGGGTATTGGTCATAAACGTTACACATTTTCCCCAATCCCCACAATCAATATCCATCAATATTTGAACCCTAGGAGAGGGTTCCGTGTAGCAATGTGGTTTAAACATGCAGCTTGACAATTACTAAATAAAATACAAGAAAACATAACCGTAACTTGCCTCTGTTAATTGACTGGATCGGGAAAGTCGGTACCGAGGAGGATGTAAAGTTCGTCTCCGAGATCCTACAGTTGAGAACCTTGGCTTAGAACCATAATGAAACCATTCTAGGTGTGCTAGTTACAATCTCTAAAAGTAGACCCTAGTCATATTTTAGATTATTTAATTAATCTTCTGTAACGCTTTAACGTCGCGAGCTACGTGCGTTGTCAATTAGTTGAATATCCGATTTCTAATTTACTTAGAAAAAATTAGCCGTTACCGGTTAATTTACAAAACTTTGTATTTTTATATCATATGTATAAAACTACATTTTCCTTTTAGTGATAAAACATGGACTTCGTAAACTTACCAATATTTTATTCAAGTTAATTTATCGTGACAAACCTTATTAATTTTATACAAAATAATTAATACCTAAATTATAATTATGCGTCTAATAACGAAAACCAACTCAGAAAAGAAAGTAAAAACCTAAACGACACAATACAGGGTCACAGCGAAATAAAATAGAAAACTGGGCTTATGCCCTTTACAAATTTTTACATAAATTAATTAATTCCTAGGGCGAGCTCTGAGTGCCGCGAATGGTCCAAACAGTAGGCCGAAGCCCTGCAACCAGAATGCTAAAAGGCCAGTACTAATTCTAAATAAATTTTAAATATGAAAAATAGGAAAGGGTCTCAGACTTGGTCTTGCAATCTCATGTTGCTGGCTAACGCCTCAACGTACAGGATATCCTGTAGCGTTTGCGTTTCGCCGAGGCTATCCGACCGATACGGTCGTCGCCTAACGGGGATACGAAACTCCAAAATCCACTTTCAAATCGACAAAACCACTTTTGTAATTCGTTTGCAAAATACCGAATTTGAAAATAGAATCCCATTTTAAAATACTTTATTTTTGAAAACTTTCCCGAAAATTTGGGCAGCATCACCTCTGTAATTGGGACAACCCAATCCTGGGACGGTGCCAAAAGTCAACATAAACAATATCCCAAACCAGGGAAACAACCCAAACCATCCATAATAATATTCCACACAGAAAAAATATCCCACAACTAAATATAAAACCGAACCGTAACCGAAACTAATCGGAAACGTACGCATCCAGCATAAAACCGAACTACCGAAATATACCGCCGTGACGAATGTCGCGTGTATCCCCGCAATAGAGTCGAAACGATCCCTGCAACGGGGTCGAGACCGTGTCATCACAGACTACCTACGGGAGGGACACATGGATACGGAAATTATACCTCAGGTTGCTCGGCTAGAGCTCTCAGATGATAATGAAGAGAAGGAATAAAATCCACGGTCAGCGGAAGCTCTCGGAGCAGCGTCCGAACAGCAGCAACCTCGCGGGTCAGGGAGACGGGGCCGCGGGAAGCACGGACGGCACGGCCACTGGACAGCGCTGTTGGAACAGCGGGGCGCGACGCGGGAGGCACGCGGAGACCGGGGCGGTCGCGTGGGAACGGGATCGCGGCGCTGGGGGCGCGCGGGCTGGGCGGTCGGCCTGGGGGCTGACCGGAGCGGGGTCGGGGCACGGGGAAGCTGGCGGCCGAGGGGTCGGGCCTCTGGCCAAGGGAGGCCGGCCGAGGGGTGGCCGGGGCGCTGGAGGCGAGCCGAGAGGGGTGGCGCCGGGCGGATTTGGCCGGCAAAGAGGCGACGCGAGGGCGGATCTGGCCGCCGGGAGTCCCGGAGATGGCGCGAACGGCCTCGGGGACGCGCACGGGCACAGCGGGGTCGGCCGGAGCTGGCTGGACCAACGAAAGGTGGCACCGAGGAGGCCGGGTCGGTGGGCGGCCGGAGTTGGAGAGGGGTTCGGGCGGCTGAGTTTGGAGGAAAAAGGGATTAAGTGAGGGAGTGGGATAGAGTTGGGAGAGATGAGAATGAGAGGAAGGAAATGAGTGAGCTGGGATTAATAGGGAGGAGTAGGTGCTGAAGGTGTGGAGAGGAGTTGTGGAGTGGAGGAGAAGTAGGAAGAGAGTGCTGAGGAGTTGAGGAGAAAAAAGTGCACGTGGGTGTGGATCTGGTCGTGGGAGACCAGATCAGCTGTGGGAAAAAATTTAGTAATATTTTTTTTATAAATATATATATAATAATCAGAATTTAAAAGAGAGAAAAATAGGGACGGGTTCGAAACTGAATTGGGTTTTGGGAGACCGGGTTCGAACTCGGAGTCGGACACCGGACACGGGATCGGGACGGGGCCACAAACAAAAACCCAATGATAATTTTAAAATTAATATCTTTTCCTAATTCCGACTAATAAATAATATATATATATATATATAATAATAATAATAATACTAATACTAAAGCTAAGATTACACTACAAATCCAATAATTAATAAATTCCAAAACTCTGGGTTTCACAATACCTTACAGATCTTCGAGATGCTAAAGCAGGGCGACAAAATCAAGTTGCCTGATCCCAAGCATCCTGACGAAGTAGGCAGAGTCGACGACCCGAGGTATTGTCACTACCATCGGTTCGTTGGACATCCAACTAAAGACTGCTACATCCTCAAAGACTACATACAGTGCATGATCAATGCGAACGTCATCTCAGTCGATTATGAGGAGAAGACAGTCTCGGCCAACATGGTGTCGCTCCAGTTCGGCACCTTACCGCCTACTACAGCTAAAGATGGCGTCGTCCCCATCCCAAAGGCGACAATGGAAGTAGTCAACCTTCCACCAACCCGCGACAACGTGGGTAGGCTGACACCACTCACAATATCCAAGGGAGAGATCATGTGGGTTCACCCAGATCTCGTTCCAGAGCTGACTCAACCAGGGGTACCCTCTACCTCCAAAAGCAAAGGCAGAAGACCAAATCTTGCCGAATGGTGACTTCCTCCCTTGAGGAAGCACTGCCCGTACAAACGCGTTCATAGCAGAATGCCCAGCCAGAGGAGGCTCCGTCCGAAGTGATGCCTCCTATCATCACCACAGCTGTCCAAGGAGAAGGTTCATCCCAACCTCCTGCAGCTGATAAACAAAAGCAGAAGGAGGCCCGCTTCGACAGGTCTCTTCGAAAAGACAACGCTCCGGGGTTAGCCAAGCCCCATAACTTCGATATACTGGCATAACTGGCCAGTACTCCAGCACGGCTTTCCCTATTCGAGCTCCTCCGCCTATCCAAAATACTCGGAAGGCTCTCTGTGAAGCCGTGAAGGACGTCGAGTCTTTCATCGGTCAGGTCAAGCAGCCTGACGACAATCCTACAGCATGTCCGCACTGCCATAATATGGGAGAGATCATCCCCAACATCACATTTACTCAACAGGATATGATGCTCAAGAACAACAGGCACAACAGACCCCTGTATTACACAGGGTATGTCGGTGCCATCAAGGTGGATCGAATACATATCGACCCTGGGTCTTCTCTCAGCATCAGCCCCCGAACTCTACTTCAGACATTGGGGATCCCCGTGCATCGCCTGACAGCGTATTACACTACCATCAGTGGCTTCAACACCAGTAAGAGTGAGCCGCTAGAGAAGATCCGCTTGAAGTGTCACATCGACGATCTCCAGACCGAGGTGACTTGCTATGTTGTGGATGCAGACGTCAACTACATCCTGTTGGGATGGCCATGGATATATGAATACACGGTGGTGCCATCCACTCTCCATTAATGTATGAAATACGTGTCCACCAGCGGCATCATCCGAACAGAGTTTGCTGATGTCGATCCCTTCAGAGGGATTGAAGCCTTCTTCACCGACGCTGATCTGTACAAATCAATTCATCTCGGAGATGAAGCCAATGGCACTGATGATGATGCAGAAGCTGAGGTCGAAGCTGACTCAGAGGCGGACATGATAATCAATGCTCCCCTAAAAGTGTGACTCAAAGGAAGGCCGCCTCAAACATCGGCTCATATGGTAGTCAAACTCCGCGGGAAGGCGCCAGCTTCTCCGGGCAGAACATCCAATGAAGCTCCGTTAAAGATACGCCTCAAAGACGAGCCCCCTCAAGTGGCGGCTCATCTCGTAGCCAAGCTACGGGGAAAGGCTCCAGCTCCCAGCACACCAACTGAGGCTCCCCTCAAGGTGCAGCTCAAAGGCAGACCTTCTCAATTGTCGGCACCCGTCAGGCCATAAGAGAAGACCTCGGCATCCTTCTCAGCACAGTCCCAGGAGCCAGCACGGGGCAAGCTCCCGAAAAACTCTCTTGAACCTCTCAAGGCTGCTCCAGTTCTCACCGATGAAGAACTTGGAGAGTACATATTGGCTAATGTCGATGCTCTATCCCTCAATGATGTAATCTCTCGGGACAAGATCCCATATTTTATCAATAAGAGATTATCTTTCAATTATTCTAGTCTTCCACATTGGAATACCATGTACACTCTAGATAATGCTCTACAGTCGTTACAAACACAAATAACGACTGTGAGTCATATAAATTGAGTCGTCATGTACCAAGGAGTCTGTTACATAGTTCCGCCTCGGAACAAGGATGAGAAGCCCATTATCTTTCGCAAAGTCGAGCGTCACCAAGACCTCCCACCGACTGAGCCAGAACCCGACACCGATAGAATGCAAATCTACCAGTACAACGATCGAGCCAAGTATCTCATCCAAAAGATGGGTTACAACTTAAAGACCGGTCAAGGTCTGAACTACAGCAAAGGTCAACGCCTTCTCCTACGACTTCCAGTGCCAAAAGGGAAGCCGCAAGACTACTATCACTGTACCCGACGGGGGGTAGGCTACATCAGGCCTACAACAACTCCAGAAGAATCAGAAGCAGAGGATGTCATACATTCTCACTCATCTGAAACTTCAACTTGGGACTCCGACACCAGCATCGGCTCAGTCTTCAGGAAGGTGCTGTCAGCCAACATAACAACTATACATCCCATCGACGGCAAATCCTCAGGGAAGTACCACTCTTGACGTCCGTCAAAAACATACTGCCTCTCCCCAGAGAGAGGATTAGTGGACTTGACCAAACCAAGTTCACACCCCTTCTTTTGAGATCATATGCTCCTAGAACCCAGTTATTTCGTTGCATTCTATCCCCAATAGAAGAACAACCATGTCCACATTACCTCTGAGTTGCTTCTCTACACCACATCAAGCATGATCATGCACCAGATCATGCTTAAAGCAATATTTATCACGTCCACATCACCTCTGAGTAAATATTCCGTACAACAATTTCTGTGTTGTTGCACCATAGAACATCCACGTCTATATTACCTCTGCGTTGTTCTATAAACTCCCACAGAGTTCACTCCTATCATGTCTATATTACCTCTGAGTAGGAAAACTTCACCAATTAGCCCATATTTACTATGTCCACATTACCTCTAAGTAAATATGTTGGTCCTCTCTTTCAACTTATCAATCCGTACCTAAAACCAAGGTACGCCAAGGATGATAAGTCCACATAAGAACTTCCAATGGAAGTACCCCATATTTACCACGTCCATATTACCTCTGAGTAAATATGTTGGGTCTATCATACAACATATTATCTTCACCCAGTGACCAAAGTGCGTAAAATATAATAGGTCCACAAAAATTGCAAAAGATTGAACAAAGCAAAAGGTTCTTTATTTCTTCAGCAAAGGAAATAACAGAGCTACATTTTGTGAAACCTACATCAAAGGAGAGACAGAAGTGTCTCCAAAACAAAAAAGGGGAATAAAGCAAAAGAACTAAGGATCGGCAACTAGTTCGTCGACCCGACGCTGCAAATCATGGGCTTTAGTCTCCACATTCGTCAAAATGCGACGCTCATCTTCCTGGCGTATTACGTGCCTGGCCTCAGGAGCAAGGCCGACAGCAAATCTGTCATCCAACTCCTTCTTCTGACGAAGCAAGAAGGCCGCTTGGCGAGTGCACCTCGCCGTCTCCTCCATAAGCTCGACGTGTTCAGCATGTGCCCGTTCGGAGTCAGCCAGAAGCCGAGCTCGCTGCTCTTGCAGATGAGGAATCTGCGTATCAACTTCCGCAAGGTTGACCTTCAGGGACTCCCGCCTTTTGGCCTTCTCCTCCATTGACGAGGATAAATTCTCCTCCTTATCTACAGCGACGGCCATCTCTTGCGTCCAGGTAGCCGTGATGTCCGAGTGAGCCGACTCAATAGCGGCCTCCAACTTATTCTGCTCTTCTTCAATCAAGACAGAAAAGTCGTTCCGTCGAATGTTCCGAAGCTCCGTCAGGCGAAGGTCGAGTTCAGTCATGGAAACTTCCAATATCTCGGCCATATGATCATGGCCTTGGTAGCTCCAAATCTGCTGGACAAATGGGTGTGCCATGCGCCTCACGGTCGCGAAGCTTCCACCTTTGTCCATCACAGCCGACACTCTCCGTCGTAACATCTTGTAGACGGCCTCGACCATGAATCTTACATATTCAACTGCATCGGCCAGCACTTGAGGCGTCATCGCAGGAGTTGCCGGAGCCACCACAAGAGCTAAAGAAACACCTCCTGCAGCAGTTCCCATACCTGAGGTTAAGGGCACAGTCGCCGCTTGGCTCACAGGAGCCTCAGATCTTGTACCTACAGGAGTGGAAACCGGAGCTTTGGTAACCACGACTTCTGAACCTCCCGTCGTCGGGCCAAGACCTCCAGGAGGACCCGATATCGTCCCCCAGGCAGTAGGGAGCAGGGGTACAACTTCTACCACAGGGCCCTTGCCCTTACGCAACTAGGCCTCAGGCACTACAATATTTGAGGCTGCCACAGCAGTCCCAGCGTTAACATCAGCAGCTGGGGAGGCTCCTCCTACTATCGACGGAGGGTTTTCAGCATCGGGCGAGGGAGCAGATCCTCCCGCCTCTTTCTCACTCAGGACCGGAGTAGGGCTCGACAGCCGAGCTACTCTTCCTTTATCAATATTGACTCGCGGGTCAGGAGTCGAGCTCGGCAGGCGGATCACGTCATCAACCGGGCCGAAACCCAGGTGCATAAGATGGAGCCCCAGCAAAGACACACAGGATCAAAGTCCAGGTGTATTACAGAGAAAGCTTCGACGCATCATCAGGACCGAAGTTCATGCACATCAGCAAGATAAAGCTTTGGCGCATCATCAGGACCTAAGTCCATGTGCGTCAGCAAGTGAGGCTTCGGCGCATCATCAGGACCTAAGTCCATGCGCGTCAGCAAGTGAGGCTTCGGCACATCATCAAGACAAAAGTCCATGCACGTCAGCCCAAGCACATCAATGTGAGGTGACTCATCTACAGTCGGGCCACCCCAATATTACTGCAAAAGAAGTAAAAAAACCAAGGCAAGAGAGCACCCACCGAACACTTCCGGCCGAACGTCGACGTAGGTCGCCATGACGAGGGGGCTTCCTCCGTGTCGACCTCCAAGGGTTCCTTTCCCCTGCCCCTTCCTCGGCCAGCACCATCGCGGGGAGTTTTGGGAAACATTTCTCGAAAGAATTAAGGGTTCTCGGAGAAGAAAAAGAAGAAGAGCTCCGACGAAGAAGATGGAAGCTTCGACAGAAAGTAGAAGACTCTATCTTCTCACAGCCACCTATTTATAGGCTTGGCCTCGCATGTAAACCGATGAGGCATGACATCAGCAATCAGTCACTTTGGGTCTCGTGAAATCGACGGCTGCTTATCTTCAAAAGATCAACATTAATCTTTCCTGAAATCGAGGCGTTATCTCTTCAGAACAATCATGCACCCTAGAAGTATGCGCCTAAGCAACAAGCATCCCAAAAACGATGCGCAGAACGACTATACGCCAAGAAGAGCCATGCGCCTAGGCGAAGGGCATGCGCCCCGAGTCGTTACTTCCCATGCTTCTTATTCAAAGTCTTCCAAAACTTGACAGAAAGTTTTGAGAACTTTGAAGGGGGTCTTGTAGAAGCATGGAATTTTAGGCACATCTATAGGCCAGAATTCCTATGTGCTTAATACTATGCGGCTAGACTCAAACATGCGCTAGGGAGTTCAAACAAAGTACTTGGCACAGCAAAGGACAGCAAAAGTATAGACATCAAAAGAAGGCTTTTAATTCATATGAAAGTCTATTACATGTCTAAGAAAAGGCTTTACAAAGGAGAACTTCTACGAAAAGAAAGATTCTAAAGCTACAGCCAGGCGCAGTAACTGCCATACGCCCCATGCCAAGCACATCATCCGTCAGGCACATCCCTCTGATGTCTCATCTAGACGTGTCTTCTTGTCATTTTAGCACAGGCGCATCAGAGCCAATCAGCCCTTGTCTAGCAAGAAGAGGAGCTCTCCTAGCCTGACAAAGATCGCGGTACGACGCCCCGGTCTTCGGAAGCAACAGGCACACTCGGCAGCCTGTAGAGCTTCAAGCATAACGAAAGATGAAGTGCGGCCGCCCCAATCTTTGGATGCAATAGGCACCATCGGCTTGTGTCGGGACTCGACGATCCCAATATTTGGATGCAACAGACACTATTACGAAAGCTCAGAGTGACGGGAAGACTGGGGCAAGCGCATCTTCACCCTCGGGAAGAGCTTGTCATTAAGACTTCTACAAAAACTGAGTTCGGCACTTCGGCAGTTCGCCAAGGCGGAGCTCCGGCCAAGTTCATCTTCATGTCTAAATAAAGAATGGAAGCAAAGCTTTCCTTCATGCAGCTATTTATAAGCACGGGCAGCCTACACCCGAGTGCCAAATGGCCAACTTTCTAAATTATATGCAATGAATTTGCATTAATAGCAAATGAATCCGTCTTCTCGTATTTAGCTAAATCAAAGCCTCGAAGAACTCAACAGACGGGACAAAGAGGATGCGACACCTGGCTGATGCACCATAAATATCATGCGCTCCTTAGGGATGCACCCAAATGGGCCAGAGACCCATGCGCCCAAAGGGGCACCAACCGATGCACCCTCTTTAAACTGATCAACATCAAGTATTTAATGCTGAATGACAAAGGCGACAACGCATTCCAAGAGCCGTCCAATCAGCAGCCCTTTGTAGAAAATGAAGAGCCGATGATGTCAGTACCATCATTACACCTTGGGTCGACAATAACTGCCACGTGGCCGATCGATCATTCGCATACGCCTCGTGGCCATACACCCAGAAGACGGCGTATGCCCCAGTGGTCATACGCTCCCTCAGCTCACTTCTGATCTTAAGCAACAGAAGACTAAGCTCTGCATGCGCCTCAAAAGCCATGCGCCTGGACTTGCTCATGACTCCTAAAATTCATAAGACCAAGTCACCTCCCCTTCGCCTGATCCTAGGCGCACCATGATGCGAAGCTCTGTAAATGCCTCAAAAGCCATACGCCCAGACTTGTTTATGATGCCTAAAAATCATATGAACAAGTCGCCTCCATGTACCCGATCCTAGACGCACCCCGACAGATCACTCTCATCTAAAACCGAGATCTTTGAGCCACAGGCATACGCCACGCGTCCTTTGACTCAGTTCTATTCAAAGAATGGGTACTAACCACCCAAGATCTCAGCAACTGCCACGTGTCAGCTCCTCCGCAGCCCAACGAAGCAGTTCGAGCAGATTCTACTACAACTCGGGGTGCATCATCCATGCGCCCCCGCCAGCATCAGCCATGTGGCATTCCTACGTCCAGGCACATCTGACATATGCGCGCATGAGCGGACAGCCTTCTATCTATATATAGAAAGATCACTCCTTCATGACAGACGGACACACATAGACAGAGAGAGATATATATATATACAGACAGACTGTTATATCCACATACAGAAGCCAGAAGAGACACTTAACGTCCACTTCTCCTCGCAACGCTCCGGCATCCAGAGCAACCCAGACCTTCAGAGAGTTCAAGATCGTCGTCAGATCGTCAACGAAGTCAACGTATTACCACTCGCTCCATCGACACAGTGCCCATATAAAAACAAAGTGTACTCCTAGGACTACATCTAAGTCCTACATTGTACTTTGTTCTGTTTATAATTAAAAACATCAATCCCAAAGAGTTTTAATGGCAAACATCCATATTCTAACTCAATCTGACCCTCGGGATTGTTTCCTTAGCTATGTAGATTTGTCTTTTTTTATTATCAAGCCTACTTGTGCATTTGAAAACTTTTGTTTTATTAGAGTGAAGGCCAAGCTGAGGCAAGTTCACCGAAAGCCATCCACCTGAGCGAGGAGTCGCCTCGACCGAGCGGGACTTCGAGCAGACCGTTGCATGGCTAAATCCGAATACCGTCAGCATTTTCGATTCCTCCGATTAACTGGGCAGGATGGGGCACTACATAAATAGATTTAGATATTTGGGATTTGGGCCGTACCATATGGCGTCTTTAGAATAGTCACTTATATACAATATACGATATTTTGAGTATAAGTATAGTAATGCAAATGTATATGTATACTGTTTAATTATTTAGTTTATGTTAAATAAAGTTTAGTAGTTACTTCTTCTATAAAAAAAAGATGTTATATATTTTTCAAATATTGTTTAGATAAATATTGCAGTAATAGAACTTATTTTCCAACCAAATATTTATCCCAAACAAATATATGTATATGCATCCTATGAATACTATATTATTGAGACTAATATTATTAATAGTAATATTCCTTTTGGAACTACATGATAATATTTCTATAAATATTATTATTAAGTTTTTGACCCAAATCATGTTTGACTAGAATTGGAGATTTAATACTAGAGTATTTTCCAATGCTTTCAAATATTGTATATAAATTTTGTGATTAACAAAAATGTAGTTTTCAAGTATTGCAGATATTTTCCAAAGATAGTATACGTTTTAGTTACGCCTTTTCTTAAAACCATAAGTCGCAACTAGTTTAGTCGTTTCCTATCTCTTAGTTCGATTATCATGCCGAACTATAATTTTGGGCTTCTATATACCAAACTAGGCTATTTAGACTATTCTGGACTCAATGGAACTGCATGTGCCATCTTTTGGGACCATCTTGTGGAACATAGCATCGTACCTATTCCGTGTCGACACGTTCGTATCGTGCACGTCAACTTTCAGCAAATTGAGGCGAGTACATTCTCTGATAGTTTCCATTATTTGATTACTACTATAATTCAAGTATTTAGAAATATTACTTATGATTCTTGACACAGTTGTACACAGATTGGTATTGTCATTGGATATTCAGTCATGAGATGTTACCTTAACTCATCACAATGATATCAGATACTGTCCTCGTTGGTATTAGACAACATTGGATAATATTGGATAACACTGGAATATTGGATAACATTGGAATACATTGGCTAGTAACGTATCATGGTTGGATCCATCATATCAGTCGGGACGGGTGGGGGAATACTAGTTAGATATGTGATCAAGGACTATCAGCAAGTAGTGTAAATCATTGGCTACTAGCTATCATACACTTCACGTATGGTTGAGCTAGCTTTCCTTAGTGTAAATCATTGAATCTCCCAAGCCGATCACATATCTAATTGGAATTCCAAAACATATTATCTATTGTAGTTTCATACCCAGTTCACCAGCTACATTGCTCTATCTTGATATGGTAGTTTCCCTTCCATTGCTTGCTCATACAGATTATATTTTTAGATTTATTGTGTCATCCCCAGTTTTCATGAACAGGGGTATTTTGGTCATTTTCATTTTAGAATATTTTTTGAAATTATTTATTTATTTTATGATATTATTTTTGGGTTATTTGAGTCAGGTTCGAATTTCAACTCAATCCGACTTATTTCGGGGACCCGGGGTAGTTTTGACTCTAGTGGGACCCACTCATTAGTTAGGTATGGCCCACATGACATTATTTTAGTTAGTGTGTTAGACTAATTATTCATGGATAGGTTAGGTTTAATTAGAGACTTAAAACTAGACTAATTTAGCCTCAACCTAAAGCCTTTTCCTAATTTAATTCAATATGAGTTAGTGGGGGCATTTTGGTCATTAGCAAATAGGGACAAACCACCCACACATGGCAGCCATAGGAGGAGAGGTTGAGTCATCCATTCATTGTTATTATCCCTAAAATTTCTCTCTCTTGTTCTTTTCCAAATTTTGAGAGCAACCACCATTGATTTCATCTCCAAATCAATTCCTTCTTCCACCAAATCTTCTTCATTTCTTCTCTACTCCATGGATAGAAGGTGCTAGCCAAGTTTGGGATGATTCGGAACTCGTTCGTGTCCATTTGGAGATTCCTACGTGTCGGTGTCGTATCGGGAGGGTTTTTCCTAGATTCGATCTATCGGGAGGTATAAATCTCTTCTCATTTTTATTCCTTCATGCATATAGGATGATTTTAGACCCATAGGAATGACCCCCATGGTTGTGTCTCCATTTGTGTCCGTTCGTGTCCTTTTGGAGACTTCTAGGAGTGTCCTATGAGTGGTAGTGTCCTAGTGGGAAAATCTCTATTTGGACACATGTTTTTTAACATATATGTTTAAATGATTATTAGATTTAAATCACAGATTTATGTGTTTAGAGAATGTGTTCTTCATGTATCATATTGTATCATATATATATATCTATATATAAATATATATATATATATATATTATATAGAATATATATATATATATATATATATATATATATATATCAATAGTTATTATATATATTAATGTCTTTATATAATATATATATATATATATATATCTATATATATATTATATATATATTAGGACACAATATTATATATTTATATATATATGTGTCCTAAATATAATATATATAATATATATATATATATATATATATATATATATATATATATAATATATTTGTGTCCTATATATGTATATATATATATATTGGTGTGATTTGTGTCTTATTTATCTATGGGGGTGTGTGGATTTCGGCAATAGAGGAATGGGGGTGGTAGAGTTGGTAAGTGTGTGTTTGTATAGAGAGTTTGAGAGGAGGTTTGAGAGAGGAGATTAGAGTGTGAGAGAGTGAGAGATTAGAGGGATATGAGAGAATGGGAAGGAGGGGACTGAACCTGCTGATAACAGCTAATGGAGTATCAGTCCCCACAAGGGGGACTGATAACAGCAGAAATGGGGAGGGGCATTAGCCCCTTGGCTGTGTTAGTTCAGCTGCCATTTGGCAGCAGTGTAACACACTGCTTGGCAGTGTGTTGAGGGGGTTTAGCCCCATTGACAGGCCATATACCCCCCTTAGGCAGCCACTTAGGAGCCTTAGATGGCCTTAGTTTCAGCCAATATCAGGCCTTATAGGACTCCCCAAACCAGTCCCATTTCAGTCCCAAACCAGCCCTACATGTTCAGCCTTAAGCAGTCCCAACCTGTCCCAAAACAGTCCAAGTTGACAGCCATGGACAGCCCCAATTCAGTCCAAATCAGTCCACTTAAATAGCCTATAAGCAACTCCAAATCAGTCCACATATTGACACATTTGACAGCCTATATTCAGCCCCATTGGACAGTCCCAAGTTAGCCATTTCCAGCCCCATTTCCAATCCCAAATCAGTCCTATTTTAGACTGTGTGTGTGTATATGTGTGAGTTTATATATGTGTAGGTTAAGCCTATAGGTGTAACCTATATGTGACCTATAAGTGTGGTATTATAGGAGCCTAGGTGTGAGCCTATAGGAGAGCCTATGTGTGAACCATAGGTGAGTGAGTGAATGAGTGAGTGTTGGTGTGTGGGTGTTTAGCTAGAAGTTTGAAATATATAGGATAAGGTAATGTTGGGATAACCAACATGTATCCTAAGATAGACTAGATATCTAGGAAACCCATACTTCTTGGTAGGTAAACCCTAGATAGGATAGTATCTAACTACCCTAAGGAGCCTAGGCTAGTATCTTGAGAATTAGCAGGGTTTCCTTTGTAATGGGCAAGGTATCGGGAATATCTTGTTAAGGGTAAGTGTAGGTAATTGCCATTAGCTAAGGTATGTGAGTTTAGGGTTAAGTTATGGTTAAAAATTTGTTCTCTTGGTTGGTAATGGTCAGAATAGTGCTCCTAGACTAGTTTTGACTTCGGTTGACCATTTTGACCAAAAGTCAACAAAAGTCAACCGAGAGTCAAACTTAGCCTATAGTGACTAGAATTGACTGAAACCAAACCAGAGTTGACCAGTTGACTGAAAGTCAATAGTTGGTCAACATAGCCTAGTTTGACCCAGGGTTGACTCAGTGTTGACCAGAGTTGACCAGAGTTGACTTTTTGACCAAAAGTCAACTGTAAGTCAACCCTTGACCCAAATTGACCTAGTTTGACTTGGATTGACTTCCTGTGACCTTGTTTGACCTTGGTGTCCTAGTATGACCTAGTTTGTCTCAGTATGACCTAGATTAGCTTGGTGTGATTAGTTTGACCTAGTTTTGACTTAGACTTGCATATCATGACTAGATTAGCTTTTCTTTCATTATTAAACCCTTTTGGACTCATGATATCTCATCTTTAGGTCTGTGATTACTCTGAGCATCTATTCACTTTATCAGTTCAGGACCACAGGCGAGTATATTCACTGATAGTTTTTATTGTCTTGATATCTGCTATATCCGTTCAGTTGTAGTGTCTTACTTGATTTCCAGACACGATAGTTTACGGACTAGTGTATGTCGGATCCTGTCATGAGATGTTCCCGGATTATTTGGTATATTGGTACATGACTCGACTTGTTACTTTTACTTGTATAGACATGGACTTGGGAGTGGACTAATCACCTGCTTTTAAATCTCGTGTCATGACGTGTTATGTCCGGATCCTTTGTACTATTCGGGGATGGATAGATATTAGTGGTTGTGTGATCAAAATTCCCACTTGTTCTATACACTCGTATTTATTACTTGTTCATAGCAATACCCTCGCCTCACGACGGGTAAAGCCTTACCCTACTTGTTCATGACTTTCCATGGTGACCGCCTTATTCTTCATACTAGTACTTTTTACTTGTTCATCCGGTCAGATGGAAATCATGATCATATTTTCCAAGACGATCACATAACGCACTAATAATTCAAGGCACCTTTTATATTTATTTATCATAGGAGGCTAAGTTCTGTTCGAAGAAGGGTTACAACTCCGGTCCTTGTTTGGTTTAAGGGGTGTAACTCGGTTTCCGGATAGTTCCCAAGTCATCATATATATATTATATATATATATATATATATATATTATATATATATTATATATATATATATAATATATATATTATCGTCCTATTCAGTACTCACATCTTGATAGATATTTCCTGTTGATTTGTCTTATATTTTATTATACTGTCTCTTATAGAATTTATTAATTCATATGGAACTGCTGTTAGCGTTTGTACTTGCTCATTTTTCTGACAGGATATCGTTGATATTACAGATAATTCTGAGGCGGATTGCCCGACCTATTATGGGGATGGGTTAATGGAGTAGACCTGGACCGTGGCTTGATAGTAGAGCCACTAGACTTTACACACCCAGAGTAGCATAGCTTAGATTGGTTGCCTGGACTGCGATCCAGCTAGTATTTTCAGACTGTAGTATTTTATATTATTTTTGTGACTCTGTGATGTTGTGTATAGCTTTGGGCTTGTGTGGATCTTGAACTATTTTCTACTTTCATCTATCATATTTCCTTTCCGTGCTATCTACCTTAGTTTTATTTTGTGATTGAGACTGTATTGCTATGTCACCTCCATTCGGAGTGTATATACTGTACAGGTACCTATATACTGTTTAGTTGTAGTATTTATAGATGACCTATACAGCGTTCTAACCGCCGATTCTACGGCGTAGGCTGGACGTAACCACGTACTCGTGCCCCTAATCAGGGTACGGGTCGTGACATATTGCCTGTCTTTTTTTATTATATTATTGCCTCGGACATGTTTTCCTCATCGTATATAGCATTTTCTTTATCACTGCTTTATAGTTTTTGTTAATTTAAATGGAACTGTTGTTAGTTTATATATTTCGCTCCAATCCTACTAGATAACCAATATTTTTAGGAGTTGTTATGCCCCACATACTTGGACTACGTGACGATGCTAGCTAAGACAGATTCTTGATGTTCCATTTTACCGTGAGTTGACTTCTGGGAGGCTCTAGGCCATTATTTCTTTATTTAGATTGTGTTTCTTTTATCGGATTTATCTTCGATAATTCTTGCATTTATGATCATTGTAGACTTTGGTTTGATTCAGTGTTATTACCATCTTTTCTTATTCATATTTTCCTTAGTCATATGTGATTGGAGTACATATTGTTATTATGGATCATTTAGATATTGAGATAATTGATGGGTACTTGACAGCGTTCTACCGTCGATACTGCGGCATAGGCTGGACGTAGCCCACGTACTTGTGCCCGAATATCTGGGTGCGGGTCATGACAATTAATGCAATGAAATAATTTCTAAGTTTATAATCCAATTAAATTTAAAAATACTTAGGATATTTTAGAGAATAATCTCTTTTTAAATCTAGGTTTTTTGGGGTTATAATCTTACTTTGCCATTAGTGATAATTTCTTTCATTTAGGTTAACAATACTTATATGTTTCATGTCCATCTCTGCTTCAATAAACACTTGACACCTGCAACCAAAAGCTCTGGAATCACTCTATTGGGAACGAAGCATGACATCATCTGAAAAAACTATTTCAAAATTAGAAGAAACAATCGAGGACTGAAATAAAATGTAGCACCTGTACATAATCACAATATCCAAGCGCAACACAAACACAACTATGTTGACGTAGAAAACCATGATGTAAAAAATACGGACAAATGGAGTCCAACCCGAAAAAGATTTACTAGTGAATAGAGAAAATATATCAACTCTTATTTCAACTTCTCTCAACGATCCGAGCTGAATCACCACAACCACTCAAATAGATGAAAAAGAGTATAATGGAGAAAGAGCGAGTTTTCGAGACAAGATCACGAGGACGAGATGATATGGATCTCCTCGAACAAACCCTTCTTCGAATTAACCACAAACTCTGATTTCTTTCTTTATCTCCTTTGAAAATTCAATCATTGAGAACTCTCTCCTCTGAATAATCCCAGCCACCGCCTTCAAAAAAAATATTAGGGTTAAAATACGCCCTTCGGTAATCCTGAACAAATCCCAGCCGTTAGGTATGATCAAACAAACAGTCCAACCAGACAATATACTACCGTATACTGCTTTAAACTACGGGAACAAAAAATTATACACATAAAGCTGTTGGAAACATGGACCGTATTTCAAATATATTGACAATACATTGCTAGAGTACAGTAGCACTGTACTGTGATGAAAAAAAGTTCAACGATAAATAGCTTTTGGAAAAATAAATCATGAAAAACTATTAGGAGTACATTGGGGGTATACTCTCATCCTAAATATGGCTCAAGATAATCTTTGACACGCCTTTAAATTGACTCCAAATTGAGTCTCCTTTGTCACCTTCGACTTTCCGAGCTTCTTCGACACATAACTGACGCTCATTGCACTTTAAATTATTCTTCACACTGGAAGGGAACCCATCCAATACTAATACTAAACACAGTTGAAGTAAACAATGTAACAACTTTGACCATTTTACCCTTCTTCTTCTTTATCGTCAAGCTCAAACATGAAACTCTAAGCCATCCTCGTATAATTCGTAATACAAATCACCAACACTCTTTCTCTATGACCTGTGCCAACTTCTCTTATCTTTCTCGACCATCCACTACCCTTGACAACCCCTCCCTCCCATGCTCCACCCTCAAACCTAATAGATTAAAACCCAAAATCCTAATTCTATCCTCTGACACAACTACTCCTTCCTTTATTCCACCCTTAATGACCTAATCACCCTCCTCACCTTTCACTTGGCCACTCACTTCCTCCGTTGGTCATAACCTCTATCATCTTCTTTAACCTCAATTTAAACAAATATAAAATATTTTCTACTAAACCTTGGGGACAAAATGACAAATGTATCTAGAATGGTTAAGGTTAATTACACATCTAAGTTGCTTTAACTATGATGGAATATGACAAAAGAGTTAATGTTGAAATGTTCAAACATTTGAGTGCTCTCCATTTTTTGATCTTGCAAGGAAAAATAACGTTTTACAATGAGTTTCTCTAGCATTCGCGAATCAAAGAAGAGAGCTTTGTCGCAGCTAACCTATCCTTGTGTCTCTTACCAAATAACAATATTAATTTATATTGAAAAAGCAAGATTGGAGGGGCTTATACTGAAAGAATATGTTGGTTGTTGGTACAATATGGATAGTTCTTAAAAAAGAGTCTTTTAGTAAAATATTTTTAACATGTATATAGGTCTTCTTGAAATATATCCTTTAGTAGAACTTTTATAATTTAGTAATTTTTTAATGTAGATATAATTGGTTATGATTGTTAGTACATTATGGATAATCAGTTTTCTAGAAAAAAGTTACTTGAGTAAATAAGTCTTCTTTGAGATGTTTAAAATATATATAAGAAAATTTAACAAAGAAATTTAGTCCATGATCCTAACAAATTGGAAATAAAAAGGGGTCAACAAATTTGATAAACAAATAACATGAAATAAATATGTTATTATGGAAAAGAAAACAAAAGAAAGGAAAAAAAAGAGGGAAAAAACAATCTTCTTACTTGTTTGGTTTGATAAGAAAAGTTTAAAAAGAGAGCGAAGATGCAAATTGTAGAGATAAAGAGGAGAGAGAAAGAGAGGTGGTGAGAGAGAGAGAGAGAGAGATCATATATGGATAACCAATGAATGCTTTATTTAGAAAATGTGTATGACCTATAAGTTGTTTGAATTGAATAGGAGTCTCTAGAACATCTTTTAGGGTGCGTTTGATTGCAAGGTGGAAAATATGTGAAAAAGAAATAATTCCATGGAATTATTTTTCCTAGGAAAAAATTCCATGGAAAACTTAATTATGGTGTTTGATTTGCCATTATTTTCCACAGAAAATAGTTATTTTCAATGGAAAAATGATATTTTCCTATGGTTGGACAAGTTCCATTTTCCACCATTTTAGATAAAAATATTGAAAATGATAAGTATTTTGGGAAAATAATTCCATGAAAAATATAAGCCTCAAACCTTACTATTGGTGGAAAATTTGTGAGGGAAATATTTCCATGGAAAAAAAGCCAATCAAACACAGCCTTAGTCTAGGGTCTCTAGGTCAAATCTAAAATACTTACTATTGATTAAAAATTAAAAAGATGTTCAAAAGACTATTTTGTCCTTTATTAAATTGCAGGCTTTTCTTTAATTATCTCCACATATACTATCTATCTCCTCCTTATTTACACGTCCACTCTCTTTCTCGTTCTCTCCGGTAGTCTCTTTCCTCTTATTTAATTTTTTTTCTCATATACTTTCTCTCAACCTCTCTTAATTCTTTCTCATTATCCTTTCTCTGTGTACACAAATTAAAAGAGGAAGAGAGAGAGAGAGAAGAGGGAGAGAGAGAGAGAGAGAGAGTTGATGTAACAAGGGGGGTAAAATAGTCATTCAATAACTTTCAATTTTTAGTGCACAATAAATTATATAATTTGACTTGAATGCTTTTTCATGGCTCCTAATATATTTCAATAAATGTCAGGGACTTGTTAACAAGTTATCCATTTGTTTTCCTAGTGTAATTAAAAATTAGGCTTAGTTTCAACTTGATACCCTCAATTAGTCTAGTTTTTCAACTTGTACCTTAAAATTTGAAATTATACAACTTAATACCTCAACTATAATGTACAACTTAATACTCTAATAGTGTCTACGAAAAACGTTAAATGACAAAATACCCTCATTATCTCCCGGTCTCTTTTTTGATCAGTAGTAGTGTGCGACAGTGGCAACCGGGGGGACAACCAGGGGGGTAGGGTAGAGGAGGGGTAGTGGTGGTGGATGGGGAGGTTGGAAACAGAGAGACGAAACGAGAGTGTGGGGAGGAGGGCAGCAGAGTGGGGATATTAAGATGAAAACTGGAATAATTGAGGGTATCAACTTAAAATATTTAATAGTTGATGTACTAAGTTGCCTAGTTTTAAAGTTAGTATATCAATATGAAAAGTGGAATAATTATGGGTATCAAGTTGAAATTTACTTTAAAAATTATTCAGCCATCAAATTACGTAGAAATAAAAAATAAAAAATATTTCGAAACCCCACTTCGGTTCATTGGGCCCAAGAGAATTCCTCAAGGGACTCTCCTTTAACTATTCTACTATATAATGCGAAAAGTCGGGTTCATTGTGGAAGTTTTCTTTCCAAAAATACCCTTCAATATAATTACTAATAAAAAGATTAATTGAAGTTAATATGGTATCTAGGTAAATACGGAGAGCTATCTTTTACTATTCTTAATTACAACAACTGTTAATTTTTCCTCAGCGCATGAAAATGGAGGTTCCAAAAGAAGAAAGTTCCGCAATAGTTAATGAGTATATTTCTGAACATAATGCCAAGTCTTGTATATATATATATATATATATATATATATATATATATATATATATATATGAGTCCGAATCGAGAGCCTCCCAGCGGGAGCCACCCAAAAGCCCACCTCTTACTGCACCGTTGGATCGAGGGACGCACCCGCGGGCCCCACGCAGCCCGTTCGATCCAACGGTGCACTAGGGGGGCTTTTGGGGGCTCTCGCTGGGGGACTTTTGATCCGGATTATATATTAGTCCGGATCGGGAGCCCCCTAAAAGCCCCCTCTTACTGCACCCTTGGATCGAGGGACGCACCTGCGGGCCCCACGCAGCCCGCTCGATCCAATGGTGCACTAGGGGGGCTCCCGCTGGGGGACTTTGATCCGGATTATATATATATATATATATATATATATATATATATATATATATATATATATATATATATATATATATATTATATATATATATATATATATATAAATGGAAGCGGATCAAAAGCCCCCCCTAGAAAACCCCCTAAAAAAAACCCTCACTCTAATCCGTAATTTAATGTTAATATTAATGTTAATGTTAATATTAATGTTAATATTAACATTAAATACTAAAATTAACATTAAAATTAATATTAACATCAACATTAATATTAACATTAACATTAATATAAAAAAATAAAAAAAATAATATTAACATTAACATTAATATTAACAATAATATTAACATTAACATTAATATTAATATTAATATTAAGAATTAGAGTGAGGAAATTTTTTAGGGGGTTTTCTAAGGGGGGCTTTTGATCCGCTCCCTATATATATATATATATATATATATATATATATATATTATATATATATAGAGAGAGGAGAGAGAGAGTCCATATATATTATATATTATATTATATATATATATAATATATATATAGAGAGAGAGAGAGAGAGAGCCCATATATATATATATATATATTATATAATATATATATATATATAATATATATATATTATATATATATATATAGAGAGAGAGAGTCCGGATCAGGAGCCCCCCAGCGGGAACCCCCCAAAAGCCCCCATCTTACTGCACCGTTGGATCGAGGGGACGCGCCGGCAGACCCCATGCAGCCTGCTCAATCCAACGGTGCACTAGGGGGGAAGGCTTTTGGGGACTCCCGCTGTGGGGGCTTTTGATCCGAATTTATATATATATATATATATATATATATATATATATATATATATATAATAGGATTATATATGAGTCTGGATCGGGAGCCCCCTAAAAGCTCCCCTCTTACTGCACCGTTGGATCGAGGGATGCACCCGCGGGCCCCACGCAGCCCGCTCGATCCAACGGTGCACTAGGAGAGCTTTTGGGGGGCTCCCGCTGGGGGGCTTTTGATCCGAATTATATATATATATATATAATATATATATATATATATATATATATATAGAGAGAGAGAGAGAGAGAGAGAGAGAGGGAAAAAAAAATATATATATATAGAGAGAGAGAGAGTCCGGATCGGGAGCCCCGCAAAAGCCCCCCTCTTACTGCACCGTTGGATCGAAGGGACGCGCCGGCAGACCCCATGCAGCCCGCTCAATCCAATGGTGCACTAAGGGGAGGGCTTTTGGAGGGCTCCCGCTAGGGGTATATATATATATATATATATATAATATATATATATATATATATATATATATATATAATATATATATATTATGGGTCCTTCTACAATACATGGGTTGTATCAATACATCCCAAACAATTGCATTGAAAATGCATTGGAAATTATGAAAGGTGTTTACTTTGACTTTGACTTTACCTGTTACTTTGACTTCGGCTTTAATCTGAACCATTGGATCAACATCCAATGATTCAGATTTGGGATGTATCGATACAAATTTTTACATAGGATGTATTGAAGAATTTTCCTATATATATATATATATATATATATATATATATATATATATATATATATATATATATATATATATATATATATATATATATATATATATGGTTATTAGTTTTCGGAATCACGGTCATTGGCTACACACACACACACACACACACACACACACACACACACACACACATATATATATATATATATATATATATATATATATATATATAAAGTGCATTCATATTTGGATTTATCCACAAATCATAACACTTCCTGATTAAAAACTTTGTTAACAAAAAAGAATATTTTGTCAAAATCTATAGTAAAAAAGAGTACAATAATATGACACTATCTCGTCAAGGGTAAAGTAAACAAAATCAAAACAAGAGGGAATGATTTATCCACAAATCACAACACTTCGATGTCTACTTTAATCATTGTCCCCTTAAAATTTTTACAAGAAAAAATTCATCTTTAGTAAAAAAAAAAAAGTCCATAGTAAAAAGTAGTTAATAATCTTGTTCAAAAATATAATTTTGGGTAATTGAGTATTAGGGTCTCACATAATAGTGTATATTAGGATTTGGGTCTCGAAATTGTCTAACAATATTGTTTGGGTCTCGAAATCACTGTTGATTAGCCTACATGAACACTAATTTTGAGGCCCAAATCCTAACACTGGACAATTTCGAGACTCAATCCCTGATATCTATTAATATATGAGATCATATTACTAAATATCCCTATAATTTTTTTGATGAATCCAGTCATGCGACTTAGGGTTTGTTTGGTAAGAGTGAAGTGGGAGGGGGGATCCCACTTCACAGGATTTGGAGCTTGGGAGCCACCTTGAGATGTTTGGTTAGAGATAGAGGAGGGGACATGAAATGGTAAATTCTGATAGCTCCAATTCCAGTCGACAGAAAAAGGAGACCAAAATCCAGGCAGCCACATCTAGTCTCGCCCACTCGATGTGGGCGGATTACTTTTTTTCCCTCTCTCTTTTAATATAATCAACGGAGAAGAAGAGGGTGCCATCGTCGACGGAGAAGAAGACAGGCTCCGGACGGACTCCGACGG
Organism: Iris pallida; assembly: GCA_029216955.1. NCBI lineage: Eukaryota > Viridiplantae > Streptophyta > Magnoliopsida > Asparagales > Iridaceae > Iris > Iris pallida. The sequence continues at coordinate 317,523 of JANAVB010038419.1, forward strand.
AGGAGAGGGCGCGGGCTGCCGGCGGAATCCGAGGGAGGAGAGGGCGTGGGCTGACGGCGTTGGACTCGAGGAATGAGGAGAAGCGGTGGATAGAGGAGGACTCTTGTAGAAGGGAGGGAGCTGCTACCAGTCTCCGTCGACTTCGTCATCTCCGGCGGCCTGCTCCCGCTTAGTGAGAGAGAGGGAGAGATGATTTGGGACTAATTTGGAATAGGATATATATATATATATATATATATATATATATATATATATATGTGTGTGTGTGTGTGTGTGTGTGTGTGTGTGTGTGTGTGTATCGATATATTCCTACACTTAGAGCTCGTTTGGTTCGCGGAATAGAAGGGAAAGGAAATCAATTCCTTGGCATTTTCTTTCCTTTGGGAAATTACAATTTATATTGATTTTTCTTTTCAATATTTGGAAATGCCAATGAATTTGGAAAGGAAATTGAATATTTCAATGTGGGAAAGTGATTCCTTGCTTGGATGGATGGAATCACTTTTTCTTCTAATTTTTCTTCCATTGGGAATCACTTTTCTTTCATATTCAATTTCTTTGACACCCAAACATAGAAAAGTAATCACTTTTCTTTTTCAACCCGATGTCCGTGAACAAAACGAGTCTTACAGATTACCAAATAGGTCCTAATACTCAAGGTAAAGTCCTAAAAAAAGAAAAAGAAAGAAATGATTGATTACTCATAATTTAAGACTAATTCTAAGGGCACACCATTTTTTGCTAGGGGCTATCCCTTACTAGGGGACAGCCCATAATAGTGGAACTTTTACTGGGGACAGCCCGAAATTTACTTGGGGCTAGCCCACCCCCCACCCCAAACTCTTTCTCCCACTTCATTTTTTATTTTCCTTTCTCTCTCTTCTAATTTATTAAACCCTAAAACCTTTTTCTCTTCCACAACTCCACTCCCAAAATTCCTAACCATAAATTTATTCTCTATTCCTTCAAATCTTCAGATCCAATCAATGGCACCCAAGCCTAAACCCTCATCCCAATCTAGGTATGTTTTGACATAATTTTGGTATATTTTCATTTCAAATTTATTGAATCTTTCATAATTCTCTAAAAAGTTTTGATAAAATAGGTTAGAACACCTTTAGAGTTCATGTATGCATTTTTCGAACACGACAAATCCTATATTTTCCATGAAATCCTAATCCTAGAACACGACAAAGGATCGGTTTGGCCGTTCTGGCCGCCACAGTCGAGCACATCGACATTAGGACTGCATGCAGATAGGCAGTCCTAATGTGAATAAGGACTGCAGGCTGTTCGGCAGTTCAAATGTAAAAGACTGCAGACAGACCGACAGTCCTACCTAAAGCAGGACTGCATGTCGGCATGCAGTCCTAAAATACTGTTGGACTGCATGCAATCCTGCAGTCCTCTATAATTTTAGGACTTTATGTTGTCCTATTGTCCTGACTATTTTTTTTGATATTATTTACTGACTGTATGTTATCCTATAGTCCTACGGCCGCTCCCAAAAGAAAATGACCCACCGCGTCGGCACGAAAGGAACGCACTGCGGCCCGTCCTCTTGAGAGACCAATAAGAATTGTCGAACCGCTTCCAGAAAGCAAAGTTACTGCACCGATTGGCCGGTCTCGGACGAAGACACCGTCTTGCCAAACTCGGCCGAAGCAAGCATCTCATGCTAGTCCTCCGTCTTCTTCCTATGACGACGTGCCTATTGGCCAACTCCGCACACGTAACGGTTCTGGGACTTCTCAGGTGCCTGTCCGTCCGGAAGGTTGCTCAATGTTGTTGTCGTTTGACAACCACATTGCTTATCAAATATGGAAGGACCTGGTATGTACATTAAGTTTGTAAGCTTCCATTTAGTCTACTATATATATATATATATATATATATATATATATATATATATATATATATATATATATATATATATATATATATATATATATATTTCATAATTCTAATTTTATCTTGTTGTTCGATATACAGAGGAGCTTTTGTATGCTTAGGGCCGTGAGCCACAGGAAGAAGTCCAGAGCTGGCAGTTTGACAGTTTAGGAAAGGTCGTCCAGAACAAGATCATTCCGAGCGGCTTGTAAAATTTGGCTCGATACGCCTACAGGACGATGGACAGTGCTCTCATATCAGCCTTCGTGGAGAGATGGCATCCAGAGACCAACACTTTTCATCTCCCAGCAGGGGAGATGATGATTACACTTGACGACGTCCATCAGATATTGGACCTCAATGTTACCGAGCGGGTCATGACGAAAGAACTCTTCCATGATAAATTCCCTGACTGGTACGACAATATCGTATATTTTGTGTCAAAAAATCTTGAGGTTGAGGCTAATAGTTTTACAACCCTTTAAGACTTCAAGAAGTCCTACAGACTTTCTTTGTCATATTTGGAAAATAATTTCATAGAGACGGAGGCCGATGATGATGAAACCGTTGACATGGTGGCCCGTGGGTACATCCTTTTCATACTAGGATCCGTCGGCATTCCGGACAAATCTGAAACCTCGATTCATGCGAGGTATAATATGAATTTATCCGATATCGATGACGTAGAAGACATATCTTGGGAAAGCGGTATACTAGCAAATCTTTACCGTGAGCTTGGTATAGTATCCCGTGTCGGTACCAAGACAATCGCTGGATGCCAAACTCTACTCCATGTAAGGAAATTTTTAACTTCTTAATCTCATATTCAAAATTTTGTTGTTAATTTGTTGACCTTTGATTTAAAAATTATACAAGCCTGGATATACGAGCACTTTCCGATGCTGAAGCAGGGTGAGCTGAACCCAAACTATGGCAACCACCTTCCTAGAATGTGTCGATGGAGGCCATCTCAGTCTGAAACTAAAAATTATCGAACACTGGCAACCATTTGCAATGTACTTGATAATTTGGTGCCAAAAGAGATAAGTAGGTAGCGTAGTTAGCATATTACTTATTAGATTTTTTTGTCATAACGATAAATTAAGCTACATATTTGTTTACAAATTTTCCCACATATAGTTTGTCATCCATACTGGAATTTGCGAGAGATTAATCGCCATCTGTAACCAGTAGCTTTATTTCATGGTATGATCACATGATATGAAATCACAGAGCCTTACATGCCTGATTGAGTCCTTCGTCAGTTTGGCCTCGTAGAAACTATGTCGAAGCACACATTAAAGTTACTGGAGCCTCCGTGCGGGACGCAACCTTTGAATTATAAACCGGCTAAATTCGACTGGATTACGGACTTCTACTCTGAGTGGCAACGACATGTGCTTAGGGAAACTGAAAGACAACCAATGAAGGAGATGGCCAACTGCAGCAATGACTACATGTCGTACTATGCTGGTATCGGACATCCTAAGTTGTCGAACCCTAGCAAGCCATGGCCTGTTGCTACAGGAGCTCTGGGACCTCTTCCCTCAAAAAATGTCTTGTATGCTTCATTGGTGAATATGGTGAGTTTCAAATTTGTAGTCTTTAAAGATTTCCAAGTTTGTAGACTTAATTTATGTCGTGTCATTTACAGGCTACAAGGGTGAAGGAATTGGCCAAATGCCTCCGTCGATGCCAGGGCGAGAACTGTGCTTCAATCGCTAATGAGATGGAGCGTATCGACGACACTGTAGATTTTCCCTTTATGCAAAATCGGGAGCAGCGTACGAAGGCCCGACATGATAACTAGTTATTTCTGGATATTTAGATGTTATGTGTTTTGAATATTTGGATTTTTGAATATTTGGAAACGTTTGGATGTGTATATTTGGATATGTTTGGATATGTGGACATGTATGTGATGTAATTTTGGATATGGTTTGGTATGATTGCATATAATTTTGGATATGGTTTAATATGATTACATATTGTTTGGTGTTATTTGGATATGTTTGGGTTGCTTATGATTTGTGAAACTCTCCGTACAGTGATTTTCAACTATGACTGTCATCTTCTTGGCAGTCCTTGCTTCATGCAGGTCCACAAAGAAGCTGGCAATCCTAATTGAAACTCTCTGTACAGAGAGTTTCAAGTAGGACTGCCATATACTTGGCAGTCCATCATGAAGCAAGGATTGCCAAGTAGCTGGTAGTCCTAATTGAAACTCTCTATACAGAAAGTTTGGATTAGGACTACCAGCTTCTTAGCAGTCCTTGCTTCATGAAGGACTGCCAAGTAGCTGGCAGTCCTAATCCAAACTCTTTGTACAGAGAGTTTGGACTATGACTGCCAGCTTCTTGGCAGTCCTTCATGAAGTAAGGACTGCCAAGAAGATGGCAGTCCTAGTTGAAACTCTCTGTACAAAGAATGTCCTAACCAAACTCACTTTACATTGAGTTTGAATTAGGACTGCCAGCTACTTGGCAATCCTGTATTAAGCAAGGACTACCAAGAAGCTGGCAGTCATAATTGAAACTCTCTGTACTGAGGGTGTCCTAACTAAACTCTCTTTACAGAGAGTTTGGATTATGACTGCCAGCTACTTGGCAGTCCTAATAGAAACTCTCTGTACAGATAGTGTCCTGACCAAACTCTCTGTACAGAGAATTTGGACTAGAACTGTCAGCTACTTGGCAGTCCTGCATGAAACAAGGACTGCCCACAAGCGGGCAGTCCTAGTCCAAACTCTCTGTACAGAGAGTTTCAACTAGGACTGCCAGGTACTTGGTAGTCCTGCATGAAGCAAGGACTACCAACTAGCTGGCAGTCCTAGTTGAAACTCTCTATACATAGAGTTTGGACTAGGACTGCCAGCTTATGGGTAGTCCTTGCTTCATGATGGACTACCAAGTAGCTGGCAGTCCTAGTTCATGAACTCTAATACTCTGTTAAAGACAAACTGCACACTGATACTTTTATACTTTGATACATTTTGCACACAGGTAAACACAAATTGCACACTGATACTTTAATACATTTTGCACACATGTAAACACATATAGCACACAGGTAAAAGTGTAAAACACAAAACATATATTGGACTTCATATTTCAAAATAATATAATTTACTGTATACAAAAGTGATCCTCCATATATAAAATACCAAAGTGTAAATTACTCCATATTCAGTCATTTATGTATCAGTTGATTTTGACGTCGTAGTGGCCAACATGTAAGTCTCTTGGCTCCTCAATCTTCAACAACTTCTTACAATGATTGATTTGATTAATAAAAGGTGTGGTCCAGGCGATTGCTTCGTCCGATGCATATTTGTATCAAATTGTTGAGGGTGGAGGAACCGAAGAATGACCGATCAACTTTAGTATGACAAAGTGGTTTCCGATATGACCTATAGTACATAGGTTAGATTGTCTGTGCTCCGTCGGAGGAGCGCATATCGGAAAGAATGTATTGTTAATATCCGACGAAATAAGTACAACAGGTATCCTGTACCCATTAGCAAATAAATAACCAACAGATGGGACAGGCATGCAGTGGTCTTCATCGGTAACGTTGTCAGTGCAAGGAATACTTGTCAACAAGCTTCCAACTGTATCTTCGCTTAGGATGCAGAAGTAGCATAGAAGACGAGTCTCTAGCTTCTCATACAGCTCCTGTCTCACATGTCTCCATCCGTCTTTGTCAGAATAACCAAGATGTCTTACAAGCACATGAAATCCGCAATGGCCATCCCTCGGGACATCAACAATAGACCAAATGTAACTGCGAATCTCAGGTTGAAAATTGTCAATATACAAACCCAGTATATGTCTATCTACGGTATCTTCGCTTGACATGTCCGTTTTCTACTTTTTTTTGAGGAATGACAAACTTGATCTTCCGTGCAGGCGGAGCTCGCTACTCGCGCTGGCAAGTGCGGCCGCCTAACTAGCTATGGAGTCCAAGATGGCTCCGGGAGTCAGTGACCAATTCATATAGATGAGTCGGCATGGCGGCAACCCGCATGTGTGCCTTTGGATTGAGTTGAGTTGAATGTGTGTGTACAGTTAGAACACAATGTTGGGCCTAAGATTTGGTTTCAATGTAGGCAACGTGCTTCAGCACGAGATATAGCATCAAGTCTTAAGTTGTCGGCATATAAGTTGCATAATTTGGATTTGAGTCACCTTGAGTTTAAGTCAGGAAACACCGTAAGGCAAAGTCGATCGAGTGACACTTAGCCTACAAGTCTTGATTGGGTCAGTTGGTGATTAAAGTAACAAGGGCCGCGAGGCGGTGATATAGTTAAGTCACATTGAGTTGCGAGGCACGGTACAATGGATTTGTAGCACGGTCACAAGAAATTGGGTACTATCGCATAGTTGTGCCTCTGATTATGTGCCAAAGGGCAAACACGACTTGATAGGTTAACGTTGTTGTTGCAAGCACGGGATGGTCTAGAGACACAAAATAAGCCAAGGCGTCGGTCCTAAAACTAATCCTAAGACAAGAGTAGAAAGATAATCAAAAGGGTTATGTTGCACAAAGTAAATGAACGTGTTGGTTTTATATCGGTGGGCGAGGAGCTCATTCCACCAGTACAGTTGAGTACTGACACCCACATAGTTTTTATGTGCAGGCACAAGTAGAAGCTCGTGGTGCGGAGCTCGCTTGGATGCGTCGAGGCATGGAGTTCCTTGGCGATTCGTAGCGTACGACCGCATGGAGTCAAGACTTATACGGGACATAATATATGGACGTCGTCTTTTAAAGGATCCACTGGTTCACGACATGTATTGAGAGATAAGAGAGAGCAGAGTGACTTGTAATATAAGAAGAGTGAGCTTGAGTGACTTGTAATCTTGGCCTTGCACCCTATTGTAATCCTTATTTTAATATCAATAAAATGTATCTTTTTAATGACTTGTGTTTTGTTCTAAATTTTTGCTGGCATATTCAATGTCTCTGCTTGGGACTTTTGCGCGACGACCCCGTCGCAGCCACTGAAATCGACCGTTATGGAACCCGCCTTGCACGAGCGCAATCTAGGCTCGTGCGGCATCACGCCTTAGCGAGGATGATCACCCCTACGGGAGCGGAGCGTGACATAATGGTATCAAAGCACGGCTTTACGTCCTTGGACTTTCGATTGAATTCTTTAACTTTGTTGTTTCCGCAAACTTTATTGCTTCCGCAAGTTGATATCGTTGGTGCGCTCTCTCTCAAATGTCCTACGGGATGTCCATACAATAAGTCTAAATAATTTGCAAAACATAGGAGAATAGTTTTTGATAAGAAACAAAAAGATGGTTCGCATAAGCACGATTGGCTAAGTCGGGCTGGGCATATACACCAAAGTTGCATCGACCTTAGAAAAGTCGAGTGCGAGATTCGATCCATCTCGGACGAGAACGAGTTAGACTTGATTGAGTAGGTGGGATGACTATCGATAGGGGTACTATCGAGCGACGATGTTATCATCGATGCGATATAGACGAGCGTGCTTGAGATTGAAGAAGTCGATTTTGATTCAAATGATAAATTGAGGAATTGTTGAATGACTTTATCCCTGAGTGGTGTATGTGATAGCTTCAGGGATGTCGATCGAATGAATATGTGGGGTGTCGATGAGCCTATCAACAAGCGCCGTGTGTATGCAAAGCCGTAGATTGAGTATCGTTGAATAAGTTGTAGTCTTGAGAGTTGACGAGTTGATTCGAATAACCTAGAAATTGACACACACGGAACGTGCACGGGATTGAGGATTGTGCGAGTATGAAACACAAAAATGATAGAGTAGGCAAATCAAATCAAAAAAAGTTAGGGTGTATGAATGGATGACTTGATCAAGGAAAATTAATACAGATCGTATACGAAAAGTTAGCACGGCGGAAGATAGCATGCATGAAAGGTTTGATTCGAAGATACACAAATGACTAAGGATTGGAATCAATGTTGTTCGATGATTTGAGTTAGCAAAATATGGTACAAATTGAGGAAATACGTTGGTCGATGACTTAAGATAGACGGATGAACAATACGTGAATTTGGGTTTGAGAAAATTGATGTTGTGAATGATTAGAGGGATAATGATCGAACTTGAATTTGAATGTCGAGGAGATTATCCAGTCGGACGATAGCATCATTCTCACGACTCGAAATTCGTTACAAAGGAAGATCGTCAGGTTACGCATATCATCGATGGTATTGAGGCGTATCAAAGATCGATATACGATAACTCGGGGGCACTCTAATTCGAGGAATGACGATCGTGCAAGTATTATTGTTCTGACGGATGCTATACTTAGGATTTTTGATTGAAATAAATGTGGATGAAAACAGAAGTGTCTTGATGGTTATGCGGATAACCACAGCGTCGACATTCTTGTCTTGTACGAGTGCAACTCTAGCCTCGCACATGCGTCGCGTCGGATTTGGGGTGATCGTTCCGCGTGAGCGCTGACATGGTGATTCATGTCGCGAGAATAATCGAACTCAGAAAATCAGGACGCGGCAACTTTGATTGTTTCAACTTGTTGGTTTGATGCGAAGGAAAATTCGAGGATGTTTGGACTTGCGATTGACGATTGAGTAAACTCGAGGATTGAGTAGGTCCAATCTGCGTATCGAGAATGAATTAGTCTAGAATCAAAACAAGAGTTATGTCCCGATGAGGATGATTATCCCGCGGAAGCGTGCATGGTGATTCATGCCCACCGTGGATAATCTGACTCGCGTGAGATCGAGACACAACATATTGTTAAGCTAGACGACCTTATGAACGAATACGTGAATTGTGATGAACGACTTAGGAAATATGAAATGTGAATTGTGGTTTAGAAATGAATCGTGTCGTAGAGTGTTTGACTTGAGAAGGATTGATAGGTGGATTATGTCGAACATGTTCGAAGAGATAGACTATACGAAATGGCTTGTTGGTCGAGCGATATTGATGTGTCGAAGATTTAGTTGAGTGAACTTACGATAGGATGAATTTGCTGGATGGCTCAGACCCCGTGTGACGAATGTCGGGATCTGTGTAGGAAATCTATGCACGAAGTTTAGAAATCGGAGTGATGCGAACTTGGGTAGAAAACCCCCGTACTATCAATTTGGTTTGACCTTAGGATGGGGTCAGTGTTGATATTATTGTTTGGGAACTATGATTCCAATACTGACGGAAGACCTTAGCCTAAAGACATAGCCTAGCGGTTAGGAAGACGTCCCGACATGAAAAGGTAGAAATTGTGGAGGCACTACTCACGAAGGCTCGGTTGACATGTATGTATATCAAGGACGCCTAAAATATGTGCACGATCCAACTAAGTGATACGTGGAATTCAAGTGAGACTTGAGGAATGGGAAAGTGTCGAGGATTTTGATATCGTGATTTTTAAAGAAAAGATTGAGGGTAGCACGAGCGTGGCTCAGATTTGAGAAATGCATAGGAGAAATGTGTACGAGAAACGTAGGATGTTAAATAAAGTGACGAGTCGAGAAGTAAGTACTCAGTTAGTTTTGAGGACGAAACTTTTTCTGAGTGGTGTATGATGTAGTGCCCCATCCCGCTCATTCAATCGAAGGAATCGGAATGCCGACGACGTTCGGACTTAGCCTTGCAACGGCTGCTCGAAGACATCGCTCGGTCGAGGCGACCGCTCGCTCAGGTAGGGTAGTTTCGGTGAACTTGCCTCATCTTTGCCTTCACATAATAAATTGCATGTTTTCAACTTGCACAGGTAGGCTTGATAATAAAAGAGACGAATCTACATAGCTAAGGGAATAATTCCGACGGGTCGAATTGAGTTAAATATGGAAAGGTCCAACGATCGGCTTAGAGTTGATCACGTCGTGCTTTGAAAATGACACTCAATCCTTCGTCCCGTGGCTTGGAAGAAGGAAAGTTGGTTAAGTAGGCAAAGTTATGAACGCAGCCTAGGTCATAAGCATCGCCCGCATGAATGCTTGATAAAGCATACACGATCCATTGCCCAAGGCTTGACATAGCCTTCGCCCGCCCCATTGGTTAAGCTGCATTGCACAGCTTGTGACATAAGTCTAGGCAACCAAATAACTTGTTTGTTCAAAGCCGGGCACGTGCACGGCGCGTTCCATCAAGGCGAAGCATGACGCAGCCCTTGCTCGTCAAGTTGTTACAAAGTTAAGTTAGGCAAGTTATGTTAGGCTATCGGAGTAGTAGCAAGTACGGTCCTACGAGTCCTACGGCTGGGTATAACAACATAGTCTTACGGTCTCAAGGCCCGTCATATAGAGTATGATTTGGGCGGTGGTGTCGCATAGAGTTCAAGTTGGATTAAGACACGATGTCACGGACTTAGTGTTTTAAAGCACGGGTTACGGTTGATTCATTGAGTTTGGAAAAAGGGGATTCAAATAGTTGTTTCTGAGTTGAATGAAATGACAGGGCAAGAAATAAGAATGCTTGCGACTATGGGTCGTCGAGGCTGTCTCAGATGTGAGAAGTATTGAACTAGGCCCTGAAAGAGAGAATACTAGAGGTAGAATGACTATGTGAGATGTCAGTTTAAGTCGAGTCTTGCATAGTCATGGACAACTTATCGACAAGGTGAGTTTGTCTCTCGAACGGCGACCTGGGTGGCCCACGGGACCGTTTCGATAGAGACATGTTAAGCAGTGCTGGATGATCGCACAGGTTAGTGCAGAGACTTCCAACGGAGCTCGCTACTCGCGCTGGCAAGTGCGGCCGCCTAACTAGCTATGGAGTCCAAGATGGCTCCGGGAGTCAGTGACCAATTCATATAGATGAGTCGGCATGGCGGCAACCCGTATGTGTGTCTTTGGATTGAGTTGAGTTGAATGTGTGTATACAGTTAGAACACAATATTGGGCCTAAGATTTGGTTTCAACGTAGGCGACATGCTTCGGCACGAGATGTAGTGTCAAATCTTAAGTTGTCGGCATATAAGTTGCATAATTTGGATTTGAGTCACCTTGAGTTTAAATCAGGAAACGCCGCAAGGCAAAGTTGGTCGAGTGACACTTAGCCCACAAGTCTTGATTGGGTCATTTGGTGATTAAAGTAACAAGGGCCGCGAGGCGGCGATATAGTTAAGTCACATTGAGTTGCGAGGCACGGTACGATGGATTTGTAGCACGGTCACAAGAAATTGGGTACTATCGCGTAGTTGCACCTCTGATTATGTGCCAAAGGGCAAACACGACTTGATAGGTTAACGTTGTTGTTGCAAGCACGGGATGGTCTAGAGACACAAAATAAGCCAAGGCGTCGGTCCTAAAACTAATCCTAAGACAAGAGTAGAAAGACAATCAAAAGGGTTATGTTGCACAAAGTAAATAAATGTGTTGGTTTTGTATGGGTGGGTGAGGAGCTCATTCCACCAGTACAGTTGAGTACTGACACCTACATAGTTTTCATGTACATGCATAGGTAGAAGCTCGTGGTGCGAAGCTCACTTGGATGCGTCGAGGCATGGAGTTCCTTGGCGATTCGTAGCGTGCGGCCGCGTGGAGTCAAGACTTATACGGGACATAATGTATGGATGTCGCCTTTCGAAGCATCCGTCGGTTCAAGACATGTATTGAGAGATGAGAGAGAGCTGAGTGACTTGTAATATAAGAAGAGTGAGCTTGAGTGACTTGTAATCTTGGCTTGTGCCCTATTGTAATCCTTGTTTCAATATCAATAAAATGGATCTTTTGAATGACTTCTGTTTTGTTCTAAATTTTCGCTGGAATATTCAATATCTCTGCTTGGGACTTCTGTGCGACGACCCCGTCGCAGCCACTGAAATCGGCCATTATGGAACCCGGCCACCTTGTACGAGCACAATCTAGGCTCGTGCGGCATCACGCCTTAGCGAGGACGATCGCTCCTACGGGAGCGGGGCGTGACAGCCATTCCTGATTCGTCTGAATGGCGTTCAAAGAAGATATGGTGTTGTAAATTGACTTCATTGTTGACTTGTTCTTCTCATCTTCATGTCGTATGACGGAATATATTTGTCTCGGTACAACTTCGGAGGTGGACAAGTCTTCGACTATCTTCTTCTCCGTATTGTTCAACCGTCCGACATATGGATGACCCAAAAGTGTTTCGACAATAACATGGTTGTGGATTCCATTCTTGACTTCGACTGTCCACTTCGCTTCTTCTACGTTTTTAATATGGATCTTGAATGGACAACCACATTTACTCGTTCCAACATTTCTTCTTGAAACTTTACTTTGGAGAACTGTATCTTTCTTATGGCTTCTGAACACACCACCTCTTTCACATCCAACCACCACAGTTTGTCGTCCCGGGTGGTTTCGGACCGATCTGGATATCACAAGAACTATATTGTTTTCCCATCCAACTTTTCGGCACCAATGTAGCGCTTCTTCGCTTGATTCAAACCAAATATCAGTCGAGAGTAGATTGCCTACATCAATGGCAATTGGAGGAGGTACCGCAATCTCGAAAAATGATAAGCCCTACAATATAACTTAAAGTTAATAAAACTAAATAACTGCACAAATGTGAAAACTACTGCAAATAAATAGGACTACAGAGAATGAGGCAGTCCTTAGAATACACAGGACTGCAACCATTTTGGCAGTCCACTGTTTCTTCATGACTGTCCTATTGTTGGCAGTCCTATTTTACAACTGGACTGTCAACACTTTGACAGTCCTATTTCATTATTGGACTGCCAGCCTTCTCGCAGTCCTGTGTGTTACAGACCCGACTTTGACCCAACAAAAAGTTCAAATTTAATTACCAAGAGTGTTTCCGAAGCATCGATGTGTTTTTCGGACGTAGCGGGACGAGAGTCTATTATATTTGATGACCCGAGTTCTTCCATGCTCATTTTTTCTACATTAAACACATATAATTCAATATTTATATGTGAAATTAATGTTTGAAACTCTAAACATATAATAATTCGATGACATATCAAATGACGGTAGAAGTCGATGAAACTATTACTAGAATTTTCACCCACAATATTCACAAAATGTAGGTTGGGGAAAAATTTGGGATAGAGTTTAATTATATGACCTAGAAATGTTGGTAGAGAAGAAAAGAGTAGAGGGAGAGAAGAAAAGAAAAGTTGATATTTATACTATTATGTGGGCTAGCCCCAAGCAAAGAAAATGAATGACAAACTTGTAATTTTTTGGAAAAAATTGGACTATCCCATAGCAAAAAGTGGTGTGTCCTTAAAATTAGCCAAATTTAACCGAGCTCGCACGATTTAACTGAATCCGCACAGATAAAAAAAGAAAAGAAAAAAAAAAAGATTACTCATAATTTTCCTCCACCCATGTCCCTACCCTACCCTTTTTTAAGGCTTTTTCTAAGGGCACCCCAACTATTACTAGGGGCTATCACTTACTAGGGGACAGCCCAGGTTTGAGGAACTTTTATTGGGGACGTCCCAAAAATTACTTGGGGCTATCCCACCCCCCCAAACCCTCTCTTTCATTTTATTTTCATAAAAATTTCTCTCTTCAAAACCCTCTCTCCAAAACCCTACTCTCATTCTCCCCAACTCCAATCCAAACTCATAACCCTAGTTTTCTTCTACATTTCTTCAAATCTCATCAATGGCACCAAAGATGAAACCCTCATCACAAGCTAGCTATGTTTTCCCTAATTATTGTATATTTTATTTTATAATTCAAAGAATTTTTTTCAAAATCTCTCAAATGTTATGATAAATTGGGTTAGAACAATTTTTTTTGTGAAAGTACTTATCGAACTCGAAAATCTCAGTTTTTTCGTTTAAACCTAATCCTAGACCACGAAATGGTCGTTCGGCTGCTGCTCGTGGACGTCATCTCTGAGGACTGCCGAAGAATGGGCAGTCCTACTGTCACGCCCCGCTCCCGTAGGAGCGATCGTCCTCGCTAAGGCGTGATGCCGCACGAGCCTAGATTGCGCTCGTGCAAGGCGGGTTCCATAACGGCCGATTTCAGCGGCTGCGACGGGGTCGTCGCACAGAAGTCCCATACAGAGACATTGAATAATAGCAGCGAAAATTTAGAACAAACACAAGTTATTCAAAGAAGCACTTTATTGATATTGAAACAACGATTACATCGGGGGCGCAAGGCCAAGATTACAAGTCTCTCAGGCTCACTCAATGCTCACATTATAAGTCACTCAACTCTCTCTCTTCTCTCGATACGATGCTTGAGCCAGCGGAAGCTTCGGAAGGCGACGTCCATACATTATGTCCTGTATAAGTCTTGACTCCATGCGGCCGCACGCTTCGAATCGCCAAGGGACTTCGTGCATCGACGCATCCAAGCGAGCTCCGCGCCACGAGCTTCTACCTATGCCTGCACATGTAAACTATGTAGGTGTCAGTACTCAACTGTACTGGTGGAATGAGCTCCTCGCCAACCCATACAAAATCAACACGTTTGATTTACTTTGTGCAACATAGTCCATTCTTATCAATTGTCTTTCTAGTCTTGTCTTAGGATCAATTTTAAGACTTGACGTCTAACCAACTCGTTATGCGACGGCATAGTCGTGCTATCATGTCAACGTGTATTTCGATCGAGGTAGTGCCTCATCTCCTAGGTACTTGACCAAACTTTAACTCGGGACGGCAGGGTCGTGCCATATTCTATTCCTAACTTAACATATTCGAGACAGTGATTCGCCGAGGAGCAACTTATGCGAACTCGGTCGTGCCAAGGCATCAAGGGGTTGACTCGTGCAGGGCGTGCCCTTAGACTTTGCTTAGACTTGTTCGTGCTTCAAGATGAGGTCGTGCCTAACGACTCCCTGACTTAGCTAACTTATACATTACGGTCCTTTTCGACTTAAAGCGATGGCACTCGACTTAACTTATGCAACTCAGGCCAACAATGCCGATACGCGAAAGCCACTACGAGAATGCCAATACTGATACGCGAAAGCCAATACGCGAATGCCAATACTTGATACGCGGAAGCCTTGGTTTGTGCCGAAGCACGTATCTTGCTAACTTGATACATGTCGTGCTAGATTGTCTCATGATTCAACCGACGCTGTGCTAGTACTCGATGCTATCCAAAGGCAAACATGCGAATTACCGCTCTTGCCGACACATCTACATGATTGGTCACTAGCAATGTCAAGCTATCTTGGACACGGCTCGGCGGGGGTATTGGGCCACCCTTCCAATGGGTAGCTAGCCCCGGAAGCGCCGATACTCCTATGCGATTATCCGGCATCCTGCTTTGAGCCGCACTCGCTTCCTTCGGGCCGAATGATCCCGGCGCCCCGGCAATCATTCGAGAAGACTACACCTTGTCGACAAGTTATCCAATGACCATGCAAGACTCAACTCGATCTACCAATCCTTCCTTAACATGAACATGCTTTTCCTTCTTTCTATCGAGACTTAACGAGACTCCCAAGCCGCGGGACCGATCTCGTGTGCGGAACTTATCAAGACTTAGCGAGACTCCCAAGCAGCGGGACCGATCTCGTGTGCGGGACTTATCAAGACTTAGCGAGACTCCCAAGTAGCGGGACCGATCTCGTGTGCGGGACTTATCAAGACTTAGCGAGACTCCCAAGTAGCGGGACCGATCTCGACAACAACCAGTCGCATGGACTTCCCTTGTCTGTGGCATACTCTTTACTAAATCCACCGTAGCTCGTACCTTAGACAGACCTGGTTCTATAGGCGACGCTATCGCTCAAGTCATATACTTTATACGACGAGCCTTGTTCTCAAGGGACTACGCGACTTGACAACCGCAGCTAGAGCGGGACAGTGCTAGAAATGGCTTCAATAGCCCAGCACAATACTAGCCTAACTTATTTGGGCAACAACTCGACGAGCAAGGGCTATGCCGAGCTGCGCATCGAGGGAACGTGCTATGCACGAGGTCGACTTAAACAACCAAGTTCTCGGGTACCTAGACTTAAGCCAACAAGCCGTGCAAGACGACTTTACTCGCGGGACGTGCGAAGGCTATGCCAAGCCTTGGACGACGGGACCGTGCATGCATTTTCCAAGCATTCACGCGGGCGACGCCTATAACTTGGGCCAATACAAAGCGTTGGGGCAAAATGACGGGACAGTGCATGCTTTATCAAGCATTCAAGCAGGCGACGCCTATGACTTAGGCTTATTCGAGTATCGGGGCAACTTAGCAACTTAGACAAGCTTCCTTCTCCCAAGCCAAGGGACGAAGGATCGAATATCATTTTCAAAACACGCTGAGCAAACTTCTAAGACGGCCGTGGGACCTTTTTCCAAGTTCTAGCATAATTCTACCCGTCAGGATTACTCCCTTAGCTATGTGCGTTCGTAGCTTTTAGTTTAGCCTACTTGTGCAAGTAGAAAACCATGCGAGTTATTATGTGAAGGCTAAGATGAGGCAAGTTCATCGAAACTACCCCACCTGTGCGAGAAGTCGCCTCGACCGAGCGAGCCTTCGAGCAGCCGTTGCAAGGCTAAGACCAAACGCCGTCGGCGTTTCGATTCCTCCGATTGACTTTGCGGGACGGGGCACTACAACATACACCACTCAGAACAAGTCTCGTCCTCGAGACTTTCCTGAAGGCAAGCCATCCTACCATTTCTATGGCCAAGACTTAATCGAGCCTAGACACGAAATTATAACAGTCGTACGCGGTACGCCTACGCGTTTCTTCGATTCCGAGCCACGCTCGCACTACTATCAATTCTTTTTCCTTAACACGATCTCAAATCCTCGACACTTTCCATTCATCAAGTCTCACTTAATTCAATGTATCACTTGGTTGGATCGTACACGCATTTCAGGCGTCCCCAAAATACATGTATTCACCAAGCCGCATGACAGAGAATTCGTCGTTCTTACTCGAGTCGCATCGTGCATATACTCAGGCATCCCTGAAATATATGCATGTCAGCCGAGTCTCGTGAGCAGGGTTTCCTATTCTTGATTCACTCTTTTAATCCATGCCAATCCTCAAGATCAATATTTCGATTGCTAACACTTGAAACAGGGCGTCTCGCCTATCCGCTAGGCTATTTCTCAAGGCTAAGTCAATGTCAGAATTGGAATCATAGTTCCCCAACAATAATGCCAATACTGACCCCAATCCTAGGGTTAAACCAGAGTCGATAGTACGGGGTTTTCTACCCGAGCTTGCGTCACTCAGATTTCTAAACATCGAGCAAGATCACCTATTCGCATCAATGCATTCGTTGCGCGTATTCGAATCCATTCAAATCACCAATTCTAACCAATTCATGTATTCGATCACGAGGTCATCTAGCTCGACAATACGTTGCACCCCAATCTCACGCGAGTCCGATTATCCACGGCGGTTCATGAATCACCATGCAACGCTCCCGCGGAATAATCATTCTCATCGGGGCGTAACTCTTGTTTGAGTCAAGACTAATTCATTCTCGATACACGGATTGGACCTACGCAATCCTCAAATTCGACCATCACGTACGCTAAGTCATTCTCGAATCCACCTTCGTGTCAAACCGCAAGTCGATGCATCAAATTACCACACCATGCAAGTTCAATCACCCCCGCTGTATGAATCACCATACCAGCGCTCACGCAGAGTGATCGCCCTAATCGGCGTGATACATGTGCGAGGCTGAAGTTGAGCTCGCATAAGACAAGAATATCGACGTTGGGGTTATCGTCAAAGCAAATCCAAACATTTTTATTTTTCATCCAAGCCAAGATCTCGGTTCGATAGTCTGACCGTCATTCATTCAACTAGAAAATCCTCGAGCCACGTCTATATTTTCCTCGACACGTTTCATTGTCCCGAGTATAGCATCCATCGGAACAATGACATTTGCACGATCGTCATTCGCCGAGTCAGAGTACCTCCGAGTTATCGCATATCGATCTTTGATACGCCTCAATACCATCGACGATATGCGTAACCTGACGATCTTCCTTTGCAACCAATTTCGAGTCGTGCGACTGATGCTATTGTCCGAACTGGATATGCCACAATTTCATTCGATTCAATCCAAGATCAAGTTCGATCGCTATTCCTCAAGCTAGTTTTAATATTGTTCTCCAAAACTCAAGTCACATTTCGTTGGACGCAATCCAAAATCGTAGGCACGATCCTCTAGGTTTCCTCGATCAAGACATTCACTTTTATTCATCGTTCCGAATCATTTTCTAACTCGCGTTGCTCATTCACAAGTTGTCCGAACGACATCTCGTTCGGGACACGCGAAGTCACGATCGACTAAGCGTGACGCGTTCGAAGGCTATGCGCGATCGCATCGCCTCGCCGACGTACTTGCCGTTACTTATAATCCTCAATTTGCTCGAATGATTTCCAAGAAAATCCATACACCACTCAGGATTCGAGCCATCCGATCTAGTCCTCAATCACGTTCGCATCGTTCGCTAAGACATTTTTCAGATTCGTTCGACGGATCCTTAGCGTAATCGCTCACATCGCATCGACGCACTAAGTCGTTTGCACTATTTCTCAAAATCCAAATTAAATTTTCGTGTACGCCTAAGCGTTAGTTCGATAGCGTTTCTATCGATACACACTCTAAGTGTATTTCCGTTCCCGACCGAGCGATACTTGATATCGCTCGTAATTCGTTTGCACCAATAAGTCGAGGTGCGCGACGCGAAACACAACTTAGCCAAAAGGCCGTATGCATAGCTATCCCGTGCGGACTATATTCCGAGTTTGCACGCTGAATTGCTAGGTCAATGTAGGACTAGTTGGGCACGCACGCGACTTGCTAACTTTAGCATGTGTTCTCTATCAAGACAAGTTTGACACCGTTCGGCACAAAGGCCTACCGATACGTTTGATTGAACGCTTGTACGAGCTTTTGAAATTATTTAGACTTATTGTATGGACATGCCGAGGGACATTCGAGAGAGAGCGCACACTTATTTTCCAACGACGAGCTTTCAAAACTGAGAAATTTGACGTGAAGTCCAAGGACGTAAAGCCGTGCTCTGATACCATTATGTCACGCCCCGCTCCCGTAGGAGCGATCGTCCTCGCTAAGGCGTGATGCCACACGAGCCTAGATTGCGCTCGTGCAAGGCGGGTTCCATAACGGCCGATTTCAGCGGCTGCGACGGGGTCGTCGCACAGAAGTCCCATGCAGAGACATTGAATAATAGCAGCGGAAATTTAGAACAAACACAAGTTATTCAAAGAAGCACTTTATTGATATTGAAACAACGGTTACATTGGGGGCGCAAGGCCAAGATTACAAGTCTCTCAGGCTCACTCAATGCTCACATTACAAGTCACTCAACTCTCTCTCTTCTCTCGATACGATGCTTGAGCCAGCGGAAGCTTCGGAAGGTGACGTCCATACATTATGTCCTGTATAAGTCTTGACTCCATGCGGCCGCACGCTTCGAATCGCCAAGGGACTTCGTGCCTCGACGCATCCAAGCGAGCTCCGCGCCACGAGCTTCTACCTGTGCCTGCATATGTAAACTATGTGGGTGTCAGTACTCAACTGTACTGGTGGAATGAGCTCCTCGCCTACCCGTACAAAACCAACACGTTTGATTTACTTTGTGCAACATAGTCCATTCTTATCAATTGTCTTTCTAGTCTTGTCTTAGGATCAATTTTAAGACTTGACGTCTAACCAACTCGTTATGCGACGACATAGTCGTGCTATCATGTCAACGTGTATTTCGATCGAGGCAGTGCCTCATCGCCTAGGTACTTGACCAAACTTTAACTCGGGACGGCAGGGTCCTGCCGTATTCTATTCGTAACTTAACATATTCGAGACAGTGATTCGCCGAGGAGCAACTTATGCGAACTCGGCCGTGCCAAGGCATCAAGGGGTTGACTCGTACAGGGCGTGCCCTTAGACTTTGCTTAGACTTGTCCGTGCTTCAAGATGAGGTCGTGCCTAACGACTCCCTGACTTAGCCAACTTATACATTACGGTCCTTTTCGACTTAAAGCGATGGCACTCGACTTAACTTATGCAACTCAGGCCAACAATGCCGATACGCGAAAGCCACTACGCGAATGCCAATACTGATACGCGAAAGCCAATACGCGAATGCCAATACTTGATACGCGAAAGCCTTGGTTTGTGCCGAAGCATGTATCTTGCTAACTTGATACATGTGGTGCTAGACTGTCTCATGATTCAACCGACGCTGTGCTAGTACTCGACGCTATCCAAAGGCAAACATGCGAATTGCCGCTCTTGCCGACACATCTACATGAGTGGTCACTAGCAATGTCAAGCTATCTTGGACACGGCTCGATGGGCGTATCGGGCCGCCCTTCCAATGGGTAGCTAGCCCCGGAAGCGCCAATACTCCCATGCGGTTATCCGGCATCCTGCTTTGAGCCGCACTCGCTTCCCCCGGGCCGAATGATCCTGGCGCCCCGGCAATCATTCGAGAAGACTACACCTTGTCGACAAGTTATCCAATGACCATGTAAGACTCAACTCGATCTACCAATCCTTCCTTAACATGAACATGCTTTTTCTTCTTTTTATCGAGACTTAACGGGACTCCCAAGCCGCGGGACCGATCTCGTGTGCGGGACTTATCAAGACTTAGCGAGACTCCCAAGCAGCGGGACCGATCTCGTGTGCGGGACTTATCATGACTTAGCGAGACTCCCAAGTAGCGGGACCGATCTCGGCGACAACCAGTCGCATGGACTTCCCTTGTCTGTGGCATACTCTTTACTAAATCCACCGTAGCTCGTGCCTTAGATAGACGTGGTTCTATAGGCGACGCTATCGCTCAAGTCATATACTTTATATGACGAGCCTTGTTCTCAAGGGACTACGCGACTTGACAACCGCAGATAGAGCGGGACAGTGCTAGAAATGGCCTCAATAGCCCAGCACAATACTAGCCTAACTTATTCGGGCAATGACTCGACGAGCAAGGGCTACGCCGAGCTACGCATCGAGGGAACATGCTATGCACGGGGTCGACTTAAACAACCAAGTTCTCGGGTGCCTAGACTTAAGCCAACAAGCCGTGCAAGACGACTTAACTCACGGGACGTGCGAAGGCTATGCCAAGCCTTGGACGACGGGACCGTGCATGCATTTTCCAAGCATTCACGCGGGCGACGCCTATAACTTAGGCCAATACAAAGTGTTGGGGCAAAACGACGGGACAGTGCATGCTTTATCAAGCATTCAAGCAGGCGACGCCTATGACTTAGGCTTATTCGAGTGTCGAGGCAACTTAGCAACTTAGACAAGCTTCCTTCTCCCAAGCCACGGGACGAAGGATCGAGTGTCATTTTCAAAACACGCTGAGCAAACTTCTAAGACGGCCGTGGGACCTTTTTCCAAGTTCTAGCATAATTCGACCCGTCGGGATTACTCCCTTAGCTATGTGCGTTCGTAGATTTTAGTTTAGCCTACTTGTGCAAGTAGAAAACCATGCGAGTTATTATGTGAAAGCTAAGATGAGGCAAGTTCATCGAAACTACCCCACCTGTGCGAGAAGTCGCCTCGACCGAGCGAGCCTTCGAGCAGCCGTTGCAAGGCTAAGACCGAACGCCGTCGGCGTTTCGATTCCTCCGATTGACTTTGCGGCACGGGACACTACACCTACTGCCAAAGTGGACTGCCATGTTCAGGCAGTCCTAATATAAAACATGACTGCAGGAAGCCTGACAGTCCTTTTATAAAACAAGACTGTCATCTCTTTTGCAGTCCTGAAAGAAATGATGGACTGCTAGGAACATGGCAGTCCTTAAGGAAAATTGAAACTCTCTGTCACATGGAGTTTCAATTAGGACTGCCACCCCCCTGACAGTCCTACACTTAAGTAGGACTGCCAGTACCCTGGCAGTCCTACATAAGTGTAGGACTGCCAAGGGGGTGGCAGTCCTATTTATAAAACTCTGTGATGAGCTCCTCAAACTGAAACTCTGTCACAGAGACTTATAAATAGGACTGCCAGCACCTTGGCAGTCCTACTTAAGTGTAGGACTGCCAGGGTGCTGGCAGTCCTAATTGATACTTGCTGTAACAGCAAGTTTCAATTACGACTGCCAGCACCCTGACAGTCCTCATTTTGTATAGGACTGCCAGGGGGGTGGCAGTCCTAATTGAAACTCTCTGTGATAGAGAGTTTCAAAACTCTCATCACAGAGACTTACAAATAGGACTGCCACCCCCCTGACAGTCCTAAATTACACGGAGAATGACCATTCTCCTACGTTCTAACACGGAGAATGGCCACCCTCATGCGAAATTAACATTCTTCGTGTTCTAACACGGAGAATGGCCATTCTTCGTGTTCTAACACGGAGAATGGTCATTTTTCTGCATTTTATGGTTAGTTGAAACTTTGAAGGGCCATAACTTTTGACTGGAGGTCGAAACGAGGTCCGGTTTGTCGCAAAATGAGCGTATCTTCGAGGAGCCTGAGATTAAACGCTTCATCGTTAGACGACCTTTCGAAATTTTAGAATCGCAAAAAAAATGATGTTTGGACCTCCGTTTTAGCACTTTTGCCATTTGTCTCGGTCTTTCCGAAATTTTCCTTCACAGAGAGTTTCATACAAGACTTCCACCCCCTGGCAGTCCTTCATTAAGTTAGGACTGCTAGGGTACTGGCAGTCCTGTATGAAACTGGACCCTCTTTTTTTTTTTTCTTCCTTTTAAGTTTCCCAAAATAACTATTATTTTCTTTGGGTGGAAAATTAGTATTTTATTTTCTTGTTGTTGTGGTGGTGATTTTCTTCTGATTCTTGGAGAGGCGGCAATGGAGGAGATGGGTTTGTTGAGCTCTGTGCTGGGTTTTGTTGGATTCGGAGTTGAAATCTTTGTTGGGATTGTGATTGACTATTTTCTCTTCATTTACTTCCAGTCCACTGATGTCAAGGTGCTATTCTAGAAAAAAAAAATTTGGGTTAGGGTTTAGAATTTTATGACCTAGAAATGTGGAGGAGGAGAAGAAAAGAGTAGAGGGAGAAAGAGTAGAGGAAGAGGAAGAGGAAGAGAGGAAATGAAATGAAGTTGGTATTTATACCATTCTTTGGGCTAGTTCCAAGTAAAAAAAATTGATGGCAAACTTGTAATATTTTTGAACATTTTGGGATAGTCCCAAGTAAAATGTGCGGTGCCCTTAGAAAAAGTCTTTTTAAACCGTTAAATTTTTAACCGTCTAATAATACCCTCTCCTATCCGCCGGCCAAAATCCCCAATCTTCCCGATCCCAAAACCCTAACCCTAGAATTCCCACTTCCACTACTCTCCTTCAACACCCCCCCCCCCCCCCCCCCCCCCCCCCCCCAAATCCTAACCCTAACCCTAATGCCACCATGTCCAAGTCCACACCCACCGCTATCCCGGAAGCCCCCGTCTTCTACCCCACCGAAGAGGAGTTCAGGAACCCCCTAGACTACATCTACAAGATCCGCCCCTCCGCCGAGCCCTTCGGCATCTGCCGCATCGTCCCGCCGGAGTCCTGGCGCCCTCCTTTCGCGCTCGACCCCGACGCCTTCACCTTCCCCACAAAGTCCCAGTCCATCCACCATCTCCAGGCCCGCGCCCCGTCGTGCGACTCCGACACGTTCGAGCTCGAGTACACCCGCTTCCTCGCCGGGAAGAGGAAGAAGACCAAGAACAAACGGCCCCGCCGCCCGGTGTTTGAAGGGAAGGACCTCGACCTCTGCCGCCTCTTTAACGCCGTCAAGCGCTTCGGAGGGTACGAGAAGGTGAGCAGGGACAAGCGGTGGGGCGAGGCGGCAAGGCTCGTACGCGGCGGCAGCGCCGGTAAGATCACCGAGTGTGCGAAGCACGTGCTGTCTCAGCTGTATCGCGAGCATCTGTTCGAGTACGAGGAGTACCAGAGCAAGAAATGCAAGAGGGGGAGAGAGGAGGTGGCGGAGGTAGTAGTTTTGGCTGACAAGAAGGGTGCTGCGAAGAAGAGGAAGAAGGCGGCGGTTGAGGCGAAGGAGGAGAATCGTGACCAGATTTGCGAGCAGTGCAAGAGCGGCTTGCATGGGGAGGTCATGCTGCTGTGTGATAGGTGTGACAAGGGTTGGCATCTACACTGCCTTACGCCGCCGCTGGAGAGCGTCCCGCCCGGGAATTGGTACTGTTTGGAGTGCGTGAATTCGGACAAGGACAGTTTCGGGTTCGTGCCCGGGAAGAAGTTCTCGTTGGCTTCTTTCAGGCGGAGGAATGACCGGGCGAGGCGGAAGTGGCTGGGGCAGACAAATGTCTCGAGGGCGCAGATAGAAAAGAAGTTTTGGGATATCGTGGAAGGGAGAGGAGGGGAAGTGGAGGTTATATACGGTAGTGATCTCGACACGTTCGTGCATGGGAGCGGATTTCCGCGTGTCGGCGACCCGGTGCCGGATTCGGTCGATGAGAAGGTGTGGAGGGAATATTGTTCTAGTCCGTGGAACCTCAATAACTTGCCAAAGTTGCCGGGATCGATGCTTCGTGCCGTCCATGATAATATTGCTGGTGTCATGGTTCCTTGGCTTTATATTGGGATGCTGTTTTCATCTTTTTGTTGGCATGTTGAAGATCATTGCTTTTATTCAATCAATTATCTACATTGGTAAGTTCAGTCTCCAACATAGTTTTTTTGGCTTTAGTTTATTATACACTTTTGGACTTTATGTTCAGGATGAAACCCAAAGAACTAGAATTAAATTAGTTAGCGCCCTAATACTAGCACTGTGTATCTGTGTATATATTGTTTTTATATGTGCATTGTATGGACAAATTGCATTAAGTAACAAATAACAAGAAGTGTTTATGACGGGAAATTATCTTTCACTAACTTGTGAATCATTGACATTTCAAGAGAAGATTTGTACTCGTGCCTTGTTACATGGATTCTCCTAAAATATAGACGACTAATTTTCTACACGAGACATGGTATACGAGAGACTTTAGGCAGAATTATTAGCTTTGTACTTGTCTGATTGTCGATTGAATAGTAACTGATGGACAATGATAGAATGTGCGGCAAGTGTAAAGACATAAGAGAAGGCTAAAAGATGGGAGACTCGTCTTTCACAAATAGGAACAAGGTCAAGTTAGTAAGCAAAGGTTGTTTTTTCCTATGACTTTATTGCATAGGTTTGCAGTCTTTGCATTGCTTTGGTTTTTCATCTTTCCCATGTAACTGCGGTAGAAGGGACAAAAAAGAAGCTAAAAACAAATAAATGGAAGGAAAATCTTAGGTGGCGTTTGGATGAAGGTTTTGTATTCCTAGGAATCCACTTCCTATTCCTTTCCATAGGAAAGGAATTCAACATTCCCATAACGATATTTGGTTAGGTTGGTAATATGTAGTCCAAAAAATTCAATTTTCCATTTCCATGTTTGGTTCAGACATGAATATGAATTTTAATTTGTTTAGTTTTCCATAAATACCCTTTCATTAATTTCATGATGCTACTATTACCTAAATCCACTGGGTGTCATCGAGTATATTACCGTAAAAATTGTAATTAATGCATCCAACCAACATTCTCAGGAAAGCAAATTTTTTTTTTTTTTTTTTTTTGGGGGGGGGGGCTTGGGTTTTAGTTTCCCACACATATTGGAAACTGAAGTCCCCCATATTTCTTTCCAATTTTCAATCCCAGACTTACCAAATATGGATAGGGAACCCAAAACCTATTCTCAAGTCTCTAAAACTTGAACTAAACAACACCTTGGTGGCTTACTTGCATCATTCCACTTGATGTGGTTGCTAATATATGAAGGAATTCGAAGTAGGGATTTCGTTGGTATACAAATTAGGTTCTTGACAAACCATTATCTTGTTAAGTTGTGTCTGCACAATATTCTCAAGGTGAACATACGATAAGCGGTGGCATAGATCCCTAAATGTCCAAGCTCGTCTAGGGTAGTCGAATCTTTTCTTTTAATTTCAAAGTGATTAAATGCGTCAAAATAGTGAGATACAATTACCTGGTTAATTATTTAAAAATATAAGATTGTATTTGATATTAGTATTATAGTACTCACTAAATTCCACCCATACATATATGGTTATAGAATAGCATTGTACATAAACATGGTTTCATTGTGCCTTGTGGTTAGGTCCATACTTGATATTTTCAATTGAGATCCTTTAAATTAGCTAGCTCCACTCACACTTACCGGTGACAAAGATACAAGTGACATATATATATATATATATATATATATATATATATATATATATATATATATGAGGACGGATTGCGATCCCTACATGTTCCCTGAAATAGCAGTCGTTGGATTGTTTTTTTTTTTTATCGTTAAGATTAGACCCTTAAAATATCTAATTTCTTGCGAGATTTTGATCTAATATGAACGGTAAAAAATATAATCAACGACTGTTATTTCGGAAAACATGCGGGAATACTTAAGAGCGGGGATTCTGAACCCTCCTTTCTCTCTGTGTGTATATATATATATATATATATATATATATATATATAAACACACACACACAAACACACCATCTCTCAATAACTTCTTTAGAACCCTTTTTAACAAAGATCGCTAGCCTAAATCCTTTCTACCATTATTAGTAAAAGAGTGGTGATTGATAAAGGCAGCTCCAAGCTAGTAAAGGCCGTCACTATGGAGGAACTATAATCCGTTACGAAGAATGCAAAATACAATAAGTCACCTCGGCCTGATGGACTTAGAGCTTTTTCTTCAAGAATCACTGGAAAGATATCAAACAGGAAGTTTGACTGGCAGTAAATGAATACGTTGTCCATGGTAAGCTGCTAAGAGAGATTTTATCACTCATTCCAAAGAAAGAAGGTGCAAAAAGGAAGGATAATGTGATTATATATATGTGTGTGTGTGTGAGGATGGATTGGATCACTGCTTGTTCTCTGAAATAGCAGCCGTTGGATTGCTTTATTTTTTTATCCTTCAGATTATATCCTTAAACTACTTAATTTCTTCCGAGATTTTGATCTAATCTGAACGGTCAAAAAATATTATCCAACGACTGTTATTTTGGAAAACATGTGGGGATACTTAAGAGCGGGGATCCCGATCCCTCTCTCTCTATATATATACACACACACAGACACACCATCTCTTAATAACTACTTTAGAACCCTTTTTAACAAAGATCGCTATCCTAGCTCCTTTCCACCATCATTAGTAAAAGAGTGGTGATTGATAAAGGCAACTCCAAGCTAGTAAAGGCTGTCACTATGGAGGAACTAGAATCCGTTATGAATAATGCAAAATAAAGTCACCTTGGCCTGATGGACTTAGTTTTTTCTTCAAGAATCACTGGGAAGATATCAAACATGAAGTTTGACAGGCAGTAAATGAATACGTTGTTCATGGTAAGCTGCTAAGGGAGATACTATTATCACTCATTCCAAAGAAAGAAGGTGCAAAAAGGAAGGATGACTACTGTATTTGGACAATCTTTTTGACAGGTGAGTTCAACTGTAGTACAACTTACAATGCCAGTAGAATGGTGCACCCAAAAGTAGAATGGCAAAAGGAAGTCTGGTTCAAAGGAGATTGCAAGAAGATGAGTTACTGCCTATATAAGGCTATTTAGGACGAACTAACAAAGAAGAGACTTATACAATATGGAATGAATATAACCCTACATGCTTGCATTGAACCAATGAGGAGGAAACTCTCGACCATCTGCTATTTCTTGTTCTTTTACTGCTTATACATGGAAAACATGCAGGTGAAGCTGAAGCTATCACACAAACGAACCTGCAAACTGCAAGAGAAGCTCACAGATATACAGAGTAAACTCAAAAGCAAGAGTGGTATTGAATGTTACTGCATGACATATTTGAAAAGAAAGGAACACGAGAGGAGTGATTTATTAGTGATAAAAATTAGGATTAATACATGAGCAGAACCAACAATTAGTGATTGCAAAGGATGTAGTAGTACAATCAACAACTGTTGGGGCTCAGACAGCGGTGCTCAGATAGGCACGGGGAAACTATGATAGCTATTAACAATTTTGATGAGTGCAATAATATCAATAACGATGCAGGTACAACAATGACTACAATCATTCGCACGGGGAAACTACGATAGCTATTAACAATTTTGATGAGTGCAATAATATCAATAACGATGCAGGTACAACAATGACTACAATCATTCATCATTGAGCAGAAAAACAACAAGAAGAAGAGGGCATACCAGGGCGGTGCTCGACCTTGAGGTCTTGGCAACAATAGATAGCATAGGTCGGTTGCCAACTCACTAGGTTGGTCTTCTTCGGTTCTTCCAATCTCATTCATGGATGTTGAGTATGGGCTAAAACGAGATCTATATAAATAAGTCCCTTGTGATATAGTTGCATTTCTAAGTTATATTGTCACTCTAAAAGTAAAAAAGAAGTTTAAGGATGTTTTAAAGAAATAAAAAAATGGAAAAGCGGTAGGACCTCATGATATTTAAAGTTTGGAAATGTTTAGGGGAGAAATTATTGATGTGGCTTACTGGTTTATTTAACCAAATCCTAAGGACTAAGAAATGTCCGTTGAATGGAGTAGTAGTATTATAGTACCCATATATAAAAATAAGGGAGATATTAACTATTGATGAATTAAACTTATGCATCATACCATGAACTTATAAGAGAGGGTAATTGAGAAAATTAAGAAAAGAGACTTGAGTTTTATTGAATTACTTTAGTTTTACGTCGGGGAGTTCAAGTATGGAAGTTATTTACTTATTGAGAAGATTAATTGAAAGAATTTAGAGAGAAAAAAGAGATGTACATATAGTTTCTATTGACTTACAAATAGTTTACGATCAAGTTTCTTAGGACATAATGTCGTTTTTTGGAGAAGAAGCAAGCTCCTAATAGTTATATTGAGAATACTAAGAATATGTGACGACCGCCTATTAGAGGAGATAGTAAACCATTTCCTATTACCTTTGGCTTACATCAAGAATCAACATTAAATCCTTACATTTTTGGGGTAGTTATGATTGAAATTACTAGGCATACAAAGGAGGAGGTTCCATAGTGTAATGATTGGTGACGATATTTTATTGGTTGATGAGCACATAGAAGGGTTGGATGCTCGAATAGAAGTGTGGGAAAAACTTTGGAATCGAAGGATTTTAAAATAACTAGGACGAAATAGAATTTATGAATGTAATTTCAACCATTTGCCAAAGAAAAATGAGGGGGAATCCATATAGATGTACGGATACCTAAGGGTGATAGTTTTCTGATATTTAGGATCAATCATTCATCATGATCGAGAGATTGAGAAGGATGTAATGAAAATTAAAATATGATGGTTGAAGTAGAATGCTTCTGAGTACTTTGTGAATGCAAGATATCTATGCAGTTGAAAGAAAAGTTCTACATAATTGCTATAGGACTAGCCATGCTTCAAGTATCAGATTGTTGGACAATTAAGCAATAACATGTCCATAAAGTTAGGGTAGTCGAAAGAAGAGTGCTAAGATGAATGAGTGGACATATATTAAAAGATAGGATAAGAAATGAGTATATTATGAGAAGTTAGAGGTGGTGCCAAAATTGAGGATAAGATGAGAGAAAATATCTTTGATAGTTTGGACATGTGCAAGCAGACCAATAGTACTCCCTTAAGGAGGAGCGGTGCAACAATAGCTAATGGAGCCGCTGGGCCTAGAGGTAGGCTAAGATGAAGATGGTTTCAGGTTTTAAAGAAGAATGTGATTTTTGTTTGCATTAGAGAAGTCATGGCCTTTAAGATAGCCTAATGGAAGAAGAGGATTCAAACAACCAACCACAAATTTTGGGATAAAGTCTTTGGTGGTGTTGTTGTATATGATTAAGACAGAAGTATAGTTTTGAATAAAAGCGTGTGAATTTAAGATAACATTATTCATACCCTAGAATTAAGTTCGAGCAATATTTATGTTTACAAAAGTGTACAAAGATATAGTAAATGGAGGTGGTTTGGTCGTTCCATTTAGGCGGTCTGCTTGTAGGTGGCTCGGGACCTTCTTAGTGCCTATATCAGGTGTCTGACTCACTGAATGATTTGGTTTGACTTGACCTGATATTATCAATGATATTGACCATAAATTGTTATTTAGGTCATGTTACTGTCGTTTGTGATGAACATGTCTGCCGATATTTCTGAAATAGCAGAGAACAATCATAGACAATGACTAAAACTACCGCAAAACAAGGGCTAGAAACTTCAGGATACGTGCACTTAACATGCAATAGATGAGAGTCCTTTGGAAAAACAGAAAGAAACAGCGAACAGATCTGCAAGCTAATCCAACGTAGACTGAAGAAAAACTAAGAACATTTCAGAAATGATACTGAATTGCCATCAAGCATGAAGAAGTCGTCAGCCAGTTGATTGCCTAATTCTTGACACTTTCAATTGATTGGAATTGAAGCCAAAGATTTGAATGATTCTGTTAGAGATTGGAGCTTCTGGTTTGGGGATTTTGATAATAGGGTTAGGTTTGAAGTGGATTATAGAAGGGGAGCGTTGGGATTTGTTTTAAAGTTTTTGGTGAAGTTTTGAAACGGTTTTGAGTTGACAAGTTCTGGAACATCAGGTTTGAATGGAGGTTTAGAGAGAACATGTTGGGTTAAGGTTATTTGAAGATGGTAGGTCGGAGACAAGTTTAGAGCTGAGTCACAGTTAGTTATTTCAGCCAGATGATTGCATAATTCTTGACACTTTCAATTGATAAGCTAAATATTTTGAATGATTCTGTTAGAGATTGGAGCTTCTGATTTGGGGATTTTTGAGAATGGGGTTAGGTTTGAAGTGGATTAAAGAAGGGGAGGGTTAGGGTTTGTTTTAAAGATTTTTTGCTGAAGTTTGAAAGGGTTTTGATTGACTTTGAGTTCTGGAACACCAGGTTTGAATGGAGGTTTAGAGAGGACATGTTGTGTTAAGGTTATTTGAAGATGGTAGGTTGGAGACAAGTTCAGAGCTGAGTCACTGTTATTTGTCTGCTACGAGGACTGCAGCCTATGATTTGAGCAGATAATGAAGCTCTCAGGTAAGCAATGTGTTGTGTTGTGTTGGATGAATGAGATGATAATTGAGGGCACAGAGGTCATTTTGGCTGTTGTAGGGTATAGAGAAAAAGAAGAGAACTTGGACTGGATTTGTGAAGGAATAGGGTTCAAGTTGGTTTTAGGTTCGTGCAGTTGGGTTTATGGAGATTGAGAAAGATTAAGGCTGGTCGTTTATTGGCAGGTTTATGGAGGTCGAGAAAGGTTCTCGGGTTTGTACTTTGTATAGGGTGAAGGCTGGTCATTTATTAGCGCACGTCGGACAGAAGTTTTCTGAAAGTTTGTTATGGTGGTTGTCAAGAAAACAAGGAGATAGTATGAACTATGGTGGTTTCGGCCCAACACCATATGAACTATGAAGGTTTCAGCCCAACTTGGTGTTTTGCACCCAAATCCAATTGCATCAAACAAAGAGAAGAAGAACGACTCTCAAACTTTTATTTCAACTATTATCTACATGGTATGTTTCCTTTACGTAGGCTCCTTCAACCAAAAGGTACATACCATATAAAGTTCTCACTTGATTCCCTAAATTAGTAACTGATACCCGGGCTCAAGAAACCAACTTTACTTGGACTTGAATAAGGAACTTGACTTGGAGTCAAATAAGGAGCGCAACTTTAAATAAACCTTCTATGAAGTAAATGAAATCCAAATAAACCAATCCCAACACAACTCACTTATTAAATCAAGGAACTCAATAGGCTTCTTTGAGCAAACATTGAATTAGGCTTGGACTTGATTCACATCAATGCATCAGACACAAAGGCCTCCTGGTACATAATACATCAGTTTCACCGCTCTTGAGGAATTTTCTCACCGAACTTAGGATATAAATGATCACTTACAACAATATTTGCTACAAAAGGCAGGAGCACATGTTATTTCCACATCATTGTTTGCAACATTATTGTACTCTTTTTACCTTACATGTAATGAAAAATCCTACCCAAAAACTTCTCAATTTGCCGCTACAAAAGCTACATGCAAGCATTTGAATTACAACTACCCAAACACTGGATTTGTAAATGTTGCAACATTAACTGCATGCTATGTTGCACACATACGGATAATATATAGCATGATATATATATGACGACATGGACACAACCAATTTTGACATGTCCTAGTGTAATTTGGAGTGTCCACGTCGTCTCTAGATGTCTAATACGTACCCAACAAGGACAACAATAGGTACCAACCAATTTTGGAGTACATGTGCTTCCTAGCTTGCAGGTAAGCAAATATTGGATGCAAAAAACTTCTGTAGCTATCCTACATTTGAACTGATCTTCAACATTACTTTCAGCAACACTTTAAGCAACAGATGTTGCGTGCAACAAATGCTACATTATATTTCTATTTACAGGCCCCTTAGTGTATCTTCTTTTCGGTTAATTCTGCCTTTATAGGCAATCCTTTTGGCACTGTCTATAATTTCAATAATTAAAAACCAAACCTTTTCAGGTGGTCAATGACATCATATAGACACATTGTTAACTGATGACAATATAAAATTCCATGATCCCACCCAATAGCTTGTGATGAACAAGGCTCTTGACTGTCATCCAGTGAAGGCTGATGGTTTGGCTTGGTAATATCTTGCGTTGGATGTTTTCACCTTGCTATCATCTCACTGGGCACAATATTCTTATTAGGCCCTATATAAAGGACCATGGAAGGAGAATATGCTCAACATTTAGTATCAATAACAAATATTCTGCTCTTTCAATTCTTCACCTCATTGTTCTGATGAATATGGAGGTACTGGTCCATAAGATCTGCTGATGTTGAAATGCTTGTATTTCATATTTTGTTATGATATTTTATGTAATTGTGTCCTTTATTGGTTCATATTTTTTGGGTGGTGTGGCAGTCTGAGTTATTGTTGAACCATTTCAAATTGACAAGGATGTGTTCTCCATCATGTTTACAGGGGAGAACCAAAGTGTTGGTATGGCGTGCCGGGAACCGAAGCCATTGCTTTTGAGAAGGTAGATTTTTGGAATATTAACAAGAGTTTCTTTGTGGGTTTGCCATAACGTTTCCTTTTTACTATGAAAATTGCTTTGAAACTATGGAACACATTCATGCCAATGATTCGGATTTACTACAGTAATGTTATTCAACTTCTTACTCGTTATGCACTTATGCTATCATGTATTCTTCCACAAATACATAACTTCGGCGCTTCTGCATATGTAGCTATCACCTTTTATTTTCCAACAATTCCTTGCATGCCTATATGAGGCATATTTGGGTCATTAGTGGCCAAGTGGGTTGTTCTCTCTCTTTTGGTTTGTCATGTAACATGCATGGTACTATGATTTATTTTATTTCCGTATTTATAGGTCATGCGAAATACTCTTCCAGATTTATTTGAAGCGCAACCAGATTTGCTCTTCCAGCTCGTCACAATGCTTAATCCATCAGTTTTGCAAGAAAATGACGTTCCAGTTTATAGTGTGCTGCAGGTGAGTAAGGGAAAGATTTGTGTTTTTATGTCCCAATATTTATGTAAAAAAAGCTGCATGCTTTTGTCTTCTTATACTTCTAAGAACTTTGTTTCACATTTTTACTTTATATTGAAGCAGAATCTTCTAGTCTCTTTTTTGGTGGTTGGGCAAACAGTAATGAACTCCTATTTGTAATGCATTGAAGATATACCAAGTGATTTGTCCAAATGTTTTTTTTCCAGGAGCCTGGCAACTTTGTTATAACTTTTCCCAAGTCATTTCATGGGGGTTTTAATTTAGGTCAGTATCTGTATGTTATGTTTGAATAATTACTGATTGTCAGGTGTATATTATTCTGTTATTGCTCGTGTTAAGGCGCATAAGTCTAAGTATTCTGGTTTACGTCCAGGCTTAAATTGTGCTGAGGCTGTCAACTTTGCCCCAGCTGATTGGTTGCCTCATGGTGGATTTGGGGCTGAATGGTACCGACTCTATCACAAGGCTGCTGTTTTTTCTCACGAAGAGCTTTTATGTGTTGTCTCCAAGGTGGTTTGCCAATTGACTTTGTCTTTCATCTCTATTTCTTTTCTTGCAGTAAAATTCAGCTCACACTTTAGCCATTTCTGGGTAAAAGCAAAGCATTTAATTTATGGCTGTATATGTAACTTCATTGATTCTCTTGTTTGTGATTTGGGAAAGAGATTGAATTCACAACTTTGAATTTACCATAACAATATGATTATTGCTTTTTGTTCTTTGCCTTTCTATTCATGGTTATTCTTGTCAATTATGGATGTATTATTTCTACAAGATAAAGTCAGAATTGAGCATGTTTTAACCAGTACTGTGCAATCGAAGCTGAAAATTGTTGAACAATTGTCCTAGATAAGCACATAGGTTTTCTGGATCACTTCTTTGACTATTCTGCTTTGGTCATCGGCTATGTTGCACAGACATGGATTCGACACGACACTTTTTAGACACTGGACATGGATACGGCACCTATTTTGGTGTGTCATAGTGTAGTTTGGACTTTGGAGTCTTCATCGTGTGTCTGATACGTTTCCAACACGACATGACACGGTATATTGGAGTGTCTATGCTTCTTAGGTCATCCGACACAATGGATTATTCGACATCTATTTTGGTGTGTCCTAGTGTATTTTGGAGTGTCCATCGTGTGTCCAATATGATACCGACACGGCATGAATATTGGAGCGTCTGTGCTTCTTCGAATATGCTAATGACATCCTAAGAGGTCAAGCTCGAGATTGATTGTGCTAAAACTTCTAGTTAGTACACATTTCAATAGATATATCAAATATGTGGATTGATGTCAAAACTTTTCTAATTGTGTTTGAGTGACACTTGTAAACAATCTTCTCACAAACAAAGTGACAGTCCACCTCGACGTGCTTGGTTATCTCGTGAAAAACTTAAATTACTAGAGGTGCACATGGCTGTTTGACAGTTGCAAAACATAATAACTAGAAGTGGAGGATCACTAGAAAAACCACTCTCTTGGGAAAATTATTGTTCCACCTAAACTCACATGTGGTATGTGCCGCAGCGCGGTACTCAACATTTCTACTCATCTATCAACAACACTCTACTTCATAATTTGTAAAGAAATCAAGTTTCCACTAAGAATTACCAAACCCATCTATAGATCTTCTGTTTGATGGTTATACTGCCCAATATGCATCTTTGTACCCTACCGACTTCTTGATATCACCAGCAGTACGATGGAAGAGACCTTGCCTTTACCAGATGAAAGAGAAACATGTTGCCATGTTTGATTCTGATGGATAGAAGAAATCCCGTCTTCTATGTCTTTTCCATTCATAACGAGAAAAAAAGCTTTTTCCACGTACTAAGGACATTTATAGATGATAACATGGATTCAAAGATCAAGTCTGGGAGACACACAATCATATGAAACAAAGTTGGATATAGTATTTGTATGGCTTCTTAGAAATCTCTTACATTGTCTTTTTCCATTCACAATAACAAAAAAGCTGCTTCTACATAATCAGGATCATATATAGATTATAATGTGAAAACAAAAGTTTTAAGCTTGGAAGATAAACCATCATATGAAATAAAGTTGGATATAGTATTCAAATTATATAATATTATTTAGTGGAGTGCGGTAGGCTTGTCATCTAATTAGTAAGTAGGGAATAAAGGTACTTTCTTGATTATAATTCACATTCGTAGAAGTTGGTTAAGAAGCTACAATATTTTGGTTTATGACTGCATGCCTATAATACTGCTAAGCATAGACTAGAAGTAGATTTCTTACTAGGATCCAAGTATACTACTGGCGAACACAATTAGATAATGTACAAATACTTTGTATAGACTCTTTTGACGATGAAAATAAGAAAGTAACATCATCTAATGAATACGTTTCTCTAAAAACCAATGATCCCTTCTCGTGTATGAGAATACCTAATGAAGACACATTTTACTCTATAGCGTGGTTAAGAAGCTACAGTATTTTGGTTATGCCTATAGTCCTGCTGAGAATAGACTAGAAGTAGATTTCTTACTAGGATCCAAGTATACTGGTGGCGAACATGATGAGATAATATACAAATACCTTGTATAGACTCTTTTGATGGTGAAAATAATTGTTCTGAATTGAAGAAAGTAACATCATGTAATGAAAATGTTTCTCTATAGTGGGGAAATAACAGTGATCCCTTCTCGTGTGTGAGAATGCCTTATGAAGATGCATTTTACTGTCTTTGGATCAAGTTTATCATCTGTTTGTCTAAGTTTATGCATAAAATATACACTACAAAAGAATATTGGAACATACAGAATGGAAATGTATATCACTAGGAATGAATCTGATGCAGACCTTTCATTTAAGAATAGAATGCAAACGATTGATGAGATAACTTGTAAGCAAATACATCACTCAATATTTAGGAAGATGTGCATGAAATTAGGAATTTGTTGTTGTGTATATGGACAATGTTTTGTGAATGATTGGATGCAATATTGTCAATGGCACATCAAGTCGTGCGCCATTGGCGTGAAGAGCAGCATGGCGCACCGAGGCGCCTCGCCATGACGTGAGGCGCTACGCTTCATTGAGGTGTAAGCATTAGTCACGCCATGATGTGAGGTGCCGTCTCGTGAAAGCCAACATGAACTTTAGGTTTTACTTTGTTTTGGCTCAATCATGAACCCATAAAATGCACCCTACTCTAGCCTACTACTCCATTGGCACGGTTTAACTTTCTACTTTCAGAATTCTATCTTTACTCTCATTTATCTCTTGACCCTCTCTCAATTCTTTAGCAATTGTTGTCGACTCTCATCCTCGATTGCCAACAACTTAGTGCTAGCCAAAGGATTCAAGTTATTGTTAATTTGCAAGTTTTATTATTTTCTTTTTCACTTTTTTTTATAAGTTCAATTTAGTCTTTAGTCTTTGCCTATAATTTTCCTGCATCGACGAAATTTTCTTACCAAAGTCTAGTTACGTTCCTCAAGTGGGATATCTTGTTTTGCAACTTATTTTTTGTGAATTATTTTAAATTTTTGCCCTTCGCTTTCACCATATCAAACAATTCATTGTGAGGCTAGCACTGATCTTCCTTTACGGGTGTGCATGCCATTGTTGAGTCCAATAACCCCTCGAGTTACATTTTACAAATTTTCTAAGCTATCTATATAATAAATGATTGATTGGGATATTGTGATCACTTTTATCGTGTCTTTTTCGAGTTTTATAATAAATAGAAAAAGTGCGCCTCACTTTAGTGAGGCATGCATCACGACATGCATGTGCCTCGAACATTATGTGTACCTTGCGCCTCGCTATGCATCTTGTGCCGTAGCAACACTGATTGAATGGTTTCCAAGTATTGAAGAACTCGGAAACAAATATTCTTTTGTATTATTAGTTTTCAACATAGACAAAGAAATAGGAAAAATATAGTTAATGAAGCTAAACCTAAGGCTATATTGTTTGTATAGGAGATTGGAAACTAAGGAGGAAGAAAAATATATTTATAAGCTTGCGAAGTGTAGCAAAAGGCTACAGACTTGGGTATATTAAATGTATCAAGAGTGAAGACCCAAAATATTAGTAAGTGAAAATGGTATTAAGCCCATGTGGGGGAGATATTTTCACTAGTTGTTCAACAAGGAGTAACCTAGAAAAGCTTAAATTAGAAGCACTTATTTCGGGATAGGTCATATTGTTGTTGTCATAAGATTAGGATTATAAAGTTAATGCTGTTTTAAAGAAACTGGAAATTGGAACAATGGTTGCACATGATGGTATTATTGTGTGTAGGCGGGAAAGATTTGATGTGGCTTACTGATTTATTCAACAAAATTCTAAGGCATGTACCAATTAATGGAAAGTATTAGAAAACCCAATATAAAAATGAGATATACATGGTTCCACTAATAATTGAGAAATTAAGCTTATAAGTCGTACGCTGAAACTTTGGAAGAGTATTTGAAGAAATGTTAAGAAAAGAAACTATAACTTTATAGAGTAAATCTAATTTTATGCCTCAGAGATCTACTAAGGAAGCAATTTAGTTTGAGAGAAGCTTAATGGAAATATCCATAGGTGAAGTGGGATTTACATATAACCTTTATTGGCTTGGATAACACTTACAGTAGAATTTTCAGGGGAGTATGTGGCGGGCTTCGGTGAAGAAACAAGTCTCTAATAGCTATATTGACACTATAAAGGATATGTATGATGGAGTTACGACGACCACTATTGGAGGAGATAACAAATCATTTCCTCTGAACGCTTCTTACATTAAAGGGATCACCATTGAGTCTTTACCTTTTCTACGCTGGTTATGAATGAAATTACTAACATATTCAAAAAGAGGTTCCATGGTTTTTCTTATGATGTTGTACTCTTAGATAAAAGTAGAGAATGGTTAGATGCTAAAATAGAAGTGTAGATAGAAGCTTTTGAATTTAAGGATTTTAAAATTAGTAAGCCAATTAGATTATATGAAATATAACTTTAACTAGAAGTTGAAAATAATTGAGGAAGGAGTACATCGAGATGAATAAGAGGTTCCTAGTTCATCGTGATGAAGAGATTATTGTGGAGAGAGTGAAAATAATGTCATGGATAGGATTAAAACATGATTGAAATGTGGGAGTTTTTCTCGAGTGCTTTGTAATCCCATGATACCATTGAAGTTGAAAGAAACTTTTATAAGATAGTTACGTTGCTAGTCATGCTTTATGATTCAGAGTATTGGACAAGTAAGAAACTTGTCCAAAATTATTTTAGCTGAAATGACAACACTAATATGGATGGTGGCAATACTTTAAAAGATAGGATAAAAAGTGAGAGTATTTGGTGGAAGTTGGAGGTGATGCCAATCGAGAACAACAAGACGATAGAAAACAATCTTAGGTAGTTTATATGCATGTGCTTTGCATACTAATTGGTAAGGAGTGATAAGATAGTAATCAAAGGAGCCACTAAGGCTAGGGGTAAGATTAAACAAACGTTGACAGACCAATTGGTAAGGAGGAACGATAAGATGTCAGTCGAAGGAGCTCACAGAGACTAGGGGTAAGCCTAAGCGAAGATTGACTGAAGCTGTAAAGAAGGATATGTCTTTTGGTAGTATTACAAAGGTCATGGCTTCTAATGGAGCTGAATGGAAGAAAATAATTCAAACAACTGGCCCCAAAACTTTGGTATAAAAGCTTTGTTGTTGTTGTAGTAACATAGACGTAGAAGCACCAAACTGAATTTTTTTTTATTTACAAGAAAAAACTTAAATATATTTTGACAATAACAACAAGAAAGCCTTTATGACAAATTGGGGTCGGCTGAATTAAAAATAATGTCCAAATTGATTTTTCCTTTCTTTCTAACTATGTATAATATAAAGTATTTGAAACTCAAATAAGCTATGAATAAGATTACTTGGGCACTTATCTGGCTCCAGGTGAATGACTAGTTAAATATACATGCAAGTGTAAATTGAGTAAGGAGAATTTTGGTATTGAATGGACACAAAATAGATGGGTCTCAAGATAACCTGGTGTTGACTGTTTATTTGATGGGGGAGGTTATTTCCTCTTTCCTTTTCCTTTTTCTTCAATTTGCCATTTGATTAGTGAAGTGAATTTTCTAGATCACAAGTACAACTCTATATCATCCTGCTACTGCACACAATCCATCAAAAGATGTATGCCACAAGAGGTACCTTCAACTCAGAAAGTCTGATAAACCAGTGGAAATAAACACCTCTTAACCAAATTAACCAATATGCCATGCTGCCTGTTCCATACAGTTTTCTGAAATAACCTATTGTAACTTTTGGAAATTGGAGTAATTTGCTGAGATCTAAACATTTTTAATTGTACAAGGGTTTGCCCACTCAGTTGGCAATTCGATAAAGATGTGGTTATGTTCCTCTTTAGTTCTATACATCCTTCTTTGTTGATGTACTTTCTTCGTTCATGCTCTAGTAACTTTTATGATACTGTTTTTTCAAGGGTGATATCAAATTGATTGGTGAAAAGAATCCAGAATTGTCTCCTTAATGGCTTTCTGTAATATTCTAGTTTAGCATCTAACTTATTTTCATCACTCAACACTATATTAATTGAAACAACATGAATCATGTACCTTTCTTGGAATGCCAGCCTTAACTATATCCAGGACAGTTGAAAACAGACTTCCAATTGGTGTCAACTTAGCTTATCAAGTACTTGTGCAGTCCCTGCTCTGTCATGCCTTTCCTCCTTCAAGCCTCTACTCCTTCAAGCCTTCTCCCATCAGAATGGGGTCGGGTATGGAGCATAAGAAAGCTCCATGAAGGAGTCAGCAAAGTTTTTATGACCGACTGTCAATCCTGAAATCAACTTTCAATCTTGGCGTCAAGTTCATAGTCAAGTTAGCTATGAGCATGGAAGGGTCATACCATGAAACCTAGGTGGCTAGGTGGCATGTAGGTAAACCTAACTTTTGAATATGCACTTTATGGTCATGCGACCAAGGAACAACCTCCAAGTTCCCCTCGACTATAAAGAGTCTAGATGAAGAGGCCAAGATTATACAATTTAGTATAAGGAATTGTATTAATCTCCATGATACATTAAGCCAAAGAGTTGCATTCATCTCTATGATACATTAAGCCAAAGAGTGAAAAGAAATGACAATCCCATGCTCCTTGCTCTGTCATGCATTTGATAAACTGTAGCATATTTTATTGGACAATACCTGTTCTATTTGCATGGTTTATTTTGTCTTTTCTGCATCATTTTGTTAGAGAGTAACATCTTGTGCATTACAGTAATCTAGACATTCGAATCACTTTCCATTATATTGAATTTTTTGTTTTCTTTGCCTTTTTTTTGTCTGATAGAACGATTGTGATACAAAAGCCTTGCCTTACCTGAAGGAAGAAATGCATAGAATATTTATCAGAGAAAAGAGATGCAGAGAGGAACTCTGGAAAAATGGTACCATTAGATCGTCAAAGATGTCACCCAGAAGACAACCCACATATGTTGGAACTGAGGAGGTAGTTTTTTTTTTTAACTCTTATCATTCATGATCTATCCAAGATACAAGTTACACACGAGTTGTGCTGCTAATGGACCCAACTGTGGAAAATTTGAACTTTACAGGATCCAACATGCATTATATGCCAACAATATCTGTATCTTTCTGCTATTACGTGCAGCTGCAGGCCATCAATTTTTGTTTGCCTTGAGGTATATCATGTACAGTTTTTGTATATTTATTTGGCTTCATTGCTAATCATCTTATACCCAATATGTGATAAATATCATTATTGGAAAACCATTCAATTTAAAGCGATTATTTTAATGTTTTGGTATTTGATAAATTTTATGTTTTTTTATACTTGTTGCCTTTTTCTGAAGGTTTGTTTTTACTAGTTTGGACTTCTTAATTTCTATGGAGAGCTATATTAGTGCTGTAATTTTTCGAGATATATTGCAACAAAATATAAGTGGATAAACAAGTGGAAGATTTAATACCATTATATCAGAACTATGTTGCACATAAGGACA
Source organism: Iris pallida (assembly GCA_029216955.1). Lineage (NCBI taxonomy): Eukaryota > Viridiplantae > Streptophyta > Magnoliopsida > Asparagales > Iridaceae > Iris > Iris pallida. The sequence continues at coordinate 358,913 of JANAVB010038419.1, forward strand.
CTAATATGGATAAGGGGACAATACGGTACATGATACTCACATTTTCAAATATGTACAATTTAGCCACAAATGTTGTACGAATATGGTGGACACCGGTACGCACGATACAGATACAAACTCCATTTCCTGTGTCCGTGCAACATATTACTAGAATGGCCATATCTCGAAGAATGCATTTTGATTCATTCCCACCTAGGATAGTGTTTACTCAGCATAAAGCCAACTTTTATGGCATGCTTATGGTTGCTAGAGATGTTTAAGTCAACCAATTGGGTACATCGTATTATGGTGGTAAACTGTATGCAGTTATGCAAGAGACACAGGACAAGCTTGCTTATGGCAAAAATGATACAGGCTCTTACCTCAAAAGCAAGTAGATACTGTTAATGAATGATTCAAGAAAAGAGATTAAAAAAGTTTCAGCAAAGTACATTTATCAGGGAAGCAGTTTGTTCAGTTTTCTTGTTGTTAAACATACAAAGAGGGAAATTGCATACATTGTGCTCAATCCAAGATGAGGTGGTTTCATATTACGCTAGATCATATTCTAAGATTAGCATACAGCTTAGAATCTGAGAGAACCTGTCCATTTCTTATGGCTGTTTCTCTTAGCATAACAAGTTTGGTAAAAAATTTAGGGTTAGAAATATAGTTTTTTCACTCCTTAAAAGTTTGGTAAAACTCAGAAATGAAGTTATTTATATTCTTTTTTTTATATAATTTTCTTTTGATACTGTAGAACTTCTAACATATTCTCCTAAAGGTGGAAATTACAATTGATATGCCGTTGCATACATTTATTTGCATGATATAAGACTGCGTTGTCCAAATTAAAAACTAACCTTGACAGACTTGTTTGAAGTAATTGTTCTTTTACCACTTTTTAACTTGCACAATTTGAGTATACCCGCTCCTTGTGGTGGATAAGCACTATGCATTAAAATCTTCATCTTCTGTGGAACTCTAAACTGCATATATGAAATCTGAAGATGCAAAATGGTGTTAATTGAACAAAATTATTTGGAATGTATGCTTTCTGTTCTTTTGCTTGATAAGGATCCATTCCAAATGGAATTTATCCACGTAACTACTACATATACACCCTACAGGGTACCTTTTTGAAAGAAACTCAATCACATTATGATGGAACCATTACAGGTTGAGATGTAAGCAATACACCTACTGCTTCAGTGGGTCTTATCCAAGTAGCTTCCTGGTCCTGACCACCTCCTTCATAAAAACTGAACTGCTAAACATTGTTGGTCACTAATAGTATTAAATTATTCACTTTTCTGTGACTGCAATTTGCAATATATGTTAACAATTGCGGAGTTCACTGAGTTCATGTTTTAGGCACTGGTATAGTGCAAACTGGAGTTTGCTAGAGACCTATTTGTTGTTGTCATAGAATTTCAGTTCCTACAGCTCTTGCATCTAGTGTCGAGCCCAAAAGTTTGGGATAATGACCTTTGGTGTTCTACAACTGCGTCGTATGGTCACAATAATATTGTGACTGTGAATTACAAGGCTATAGGCTCTATAACTTACTAAGGTATTGTAGATACGTCAAGAGTCAATTCTTATTATATATGTTAGCAATTAGTAAAATAAATAATTGTACATTCTACTCATATTTGGTTGCCTGTACAGCATCGGAAGCATCTCTGTGAATGCAACTCCAGCAAGCATTGCCTTCTTTATCGCCATACCCTTGCAGAACTTGGTGACTTGGTGTACATGGATCCACTATTATTAGATGCTACCTGCCGTGTGGAGAACCAACAAAGCAGACCTCAACGGCATCTTAACGACTCAAGTGATATGGCAAAAAAGGTTTCTCCTACCTCTTTTTCCTCCCACCAACTCCTCCCCAACCAGCCCCCCAAAAGAGAAGAAAATGGGAAGGAGATGAAACAAAAAGATGGATTCTTTTGTTCATTAAGTCTTCCATCTCTTGTTACTGTGATATCAATCTGCTGGCGTTCATACTTTTATTTGTTTCTGATTGTTTTTGATACAATGGTAGAACCTGAGTAATTGGAGAGAAGATATTTTAGTACTTATCTGGGTTTTCATTTTGGTTACTGTATCAATTTAGACAGAAATAAATAGTTGATGTGATGGAACATATTAGGTCATTTTGCTTTTGGGCTAGTATGTGGTACAAAACCATTGCAGGTCACACTGTAGAGGTCCTTTGCCTTGCTATTCATCAGTAGCATACAATAGGAATCAAACCTATGAGTAAGACTTACAATTTTAACTGTAAGTGAAGTCTGATATAGAAATGTAGACCTTATGCATTTTTACTTCGTTTCCTGGTTTTAAGCAAGGTTCGAAATATGGTATCGGAATCGATTTCGGACCCTTGTTATGAGTATTGGTTTTGGCAGTTTCAGCTATGCCCGAGGTTCTTCATTTTTGAAAGCCAAAAATGATAAGAAGTCTTTTAAAAAGCTAAATTTTTTTTTTTGGTATATTTAGAAATAATTTTATATTTTATGTTGTTTCTCGTTAATTCTAAATGGAATAATATTTACTTGAAATAGATACTATTGTTTATTTATTTGCCCTTCGACATAGCGTAACCACAATAAATAGCTTCGAATGAAATAATATTAATATGGATAAATGCTGTGAATTTATAGATATGCAAATTTGACAAATGGTAATGGTTACAACTTATCAATAAACATATTGATAAACTGTAACATTGTCATGTTACAGTCTTCACACAACCGAATCATTGTGTTGACATAATTTTCCATTATTCCAAATTGACGGGGAAAGAGACCCGATGTCGGTATCGTTTCGATCATCGGTAGTGGTCGGTAATTGATTGGACATGCCAAAATAGTATCGGTATATGCCAAAATAGTATCAACATGTGTGCCTTGCGGACGTCCATTCTCAAGCTTAAAAACTTGAATCCCAGGCACAACCTTCGGGACACTCAACACAATGTCTACACCTTAGGCACAAATGCATGAACCACCTTCTGGAGAACAGCCCAATTATATGCATCACATGTCACCTCAACGCAATCCATCTTGAGCTAACAAGTCATAGAGTTATTAATCCCACATGCAAGAGGCTACACATACCAATCCATACTTAATGCACAAGCCATTACCATTCTGCTACCTATGATACACGAGGCATGATATTGGAATAGCTGACCAAAAGGGACCCCCCGGTTATGTCCTGAGCCAATCCTTTGAAATATATTGATAGATCTGCTGCCTTTGTGCTGCCCATTTGATTACATGGGTAAAACTCTAAAATGTTTCTTTTTTGGCTTTGTACTCATTTTGGATTTGTCGATCATAAATAGTTTAATAGTGAAAATTTCTATGTACAGATAGGCTTTTCAGTGTAGTGTAGATAATTATTAATTGTAATAAAAAAATGGCATCCTAGTGCCACGAGGCTCCCGCTTACGCAAGGTCTGTGGAGGGTCAAGATGTACACAACCTTACCCCCATATATACAGATTCCATGCCTCGAACCTGCAGGATGCAAGAAGCTAGCCTTATCTTTGCCGGGTGTGACACCCTTGTACTTTATATTTCTTCTATGTTTTCCATGGGATCAGAGCCTTGAAAAGAATGATTCACAACTATCAAATTGTTAGGACTGTCATGATGTTGAGGTGGAACTTCATTTAATGAAGCTCTGAAGGATTATTCAGATTATTTTGTAGCTAAGTAAAGAAATACTGAACCCCAGAGCTACTTGACTGAACTTAGAAGCAGGTTGATCTAGTTCCTAGCACAGCTCCTGTTTCTCATTCTGTTTTATGGGACAACAATCTTTCTTTGCTTCTCGTATTTTCCCCCTAGTGGTAGTTTGGCTGTATACATATAGATGTTTGATGAGGAAGTTGGTTGTAGGTTTATCGCTTGTGCTTCCAATATGATTCAAAATTTCCATTTCAATCCATTTCTTCCCTCTTTTTCTAGATATCGTCCACATTTTTGGTAACATTGTAGGAATACCTTCCTGGATGAATACCCTGTACCAATGTTCTTTTTCTAAGAGGACATTTGTTCTCTCTCATACTGGCTGGCTGTTTTGGTTACAATGTAGGCTTGTATAAGAGTCAAAGATTATATGTTGGGGGTTGGGGGTGGTGAGGGGATAGTATCCTGTTCCGTGAGGTTCCCCCTACTGCAAGCTCTGGAAATTGTCAAATTTTAAGCCTTAGCTCATTTACAGGCAAGGCTATTTTTGTGCCCAAGCTCATATTCTCCACAATGAAACACGGAGGCTTCCAGTCGGGCCAAGCAACGTCCTTTGGTAATATTGAAGCTATTGGGAACATAACCCTCCAACAACCTCTTTAAGAAGTTGTCATACAACTTGGACAAGGCGCACTTGGTATGCCTAGGGTAGAAAAATGGGTAAAAGTTATAAAGTTTTACCTTGTGATTGGATATAACCATAGTATGCTTGTGTTTCAAAAGGTTAATATTGCTATCATGATTGCATTACATACTGTCATTGAGGTTTAGCTATGTTATATTAAGCGTGAGGCGAGGTGAGGCGAGGCGACGAAGCTGGCGTCTCGCTTAAGCGACGTTTAAGCGGTGCTTAAGCGACGCTTAGTTAGCACTTCACCCATTTTTACCTACGGAGCCTCCTACATGTAAATACTCATAAATTTCAATATTTTTCATACAGTCCTATTAGTATATGCATGAATAACAATACCAATTATCAATCAAACAAAGTAACAATATATATACTATAATCAAAATGCGAAGTCATCAAAATACCATTGTCAAAATAGTCAACAAGACACAATGTATACATATTACATAGTCATCAAAATACCATCAAACATGAAAGCTAATTCTCTAAAGTTCCTATTTTTTCCGGGTCAATTTTTGTTTTGTTCAGTTTTTTTTGATCCAAGGCGCTTTTTCCGGCGCCTAACACTAGGCGAGGCGCTATTAAGCGCCGCCTAAGCGACGATTGCTTTTCTGGGCCAAGATTTTCCTAAGGGAGGCGCCCAAATTCAAATTTTTGCTTAAGCGCGCTTTTCACGACATGGAAGTTTAGTGAACCATGTTACAATCTCTGAAGCAGTCCTTGTGTGGATGAGATTAGGCTTCTTGGTTAAGATACACATAAGGTACCTGGTTTTGATTAAGGTGCACACTTGATCAAAGATATCTGTTGATGATAAATTTTTTCTTTTGGATTAAATGCTGACTGGGATAATCTTAATGGCTTAACCAGGAAGCTGTAATTTGTAAAATTTCCGTTCTTTAATGGTTAGAACTTATTAGGACCTATGTTGTTCTGGGCGCTAGGCAAGGAGAGGCGAGGCGACATGCCTCCTGCCTCACCTAGGCATTGTCATGGAACTTGTGTACTTCACTGCTGCGCATATATATTTATCCCAGCTTGGTGCCCTAGGCGACCATCGCCACAACCATGGAAAAATTACTCAGGTCGAGGTGGTTGACAGCGCATGTGACAACATAGATTAGGACCAGGAGACTTTCATTTTTCTGATAACTGGATCTTATCAGCAAGAAATCTTCGTATTTGCTTTTGTGGTTCTTTTTTATATTTTGATCTTTGGTATCAACTCATGCTGCCAATATATCAAGCATAACATGCCTGTGGATCATGCTAGCTTGAGAGAATTTATTTGCTACTAGTGTCCTAGTGCTTATATGCCAATTAGTGAGGACGGTGGTTTTCAACAGAGTTTTTTTCTCAAAGAAGTGAAAAGGCACGTAAGTGGAAGCGAATCGAAGTAACGTGATAGATTCACAGGAATGAATGAAGAGAAAAATGTTAAGACAATTCAACATCTTTGATTTATGTTAGAAGGTGCAGAATGTTAGAGGCAAGTGGGCCTCTGGCCACACTACCAACCCTCGCTACGGCTTCTTTTGAAGCTTTAGTTCTCACACATCCTAGCTTCCAGATCTGGCTTTAAGATATCTATTAAGACAGAATATGTATGTGATTTTATATTATTCTACAACTACATTCTATTCTGTCGATTTTTAACTAAATTGTATAGTATAATAAGAAAAAACTAAGGAAAAACAGTTACACCAAAAGAGTACTCGACTCAAATATGGATGTATGCATCAATAATTGACTAAAAAAGACTTGGTTATTTTTGTTCTAGTTAATTTGAAGTGCATGTCCATCAAAGGTTATTAAGGCAACTGCTCTTATCAGAAGCATTTCTCTTCTGCTATGGTTTTTCCACTTATTCTACCAAAATTTCCCTGAGAAATGGAAATACATCAAAGACAATAAAAGGGAAAACAAGTGTTTCATGTAGTTTTGTTTGACATGCTAGAACCCCCGTAATTAGATCATCTTGTCAGTATATTTTTTCTAGCACAATGGAAATGTTCCGATTCTTGCATTTCCTTTATAATGCCAATAGAGTACAAGCTTGCAAAAAGAACCATTTCTTGATGTCTATGCACCTTGTGTACGAGTATTATTTTAAACCTTTGTATGTTCTGGAAATATATTTATAAACTACTATCTGTGGCATTTCTGTTTAGCTTTTCCTGAAAATTATGAACTTGTAGCATTTTATGCCTTCTGATATTTTGTTGGTCTCGTATGAAGAAAATCAATGTTTTTCAGCTTAGTTAATTTGGATTCGTCTTGCTGGCAATGGCGCCATTATTTTGACTACCATCAATTCAACCTTTACATTTGGTTAGGAAATCTTCCTGTTTCTTTGAATTTAAGTTTGTTGTATCCTTGTTTTGGTTGTTGGTAAATGAATCTTCATCTCAAGGTTTGTATCGAACTAATCCATAAAATTGAGTTTTTTGGGTTCTGGAGGATTGATGGGGCGAACTGTTAGTTTTCAGATATGAGATATTTCATTGAGCCACTATGGATGCGTTCTTGTGAGGATCGGTCATTATGGATCTATTGACATTTTATGAAATATCTGCTAGATCAAAAGAGGCACATATTTTTTTTCCACCAAATAGAGTTGTTTTCCTAGCATTTGTCCTATAATTATCAAAATCCCTTTTGCTTTTTTCCATGCACCAGTAGACATCAAAGATGTCATCTTTGCCATTTATGAGTTAATTCTATTCTTACAATCCTATTTTGTTTCTTCTTCTTTTCTTTCGAGCTCAAGTCAGAAACTTAGCATGTGTCTTTTCTGGTTCTCTCAAATTGAGTGGTCCGAAATGGCTAAATTCCTGTAGTTGAGGCTTGATTTGTTCTTAAAGTCTGGGTTAATATACACCTCTGCTTCGTATATAATTTATTACCACCATAATTTTACTACACTTTTTTATTTAATAAACACTCTATCCAGATAAAATTTGTCCTTTCTTTCTACTGCTTGATATAAACTTACAATTTTATGTAGGTGAATGGCAGCCACATTTCTTATTCACAACTTGCAGAAGATTGGCTTTCAAATTCCGGCCACCTTTTTGAGATCCCCTTCTCCAATACTGCTTATGCTAGTGCTTTGGAGGAAGCAGAACAATTTCTTTGGGCTGATCATGACATGGATATGGTATCATTTAGCATGTGAAAGTTTTTACTCATGGCTTTACTATAAATATGTTGAACACGTGTATGGCTTTTTTCTTAGGTGCGTGATATGACATGCAAATTGATGGAAGCTCAGAAGTGGGCAGTTGCCCTAAGAAGCTCTCTCCGTAAAGTGGACAATTGCTTGCAAAGGCGGGACAGTCACATAGAGAAATTATCCTTGCGTGAAATCGAGGAGCTGGTGAATGTCAATCCTTTGCCTTGCCGTGAACCTGGTCATGCTAAACTGAAGGTTGATTAAGCTCATAGATTGTTGTATTTTGTTGTTAGCACTTGAAAATTTTGTTCATTTGCTTATATTATTCGTATTACAGGTTTATGCAGAAAGGGCAAGGGCTTTAATTGGCGAAATAGAATCTTCCCTTACATCTTGCTTTGATGTAAGCAAAATGCGAGACCCAGTTCTTTTACTGTTTCATTTAGAATCACTTTTAAGTTATTGTTTCCTATTCTTGTGATGTTTTATTGAGGATCTTGACACAACCCAAAATATCAACATACTTGTTGGTTGTGTGTGTTAAAGTTCCTGCCATTACAGTAGGGAGGTTGAGGGTTATATATTTATTCTAACACGCCCCCCGAAGGTCGAAGGCCCATTTTGGGCAAGAGCTGGACTCATGCAGCAATATTTTTTTTTAATAAAATCTGCTAAAGATGCGCGCCAGAAGATATTCGAACCTGGGTTGCTCTGATGCCATGTTAAAGTTTCTACAACTACACCAAAACTCTACAGTTGTAGCGAGGGTTGTATATTTATTCTAACAGTGTGACAGCTGACTTATTTTTTGTTTATCTGTATCTTTGTCTTGGTAATTTTTGTATTTTTGTCTAGGTGTTCATTAGAATCTGTTGTATCTTCTCTTATTTCAATTCAGTTACTGATATCTGTTTTACATTTAACAAATTCAACTTCTCACAACTCCTTGACTCTTCCGCTCCAGATTTGCAAATTGGAACTACTATACTCCAGGGTGATTGAATTTCCAGTTAATCTAGTGGAAACTGGAAGGTTAGAAAGGACGATAAATTCTGCAAAGGTATGGTGGATCTTGGTGTTACTTGGGAATTATTGATCGATACTACTAGTTCTTTTCTTGTTTCTATTGAAATGTGATGCTTCCTATCAAATGCTTATTTAACTTTTTTTTTTGCGTGTGTGTGTGTGTGTGTCGACTGCTCTGCACGGGTTTTGGGAGAAACCTTAATCTAAGGATGATCCAGACCCTGTTACTCGGCAAAAACCACAAATCCAGTGCATCTCCACATTGGAAAGAGGTCACATGGACATCTGAGGCTTCCAAGCTTTGGTGAAGAATGTCACCTCCCGAAACTAGCGCAAGTAACAACACTAGGACGCAACATGGCGGAACTCAACACTTACAGCTATAAGCCTTTTGTACCAATCTCAAGTAACACACTAATTAATTTCTCAAAATCTCATATAAATCAACATTCACTAAATTTCGGCTGAATAAAATTTACACTCTAATTGACACCTTACTACAACATTTACAATTTAAAGTCGTTCCATTGCTCTAATATCCAAAAGCCTCGAAACTAGAACATCTCACTGCTAAGATGTTACTTGCACAATACATGCTAGATCACCGCTACAACAAGTAGGTAAATCCTTATTTAACATTTCACATTTCTGAAAATATAATTTTTCCAGAATATAAAAATATGACTAAAATATACAATACTCTTGACATAGGCACAAAATCTGTCTGTAAGACAATACAGCACGTCAAGAATGAAAATATGACTTTTGATGATATGCTCTGAAAATACCTCTCAATATTTGCAAAACAATTATGCATTGACATTAGGCATGCCTTAGGTTTCGTTGTTGTGTACTGTACGTCTCTAAATATTAGCAAAACCATTATGCATTGACATTTGTGTATCGTTCTAGCCATGCACTAGCATGCTGGCATGTCTCACGTCTCTAGCGCTAGTCAACCGGTCCCAGTTTCCTCAGGGCCGGTCCTGACATTGAAGAGGTCCGGGGCGAAAAATCAAAGTTGGGCCGTTTATGTATTCGTGCAAAAAATTTATAATCTTTTTGAGATTCAACCAATTGTTCTAATCTTTTTCTTTTTTTTTTTCTTTTTTCGCTACCTGATTCGTGTTTCCTATGAAACATGTTTATAATAGTAACTAAAGTAAAATGCTAAAAATCCAAATAACAACTGCCGTTAAAATTCAAAAAAAGAACAATAGAACCTATTTTTGTTGACTCCCAAGTGCCAAGATGCCAATCGAAAATCTATAGATCCTCCAATAGATTTTAGCTTTGGCTCTCAAAGTCTGTAGATTGATGAAGAATAAAATCAAGAATTTGCTATGGCTCTCAAAGTAAAAAATAAAATAAAAAAAATACAAGAAACTCTTTGAATTCTGAAAATTTAAAGAAGAGTATTAACTATATTATTTACCTTCTGTGCCAAGAGGAGCTTTGAAAAAGAAGAGTGGTTCTTGACTTTCAGCCTTCTCCACCAAGAGGGATTCTTCCTACTGGTGATTCGTGAAGGAGAAGAAATCAAGGAAGCTTTCAAAGAAAGAGTTTTGTTAATTGTTTCAACTTTTTTTCCTCCAGTCAGCCTAACCATTTGGCATTTGCAAGTCTTTCTTGACATAAGAAGAAGAATTTTTAAATATTAACGAGGATGACTCTTTGGATTCTGCATTGATAAATGGCTCTTTGAATTCTGAGTTGATTATGACTACAATTTAATGCTTATTCATTTTAAAAAAAATTAAAAAATGATATGGGGGAGGGCAGCCGAGCATAACACATAGTTAGCATTCAAAATTCAAATAATTTTTTTGATAGCATTTAAAAGAATTAAATGATATGGAGGGGTGCCAACCGGACTTAGCATATATTCAGCATTCACTTAGCAATTAAATGACACATGGCCCCCAAAAATATGCTCATTGATTAAATATTTAAATGATAGCCGAACATAGCATTTAAGTTAGCATTGAAATGATTTTTTGATAGCTGTTAGTTATTACCATTCAAATTACTTTTTGAATTATCTTCTCATAGCATTTAGTCATTAACATTAATGCTCATTAATTTCTTTATTTGACTAATAAGTAATAACTTGCATCTTAATTATGGGCCCCCGAAAATATGGGGCCCGGGACGGGTGCACTTGGTGCACTTGTCCAGGGCCGGCCCTGAGTTTCCTGGGGCTAAAATAATTGTTTGAAAAAAACAAAATGGTACACCATAAAGGTGGCCTGGAGGCGCAACACACTTCCCTTGTATACAATTGTATACAAGACATAGTTCCTGCGTACACCTAAAACTCCATCGAACCCGTTCTAGGTACAAGCGTTCCGGTTTGGGATACATTTCCGATTCATATCATTATGGTACTTGATCCCGATTATTAAATAAAATTTGGTGATCCGAATCAATTGCTGAAATCTCACTATAAATTTGCTTTTGCAAGAGATTTTTTCAATGCAAAAAAAACATGAAAAAATTTGTGAATTCTTGGTAATTGAGGCTCCATAGGTGTACGTATTTCTTATAAAATTTGACTTTGTAGTTTGTACCGTTTTTCTTCATTGTATTATTTTATTTGGAATGCGCGTTCCAAATTGACGTATAAGAAGAGTCAAGTTATACATCTTATTGAATATAGTAGAATAATGAGTTTGAATTTTCTTATATTCTACAAAGGTTTTCTTTCCGAAATCCGTATACGACACAATTATTAGTCCAATTTGAGCAAGTAACTAGTATCGTCCAAATTAGGATTTTAAAGCGTAACACGTATTGAATTGGCGAACCAACTCACCCTTACCCTATCCTCTTCCCTTACCCCATCCTCTCTGTATTGAAAATAAAGACGAGTAATATATGTATTGAAAATAAAGACAAGTAACGTACCACGTTCCTCAACCTGGACCATGACCCATGTAACTATGATACAAGGCTCCACCAAACTCCTAGACTTAAATCCTGGTAACGATACATATCTAGTACTAATGTAATGTCAATAAGATACATATCTAGTACTAATGTAATGTCAATACGACACATGCATGCATCCCCAAAGTAACTTAAAAAAATACGTAGACACGCCTTTAGACAATGAACCATGCATCCATATATAAATATATAAAAAGAGATAGGTGCATAACAAATACCATGGATCGATTCCTACCAAATTATTGAAGCAAAACCTATAAATTGCTAACTAGAAATACTTTTGTTTTATATACAAAATATATGTAAAATACCAAACAAGATTGACCTACTTACCTCAAATGTCCTTTTAACAATTCTGAGGCAATTGCCCTCTACAAATTCCAATCATCTACACCGAAATTTCTACACCATCTCTCTCTCTCTCTCTCTCTTTGTGCCAAATACAAACATAAGAACCTATATATTAATCGGCTTTATGATGGTTATACTTTTAATTGGTAGGAATCCCTAGCAAAAGATAACTAGAAAAATTTAAATCAAATTCTAACAAATATATTTAAATGAATCCTAAAGCCAACTTTCCAAATCTGTCTCAAAAGTTCTGCTGACTTGTACAGTAGATTCGGAGCCTACAACAACAAGATCACAAAATCCTTCCAATACGAAAGTTGTAGATCTTTTTCTTACCTTTCCGGATTGTCCTTTTAAGCTTAATTCTGAGTTGTTTCCTAGGCGATATGCCCAATTTTGTACAGCTATCCCTGCAGTGTGAATCTACTATATTTATTTCTGCACTTCACTAATGTTTACTTTAAATCATCCCAAGTAAAAAAGATTTGTCTTTCCATGTTTCAAACCTTCTCTATAAGTAGCAATTCCATTAAATATAACTCCTAACTATAAAGAAATCATGTTGGAATATAATTTTTTACATCAACTTAGCTATACAATATAATCAAATTCTAATCTTAAATCTAATCAGATTCACGGTCAACTTGGAATATAGGTTATCAAACTTAATGATAATTTGTACTTTAGCATTTTAGTTAACAATAAGACTCTTTATTTATAGAAGCTATCTAGTTAACAAAATAAAATAAAGATTACATATGAGGAAGTTTATCTATAAGATAAGATACTCAATCCAATCCAAACTTATTGACTTATAATTTGATAACACAAAATTGTTCTATCTTTAAATATTGGATTATTAATTAGGAAATTGATTTAGATTTTAGGAAAATTCGGGGTACTACAGAGAAGGTTGGACAAAGGTGAGGGGAGGAAAGCATATAACAATTTCCAAAGCGGGATCTGTTGAGCGTGAGGGGTCATCTTGGTTGCAAGACTAGACTCCACGTCTAAGGCCCATGCCTGCTCCCAGGTATGACATAGCTTGTATGTCCAGGCCTGCAATGAACGACAAAGAAGGGGCTAGGGCTAGCAAGCGACATGGCCCTACTCCTGCAACAGATAGACTAGTCACGTGGGGGGTTGTCAAAAGGAGATATGCCACTTTGATAAATAGAAAGCCAACCATGCAATTTGCAAAGGGGGCACAACCATCCTCGTGGACATCCTTCTTTCTAGAAAAATCAGAGGAAGAGAAATGTAAGCTGCAATTCACTGAGCCAAGTATGGCTAACATGAAATGAAGAGATTGCTTCTGCAATAGAGGATTGGCAAAATACAATCATTGCATATGTAATGGACAATAGACCTTTCTATCAACATTAATGGCTTTTGTTCTAAGAGCATGGAAACTTTCTTGTTCCATGGAGGTCTACACAGACTTCTTCTAACATGGTTCCGAGGAGGATTCTTGTAGGATCTGCATCAACAACTCAGGTCCTTGGCTATTTGATGGATGATTGATCATTATGAGGAGATTGAGCCCTGGCATAGAGCTAGACAGAGATATGCTCACCCATTCCCATCTGGGTAAGACTTCCTGACCTGCAACTCAAGTTTCGGAGTAAACAAATCATTGATAAGATGGTTAGTACAATAGGGAATCCTCTTTGCATGAATTTTGCTGCTGGTAACTACTATAGACTAGCATATGATAGGATTATGAAGGAAGTGAGGGCAGCAGAACCCCTACCAAATTCCAAATACCAAATACCAAATAGTATCCCTATCTAGTTAGATGGTAGAATAATAAAACAACTAGTTGAGTATGAATGGGTTCGCCCATCCTGCTCCAACTGTAAGCGTTTTGGGCACTTACAGATTAACTGTCCTAGTTCTCAAGTACGGAGAGTTGAAGCTAAGGCCCAACAGCAACATAAGGAACAAGAAGAGGATCTGCATCAAGCCAGAAGAAGCTCATGAAACACAAGAGAGAAACAAATGGGAAACATTGGACCTACTTATGATGTTCCACCTCATTCTTAAGGGTATGTCATGCCTGGAAGCTGCAACATTCCCCATGGAGTGGAGTTGTATGTGTGTGTGGGGCGCTCCTATTGCAGGAAGCACTGGACCTACTTGCACAGACCACTGTGGTAGTGTGGTACTACACCTCCTTGGGAGCTGACCCTACAACTCAGGAGAACTACAACTAATCACTTAAATGAGGTGGGACAGTCAGCTATAAGCAAGGAAGGAGACTTATACAAATGCAACTGCAAGGGCTCCCTTTAAAGGCTGATGAGGCTACAACCAAATATGTGAGACCCCCAAATGCAAAGAGGATCTGAACTGACTCAGCTATGTTCTTCATCAGAGACTTAAAGTTCAAGACGTTCAACCAACAGATCCAAGAAGGACTACAGAACCCTCATCAAGCAACCATCCCAGAGCAAGAAAATGAATTAATTAAGAAGAACCAAGAGTGAACTATACTAATGCAAGACTACAAAAAGGAGAAGTCAACCACTAAGAAGCTGTTGAAGCAAGTACAGGCACAACCTTCTACCAGAATGGTCATGAGGGAAAACTCAAAATCTAAAAAATATCAAACATGACTATTCTTGAATGGAACTTGAGAGGGACGAACTCTTTGGTTAGGTTGAGACTTGAGAGATCTGAAGGAGAAAAATGATGGAAACAAGCGCTCCTCTGGTGTGGCTCTTAGAAACTTATGTTTGAGAAAACAAAGCTCAACCATAGAACTTGTGGTGTGAAGCTAAGTTGCTTATGGTGTGAAGCTAAGTATATTGCTTATGGTGTGAAGCTACCATAGAAATTCATTAAGTCAAGTTAAATCTTAAAAAGTACACAAATCAGTTGATGTGCTCATTGGAAATCTGCTATTTAACTGGCTAGAGACTACTATTGGATGTTACACAAAAGTGATTCGTTTCATTGGGAGTATCATGGTCTAATGACATGAGAGGTGGGTGATGTCACTAATTCATGAGTTTCGTTCAAATCTGTAAAATAACTAGGGGAGAGGTGCACAAGGGCATCACTTGAGAAAAACAATGTGTCTCACTATGGCTTGGATGTGGTGTGAAATGGTTAAGTATTTATGTATACCGATCAATGAGGTTAGTGAACTAGTTGAAGGATACGTGGAACAGAGAACGGAAAAGGGATGGAGACAATGACTAGATTGGGGGTATATTTTTGTTTTATAAGACTACCAATTTTCATAAACGTGCTAAAAGTCATGCGATTCACAATATATGAGTGACTTGTTTTGTTAATAGGGGCAGTTCTTATTTGGTAGTCTAGCTCTTTGTCCTTGTTATTTTGGTTTAAGTATTAGTAGTATTGAGTAGTATTGGGCTTTAGTCTACATTGGTTAGAATAATTGTGAGAGGGGTTAGCCACTCCTATATATGTGTATCTCTCTCATTAATAAGATCAATCACATTATTCTACTCTACATGGTATCAGTACCTTAACTGATCCATCATCCACTCATCTCTCTCTCTCAAAAAAAAAAACCTAACTCTAGAAGCAAACCCCCCCATGTGCTGCTACAGTACCGTGCTACAGTATGACACTACAATACTGCTACAGTACTCTCAAAATTAATTTGGAATCCTCAGAGGGTAAATATCGGTTTGTTTGTTAGAACCTATGACTCTTAACATTAACTTCAGGAATTTAACGAAGAACAGAGAAGTTGCTTCTTTTGCATGAATCATTGTTTCTTTTCTTGACCTTCAGGATCTAACAGAGGGTAACCGGAGTTGTCTCTCTGTTCTGGCTTGTGTTATCCACGTTCATCTCTGCTTTCCATGCGCGTGCTGGTTCTGGCCACATTTTTAGCGCATTGGCAGAGTTGATGTGATTATCAAGTTAGAAAGATCAATTCGATGGTCGAATCAGGAATACTTGCGGTATGACTAGCAATAGGACGAATAACAGTGCTACAGACACTAGTGTTGGAAACGCAACGGCGGGACCAACGGGAACTGACATGACTATTTCCTCGATTTGACTTGTCGATCAACAGTTGGACGGACCAGAGGGCTAATCGACATGGAAAAAGAAGGTCGAGAAGACGCTTCGAAAAATGCGGTTGTCCGCACATCTGACCGACAACCCCCCATTAGAGACAGATCCTATATTTGAACAGTGGGAGACAGATGACAGTCGACTGTTTACACAGTTGATGAATTCAATGGAACCATCGGTGGAAGACATGGTTCAGAATACGAATACAGTGAAGGAATTATGGGATGGTTTTAGCGGCAGAGCTGATGGAGAGCACGATTTGTCTCGTATCTACGACTCGATCGTTGGCGTCTACCGAACAAATCAGGAAGACAAATCTCATAAGGATCACTTCTGTGTCTTTAAAGCCATGACAGATGAAATCGACCGTATATTATCTCTAACGATGGATATCAATAAAACAAGGCTCAGTGTGAGCAACTTCATGTCATGGCATATCTTGCCTATCTCCGTCCTGATGTGGATTCTTCTCGCTTTCAGATCATTGCTGGATTTGATGTTCCGTCTCTGATGGAAGCACATTATCGTATCTTTCGGGCAGCGAAAGTCGTTGAGACCACTCTGGGTGATCCTCCTGCTGATCGATCTGCTCTTGATGCTGCTCGTGCAGGATTTCGTGGTGGTTGTGGTGGACAACGTGGCGGACGAAATGTTGGTCGTGATGGAGGACGAGGAAATGATGGTCGTGATGGAGGACGACCACGTACATGCTTCAACTTTGGTTAGCATAGCCATTTTCAGTGGCAGTGTCCTAAAGCACCTGCAACCAACGTTACATCGGATGCTCCTAATGATGGTGTTCGATCTGTCTATATGACTGCAGAGTCATATACATATTTTCTTGACTTCTAAGTTCAACGACGTGGTGCAACATCCACATCTGGATACACAGCCGGGTACTCAGCGACATGTGTGATGTCGAAGCGGTTGGTGATTGACTCTGGTGCGTCTGCTCACATGACTGGCGACACAGGTATGATACACAACTATGTATAGGTGGGTCGTGCTTTCGATATTATCGTTGCCTGGTTCACTAATAGTCCGTCGACGAGAAAGTGTCCGTCTTTCTTCCGGACTGTCACTTAATTCCGTATTACATATACCGGAAAATCTATTCAATTTGCTTTCAATAAGTCAACTTACTTGCGACTTGCATTGCTAGGTAACATTTTTTTGTTTCAGGACCTGAAAGCTGGAAAGACTGTCGGTAAGGGACATGTGGCTGGACGCTTGTACCTGTTTGACGTTCCTTCTTCTGTTGCTTGTGTCGGCGCGAGCCTCAATCCTTTCGAGTTACATTGTCAGTTAGGTCATCCATCAATCCAAGCTCTACAGAAAATGTATCCATCAGATCGAGTTACTTTGTCAGTTAGGTCATCCATCAATCCAAGCTCTCCAGAAAATGTATGCATCTGATCGAGTTACTTTGTCAGTTAGGTCATCCATCAATCCAAGCTCTCCAGAAAATGTATCCATCTGATCGAGTTACTTTGTCAGTTAGGTCATCCATCAATTCAAGCTCTCCAGAAAATGTATCTATCTTTAGATGTTCCAATCACTTTTTATTGTGAGTCGTGTCGTTTGGCTAAGCATTACTGGGTTTCCTATCCGGTGAGTCAAAATAAAATTGCTTCCGCTCCTCCTGAGATGATGCGTTATGATGTCCGGGGACCTTGTTCGACTGAATCAATGATGAGTTTTAAATACTTTGTTACATTTGTTGATGACTACTCACGAGTTACCTTTGTTTATCTGATGAAAACTCGCTCTGAATTATTTGCAATTTGGTGCAATTTTTATGCCGAAATCAAAACACAATTTAGTGTTCCGATTAAATGCTTTCGAAGTGATAATGGTAATGAGTATCTATCTCGTGAGTTTAATACTCATCTGTCCTGCAATGACATCATCTATTGAACTTTCTGTCCTTGTACACCACAACGGAATGGTGTGGCCGAGCGTAAGAATCGCCATCTCTTGGAAACAACGCGTGCTCTTATGTTTCAAGCACGTACTCCCAAAATATTTTGGTCGGATGCGGTACTTGCCATTTTATTAATCGTATGGCATCGTCGGTTTTCAATGGATTTACTCATTTTTTTGGGTTATATCATAGAAGAGAACCGTTTTCTCTCCCTCTCAAAGTTTTTGGTTGTTTGTGTTATGTACGAGATACCCGATCGACTCTTTATAAATTAGATCCTAAGTAGGGGTGAGCGTTCGGTTTCAACCGAGCCGAATTAGCTAAAACCGAATAAACCAAAATTGTACAAATTCAAAACCGAAATCGAACCAAATTAGCCAAAATCAAAATCGAACCGAATAATAAATTCGGTTTATTCGGTTTGTTCGGTTGGAGTTAATGGGTCGGACCCAAAGTTCGGATCATGGTTAAATTATATTAAAAAGTATAATTTTTATACACACATTTGTTGAATTTCAAAGTTACACATAAAGTTAAACTAGATGTTAAATTAAGAAAGTTGTAATTCAAAACATATACATATAATTGTGTTTTCAAAATATACACATTTTTAAAGTGAGGGTATTTATATAATTGTATAATTCTTATTCGGTTTTGGACCGAAATCGAAATCCAAAACCGAAACCGAAAAAGAAATTTTGTATTTTGAAAACCGAAATCGAACCGAATTGTTTTGAAACTGAACTGAATCTCTTATTCGGTTCGGTTCAGTTTTTGGTCCAAAATCGAGTAATGCTTACCCCTAATCCTAAGGCAATCCAATGTGTTTTCTTGGGTATCCTAAAGATCAGAAGGGGTATCGGTGTTTCTTTCCTACCTTGAATATGTATTTTTTCTCTCGGGATATCACCTTCGTTGAAACTGAGTTTCCTCTACTTTCGCAAACTTCGGTTCCAGTTCCAAAAATTTATCTAAAAGAGGATTTCTTGTTATTTCTTATTCAACCACAACCACCCCCCATAAGGGTGCCTTCCTCTACCGAGCCAGTATCTCGGTCCGACGGTCCGCAAACACCGATTCAGTTAGTACCGAAGCTCCACTGATTCGCCTTCGCTTGTTCCGCCAGCTCGACCTCGTCGTGCCTTTCGTGATCATCCCTTGTATCTTGACAACTACAAAGGGCTTGAGAGTCACACTCAGTCCTTGGTAGCTACTACTGATGTGATTTAAATTTCCAATACTGCCGAGGAGGATCTCAAATATCCCGGTTGGCGTGCTGCTATGGAAGAAGAGATGAAAGCACTCCAGAAGAACCATACTTGGAGCTTGGTAGATTTTTCTACTGGTAATCAGACAATCGGTTGCAAATGGGTGTTCGCGATCAAGGTGAAACTGGATGGCACTCTTGATCGCCTAAAAGTTCGTCTGGTGGCTAATGGATATCCTCAGACATATGGTGAGGACTATTTTGAGACCTTTCCAGTTGCCAGGATGACATCTGTGCGCGTTCTCTTGGCCTTAGCTGTTCGTTATGACTGGTCATTGCTTCAGCTGGTTATCAAGAATGCATTTTTCTACTGGGATCCTGAAGAAGTGTATGTGGTGCAACCTCCTGGGTTCGTTACAAGGGAGGGTAAAGTGTGTCATCTGCGGAAGGCCTTCTACGGCCTCAAGCAATCACTTCGTGCGTGGTTTGGTCTATTTACACATGTTGTTACTCAGTTTAGCATGTGTCAATCGAAGAAAGATCTTTCGGTATTCTACTGACAGACATCAGCTGGAAGGATACTACTTGGTGTCTATGTTGACGACATTGTAATCACGAGGGACGACAAGTAGGGTATTACAGGACTAAAGAAGTTCCTGGGCGAACAATTTCAGACCAAGGATATGGGATCGTTGAACTACTTTTTGGGCATTAAAGTCACAGGTAAGCGGGACATTGTCATGTCTCAGAGAAAATATGTGCTGGACATACTAAATGATGCAGGAATGATGCAAGTCAAGGGAGCGACCTCACCCATGGATCCATGGGCAAAGTTACTAACGGACGAGGGGGTCTTGATGACCAATCCAGATCAGTATCGTCGAGTGGTTGGAAAACTCAACTACTTGGCGATTATGACTCGTTCGGACATTTCTTTCGCCGTAAGTGTCGCAAGTAGTTTTATGGCTTCTCTATGAGCTCCACATTGGTAGACAGTTCTCAGAATTCTGTGCTATCTACTCAAAAATTCGAAAAAATGAATTCGGATGGAGAACCATGGACATACTCGTGTTGAGTGCTTTACTGATGCTGACTGGGGTGCAAGCTTGACTGATAGACGGTCTATATCTGGATACTCGGTATTTATTGGTGAAAATTTGGTATCGTGGAAAAGCAAGAAGCATAGTGTGATAGCACGATCAAGTCCAGAAGCAGAATATCGAGCCATTACTCATGGCGCAACAGATGTGTTATATCTAAAGTATCTTTTACAATAACTGGAAGAAGAAGCATGATCTAAAACAACAAATCTGTGGTGTGATAACCAGTATGCTATGCATATTGCTACTAATCTTGTATTTCATGAAAGAATGAAGAACATTGAAATTGACCTACATTTTGTCCGTGATGAGTATACAAAGGGGGTGATAAAGTTTCACAGGACCGGTAATCAGATACCTGATATCTTCACGAAGCCACTTTTGAGTCATCGGGTTCAATTACTGTGTAACAAACTAGGCATGATTGACATATATGTTCCAGCTTGAGGGAGGGTGTTAAATATTAGTAGTATTGAGTAGTATTGGACTTTAGTCCCACATTGGTTAGAATAATAGTGAGAGGGGTTTGCCTCTCCTATATATATGTGTGTAACTCTCATTAATAAGATCAATCCCATTATTCTACTCTACAGGTTCTTAGGTTTCTTTTGTCAATCTAAAGTGCGTATAATGTGATCCCATATTGTAATACTAATTATTACCAAAAGTTGTAGTTATGTGCCGACAAAATGAAAGGAATAATTAGGTAACTGTCTAAGAATGAAAGTTAAGATATTGATCATGTCAAAGCATTTGTTAACGAATCAAGATGTTTTTTTTATTGAGTGAAACCATATGTAAAGTTAGTTCGAACTAATGGCTCTATAGGATTTGCAATTGACATACAGTATAGGGTACAAATTGGATAGTAGCGTCGATGACTGCGCATGGAAGTAATCCTAACCGCTCGAGACACTATCTGTTGCCAATTGATGGCAGGGACGAATTGGGGGTGGGGGGGTGGGGGTTGATAACTGCCTAAAATGGCAAATCACATTGGTCAACACCATTCGAATGTACATGAGGTGATAACCACCCGCTTTGTCAGTTATAACCGTCCACAGAAAAACATCATAAGGTGATCCATGCTGGTCGATGGTTGCAACTGTCCTGATCTTCTGATCTAACTAGGGGCAGCGATCACCACCCCCTTGGCATTCTCTTTTGGTACCACGCAATGGTATTTCATGGGTGGTGGCCTTCACGTAGCAGTGATCATCATTCCTCTAATTATTCCTGTGCTGCCAAGTGACAGAAGGTAGCAAACCGCACACATCACCAGTGTCACTGGCCAGGATGCGTAATGGCTAGTTTGACTTTGCTGGCAGTGATCACCGCCTACACCAGTAGTTTTCACAGTCCATACCCAAAATGTATTATTGGTCTTTGTGTTATAACTTATAACTTAATGGCTTTGTTGAGTTCGGCTGCTACTGAAGACTTCCTAAAACATGTTCAAATCATATAAAGGGTTCTTGTTATTTAGCAAGGTTGCATCTTCTGAACTCATAAGCACCATTTTTTCCCTCTCCTTTCATCTTGGATTGTCATTACTCGCCCTTGCATTCAATCGTTCCATTTTAGTGACTGCATCAATTAGAGTCGTAACTCCTCCACCTACTTGGCAAAAAAATTGTTCAGAGTGATTTACTTGTATAAAAAGTGCATTGAATGCTCTTGGTTGAAAACTTCAAATTGCCTCAATTGAGAATCTTGACACTGGCTGGATTAAGCTTGTCAATATTAAAAAGGGTCAATTGCTGACATTACGTTTGACTTGAATGTATTGCTCAGAATCTTTCGTAGTACTAGTCTCTCACGATATGTCCCATCAACTTACTTTCCTTTGTACAGCCTACTATTTGCTTGCCTATATGAAAATAGGTAGTTGCAGATATTGCTTTAGGACCTGTCCACTTACTTCTTTTGGGGAGGAAATAATACAAACATATTGTACTATATGGAAGTATATGTTGGAGTATACTGACTTTGTATTCATGAAGGAAATCTAGTGGTTTCTTGTCGACATAGCATGGTGTGTGGTTTCATATAGTTTTGCCAGATAATGAACAGCTTGTTTATGTTTACAACAACCGTTCCTTTTCTCTGTTCACTGAGCAAGAACACAACTACTAAGTTACTCAGTTAAAGGTGGTTCAAACTAAAGTTTTATTTGAATAGTCATCCTAGGTTGGTGATATAAGCCCAAATTCAAGCCTAACTGCTTTAGGGTTGTGCTAATGATCAGACACCAAATTCTCCTTTAGGTGCTTTAACTGCAGTATAGGTAGAAGGAGCTGGCTGGTATAGAAAAACCTAATGCATATACATATGGTAATGTTCATCTATTACCGAAAACAACTCATTTATGGATATTAGCAGGAAGGCCATGCAGATCCACTATAGTGTCTTTTTTTGCTCCACAAGGATCAAGATCAAATTAATGTTCATTCTTTTTCACGTCTCTGACCTCTCAATCACTAGCGATCGAGTAAAACATAAATTGTTGGATACTTCTGATAAAAAAGATAGGAAAATTCTTGACGATTAAAGACTTGATTGAATCAAATTCAACGGTCATTGGAATTTCATATATCCTTCGGTTCTACAAGAGAATTCTGATTTCTTGTCGAAAAGGCGAAGAAATCAATTTCGTATCCCATTACGATATGATCACAATAAACTTTTGGTAAAAGTTGTCTTGGTCCGAGTGGGTATGCATTTCTCTTCTGCATTTCTATAGAGTTTTGAAAAATCCAACCATCTCATAGGTAGATACAAAGATAGGAGTTTGTCGAGCGAACCGTACTCCGTATACGTCAGGAGTCTATTTTGATGAAAAGGGGCTGGGGAAAGCTTGAACCCAATTCCTACACTAATGGATACAAGCACAATTGAAATTCATGGGAAGTTATACATTTGTTTATGGATAAGACCATTCACTATTTCTTGAAGCTCGATCTCCCGCCAGATGAACCATATAGCCAAGAGAAACCATGAACCAGAATAGTTTCCGCATTCAAAAGAAATTCTAATCATGATTTTGTAAATAATTTATTCGATCTGTATTAAGGCTTAGATATTTTTGCATGGACAAAATGTATTCTTATATTGGTTTTACAAAATAGATTATCTGCTCCAAGTTTTTTTTTTTCCTTGCTTCCTTTATCTTCACCCTGTTCCTGTGTGTATTAATAAATAGGGGCCACCTAATCTGGTTTCTCACGCTGCTGCAGATCTGGATAAATGATGCAGATAAATGTTTATCAGCAAAAAAGTTCGGTGTTATTGATATTGATTTCCTTTACAAGATAAAATCAAAGGTATGGAAGTGAAACATCTTTTAGTTAGTGGATTTGAACAACTTGTTGCCTTTTCCGATTTTTGACAAAGATATCAACTTATTATGCCAAGTTTTAACTTCTGTTTGCTCTTAATTGTGCTGAGCTGTTAATTTCATCACTCTGATGCGAATATTACCTTTTTAGATGGCAGAATTGCATGTTCAAGTTCCACAGATGGACTGGATATTGAACCTGTGTGGAGAGATTGACTCATGGCAAGTTCGATGTCAAGAGTTACTTAATGGTCCCATTAAATTGAAGGTGGTTATCATATGGTGCAAGCTGCCTGGAAATCTTGATAGAGTTATATCTTCCTAACAGTTCAGTTGTGTACAGGAACTAGAGGATTTTTTGCAGGATGCCAAAAATGTCAAAATTGGATTTCCAGAGATGCAACTCCTGAGAAAATACCAGTTTGATGCCATCTCCTGGATTGCTAGTCTTAGTGATATTATGCAAAACCTTAAAGTAAGGGAAGACCATGAAAACATAGTTGTTGAACTCAAGTGCATACTCAAGGCAGGGGAGTCACTGAGGGTACAAGGTAATGGTTATTTACTTTCATTTTAGACGTCTATGAACTATTAAGGACTGATGTACCTGGCATTTTATCTTTGGGACAGTTGATGAGTTGCATCTTGTTGAGTCAGAATTAGAAAGGTGCATCTGCAGAGAGAAAGCTAAAAAGGTATTTAAAATGTGACATGTCAGGCATTTTCTATATTATTCCAATTCATCTTTTTTTTTTTTCCTTCTGATTTTTACATTTTGGCCTCCTTTTTCTATTTTATGTTGTTTTATATAATTGTTTAGCTTTACCTTCCACACTTTTCTTAAAAGCTAGTAAGATTTGTTTTTTGTTGGTTCAATCAAGTGGAAATGCCCATTCTTCTTAGTAAGTGATTATCATCACTATCCACATCTCATAGAAGCCCTACTATTGTGTTTTTTCATGACACATGGAATACTATCTGATCCTAATGCAGGCTCTTGAATTTCAAATGGCCCTAGAGTTCCTCCAGCAACTGTTGGAAGAGGCTTATTTGTATGTAGTTTATCTCCTTTCTTTTCCTTCTGAAAGAATATAATTTTATAAGTTTAGGGTTTTGATACCTCAATTCAACATTATTTTCCAGGTTGAAAATCAAGGATGAGAAATTGTTCCTGGAAATCTCCAGAGTGGTCACAGCAGCTACTGCTTGGGAAGAAAGAGCTAAATATGCTCTTGAGCATGCAGGTCATTTGTCTGAGTTCGAGGATGTTGTGAGGTATGTTATCGTCTATCTATGCTGCTACATCTGTCTCTTAGTCTCTTAGGTTTCTGTTGCTCTATGCATCACCATTTATAATATCTTTTTGACTTTGATTATTTCAGGACATCTGAGACCATATTTGCAGTCCTTCCTTCTCTCCCTGATGTGAAGGATGCAATATTATCGGCTCAATCATGGATTAGTAAATCTGAGCCATATTTGATGTCTGCTATACATGATGGTGATACATTGGTCCCTTTGCTAAATGTTGACGATCTGAAGGTTCCTGTTAAAACAATACCTATTTATATCTCTCATGAATTATTATGCTATGAAAATAATTGTAACAACTTTTGCAGGCTTTGGTTATTCAGTCTAAACATCTAAAAGTTACTGTAGATGGCGTAGAGAGACTCCAGTGCATTTTAAATGATATTTATGAATGGGAAAATAATGCACGATCTTTGTTGGAGCATTTAAAACCTTTTCTTTATATGCATGATGCCGACGTTACAATTGACAGTCTCCTTCAGAGAAAAACTGAGGAATTGCTTAGTAAAATTGATTCAGCTACCAAAGCTGGGGTAGCTTTGGGATTTGAGTTGAATGAGCTAACTAAGCTACAGGCTGCATCTTTAACACTCAGTTGGATACTGAAAGCCTTGTCTTTCTGCTTGAGGATCCCATCGTGCAAGGTAATATTCTCCCTAGAGGCACAAGTTTAGTGGATTCACATTGCCTGTTATTCCTTTGATTTGTACATATTATAAGCTCCCATCCATTGTCTCATAGTTTTTTTTTTTTACATCTTTGCTTTTCTTCTCATTCTTGTTGTGACTTGTTGCTCCTTCATATTATCCCTTTTGATGGGCTAGATTCATGATCAAGGATTTTAGACTAATAGTATGCTGGAACCAGTGTTCTAAATGGCGGTAGGCGGTCTCCCTCCGCACCGCTTTGCGGTAGGCGGTGGAGTAGGCGGCCAAAGAAGGTTTGGCGGCGTAGGCGGACGCCTAGGCAGAGCAATACCTAGCAAGATGTTTTGGCCAAAAGGTTTTGCAAGCATTACGGGCCTATGGTTCACTTTTACAAAACTAAAACTTCATAAATCTTCGTGTTCTAATACTTAGTTATGCAGGAAACACCCTTAAAATATGCATATTATGTAAAAAACAGTGGTAAAATAGTAAAAATTGTCCTAAATGTATCAACCGCCTAGGCGCTGCCTAGGCGGTAGGCGGACTCTCTCCGCCACGCACCTGCCTACCGCCGTTTAGATCCTTGGCTGGAACATCAAATTTCCTGCTTCTGGTGTATCTTCTTCAGATTGTAGTAATGAATGAGTGCTGACCACCTCTCCATTTAAATCTCTTGGTGATATTCTAGTGCATCGTGGGAAATAATAGCAGTGAATAAGGAACTGCATATGTAGCTGGAAATGGTGGACATACATCACTGCAAGGCACCTAAACTGAGCACCTGAAATGTTAAGCTGCCTATATTTCTATTGCGCTCTGCTCTCTTCACAAACTTCTCTCTCCTGCCGGAGGTTGGCAATAGTTGTAAAGTTTCTATGCTATTACACTGTCATGCAACACAATAATGTTTCAATAATGTTTCCATAAATTGTACTAGTATATCCCCCATACATATTTAAACTTTAAAGGGGTATACACAATAGAAAATGAGGTTGTTAGTGGAGTAGCAGTGGGCACCTTGGCAGCTTCGCCTGGACGTTTGGGTGCTTGCCTTTTAGATCACTGGTTCTCACCATATTACACAATCACATGCTTGGTTTATTGATATCCCTAAATCTTAATATTTTATGTCTGAAGGTCCTAACATTGTTTTTCTTTTGTTATGTTCTCCCTTGTTTGTTTCTGATTTTCCCTGTGGCTGCTATATATACAGTTTGCACGCTTCCAATATATTGAGATTGATTGCAGAGTGTTGAGGAATAAAATTACCCAACTAAATGTGGCTTATTTCATTAGATGGAATAAGAGGGCAGGGTTCTAATGTATGTAGGAAGTGTTGGCGGCTGGTTGGTGATGAAGTACAGGGTTTAGAGCTTGATGTGGTGGTGGCAGATAGGGCGTGGTGGAGGTGAAGGTTGGTGTTAGGGTTTTGAGGTGGGGGTGGGAGGAAGTGGTGGCTAAAGTTTTGATGGTAGGAGAGCTGATTGTTATGCACAAAAGTTTGCGCCCTACCGAGACGGACTTGCATAACTCTCCACGGACCGGGGTTATGCCGGAAGCTTCCGAAATTTCCTAGAAGATGGTTGTATCCTCTTGAAAACTCAAGATCCTTCTAGAAGATGGTGGACTCCTCTTGAAGACTCGGGATCTTTCATGAAGACTCGTGATCTTTCTAGATGTTCTAGAAGCCTCCTTATAAATATCTAGGTTATAGAATTTCCTAGAATAATTCCTGGAATATGCCGATTCCAGAATGTTCATGTAAGCCTTTGAGACCCTATAAATATGTGGGAGGCTCATTTGTTCCTAATAACCAAAAAGTTGTAATATCTCTCTACCATAATGAAGTTTTAATCTTCCAATCTTTCTTTTGCTCCACATTGTTCTCATTTATGCCTTAGCAATCTAGCTAAACGTTTGAGGAAGGCTGGTACGGGTCTTCGAGTAGAAAGCTTGTGCGCCGCATGGGTCGAAGTGTAGCTTAAAACACTAAGTCCGTGATAAGTGGTATCAGAGCGAAGGTCGGTTGGTGTCATGTTGACATGCGAGAACGTCCAGGTGGGACCTACATCGCCTAAGGAGGGGTACGCCAAGACTCACAAGAGGGGCAAGAGCAAGAAGTCTACGGCGAAGCGTAGCTTTGCCGATCTTGCTGAGTGCGTTGAGGTCTTGGAGACGGGTTCAAAGGACATTGAGATGCGTATGGGCTCCGTGGAGCAAAGCAACACGAAGCTAGAAGAATTCTACGATGGGTTGGAGAGTAACGTTGCTTCGTCCATGGCAATCTTTCGGAAGTAATTCCAAGAGATTCGATCCGCACTTGAGGAGGAGCTCAAGGGATATAATGAGGAGATTGAGGACTTGCGTAGGAAGGTTCGAGTCTACGAGGAGCTAAAGACTGTGGTCGAGAGTTGCGGAGAACTCAAAACCAAAGTTGTCATCTTGGAGAAGGTCGTTGCGAACTGTGGACCTTCGAGTAGAGAGACACCGAGACGGAAGATTTTCGAGCCAAAATCCTTCAACGGGGAGCGTGATGCCAAAGAAGTTGAGAACTTCTTGTGGAACGTGAAACGATACTTCAAGGCGTTGCACATCAACGATGACGCCGAGAAGGTAGATATTGTTTCACACTATCTCACTGACTATGCTATGCTGTAGTGGCGTCGAAGGTGCATGGAAGCCGAGAAAGGTTTGTGCTCGATAGAGACTTGGGAGGATCTCAAGAAGGAGATAAAGTCTCAGTTACATCCGGGAAATGTGGAGTTTACAGCGAGTCAGAGCTTGCGGCAACTCAAGCATACCGGGACGATCAAGGAGTATATTGCGGAGTTCACACGTTTGATGCCGCGATATTTAGCATGGATGAGGAGGATAGCTTATTCTTCTTCCTCAATGGACTCAAACCGTGAGCGGTTCAAGAATTGCAGCGACAAAGGGTACAAGACTTGAACACTGCCATGGCAGTAGCTGAAAGGCTCGTCGAGTACATGTGGGATGACAACGATGCCAAGGCTAAGCCAAAGACCATGAAGGTGAATGGTGGGGGAGAGCGGGAGACCTCTCCTAAGGAGGGTTCGTTCGAGGGAAAGAAGCACGAGAAGGTCCAACCCGAGCTAGTAGTTTCGTGTTTCATATGTAGAGAAAATTATTTTGCTCGGGATTGTCTGATGAGCATGCGTGTCAACGTCATCCGAATTGAGGAGGTAGAGGACGAGGAGTGCGAAGTGGGAGCGCACATGGGTGCGTTGCGCTTAACGCCGTCAAGGCCAAGTTCGCTGTGTCTAAGGCTCCGAGCATGGAGCTCATGTACGTTGATGTGAGGATCAATGGCATGAGCACACGGGCGTTGGTGGACACGAGCGCCACTTACAACTTCATCGCGTACGCGGAGGTTCGTCGCTTGGGTCTAGTCTTGGAGGAAGATTCGAGCAAGATGAAGACGACCAATGCGGAGGCGCGTCCCGTGCAGAGGTAGCGAAGGGAGTCCGCATAGATGTGGAAAATTTGTCAAGTGTTGCCAATTTTACCGCTACTTCGTTGGATGACTTCAAGATGATACTGGACATGGATTTCCTTCTCACGGCGAAGGTAATTCCGATGCCACACTTGGGAGTCGTTGGCTTCATGGAGGAAGCCTTATCGTGCATGGTGAAAGTTTTGCACGAGGCAAGCCTTCGAAGGGGAAAGCTATCTGCGCCACTCAACTCAAGAAGGATAGCCAAATGGAGACGACATACCTAGCGGTGCTCGAGGTTAAGGAGGGCTTCGAGGAGGAAGGCCTTCCTTGCGAGACCAAGGGTGTTGAAAAGGGACGTCTCGATGAGTCACTTTCGCGGAGGTAAGTGGATCGTTCTACCAAGCTGGTCATGAGTGCGGAGAAGCACGTCGTGGACTGCACATAGACATATACGACAAGGTGGTATAGCTCGCGAAAGGAGTTGCTCAAAGCTCGAGAGGGACATTCGGGTCGACATAGTTACATTGGGACACGTATCGGAGGTGTGGAGAACCATGTGCAACCACAAGATGAGGTGGATTGACGACTCGATAGTCCGCATGAGTCTCTTCCTGTGCCGAGAAGGACACGGACCAATGCCAGAGTTGGTGCGGTGAACCAGTTTGCTTCCGATCTTGAGGAGAAGATGGACAAGTCTGGAAAGCACCGCACGAGACGCACGAAGAAGGGATGGCGCGCATCGACCATGCCTACAAGAGTAGACGTCGTTTCGAGACTTGGTGCAACCGTTGATGAGGGTGCCGACGAAATATGTGGGGGAGAATGTTACGCACAAAAGTTGGTATCCCACCAGACGGACTTGCATAACTCTTCACAGATTGGGATTACTTCCTGAATTTTCTAGAAAATTGTGAATCCTCTTGAAGACTCAAGGTCCTTCTAGAAGATGGTGAAGTTCTCTGAAAGACTTGAGATCTTTCATGAATACTCATGATCTTTCTAGATGTTCTAGAAGCCTCTTTATAAATATCTAGGTTATAGAATTTCCTAGAATAATTCTTGGAATATGCCGATTCCAGAATGCTCATGTAGTTTCTTGTAAGCCTTTGAGGGTCTATAAATAAGTGATAGGCTCATTTGTTCCTCACCACCAAAAAGCTGTAATCTCTCTCTAGTATAGTGGAGTTTTAATATTTCAATCTCTCTCTTTTGTTCCACGTTGTTTTCATTTACGCCTTAGCGAACTAGCTATAAGCGTTTTGGGAAGGCTGGCACGGGTCTTTGAGTAGGAAGCTTGTGCGCTGCACGGATCGAAGTGTCACGTCCAGATTATGCAGAGCCATTCGTCCTCGTTTTGATCTCTGCGGAAAAGGTCGTCATCGCTTGGGCATGATACCGTGCAAGCCTAAATTGCACTTGTACAAGGCCATATCTTGCACAATAACAAACTAGACTAAACAAATAACACAAACAAAACTTTAATGCAGAAAACCAAATTTTGACATAGAGATGGGAACAAAATGACTTTTTTTTTTATTGATAACGTGATAGGAATACAAAGTGCGTTGCTTGGACTCAAAATGCCGTAACTGGCTTACATCATTCTTTGAGAATTCTTTTGAAAATAGCCACAATGCCCATACATCATATACCTTTATTAAATAAAGATAAAGACACCTTCCAAATGAAAACTACTGGACTTGGAATGAAAGTTTCGAGACGGTCGAATAATGCTCCACTGGATAGGACAAGCTTCTAGCGCCTTAGAATATCCTCCTGACTCTTGCTATCTGAAATGTTGCCTGCAACGTGGGTCGGTACACAACAGATACTGGTGAGCGTCCGTAGCCGAACTCACATAAATCTTCACTAAATTAACATGTGAAGCTAACATTTATTACTAGCGATCTTTCTACCTGTCTAGGTTCTTTTTAAGCAATTCATAAGAAATATAAACAGTAAAACCATCACTAATATAAATCTTGCCTACGGTCGATGATCTATTCCTCCACAAGACAAGAATTTAGCACAATTTGCATATATGAATATGCTTACATTTCGTCTCTGCATACAGTGTTAGGTTTGCAACAAACTCTGATTAGATGCATGAACCTAACTACTTGTTGGTCCATGGGTTGTTTTCCATGATTAGCAGCTGTGACTCGAGGTTCAGCTCTTCACTAATAGACAATGAACACCCCCCTGATCGCAAGGTCTCTTTACCTTAGGGTGTTCCTCTAATCCCCCTTAAACCGAGCGGTTTCCGTGCCCTAGAATCGGTCGTGGAAATTGTCCTTGTGCACAAGTTGTCCGAGACCGATGCGTGAATGCAACTGTATCAGATAAATCTCTATTATAAACAACTATGCTGCATTTTCGGCATTTCATTTACTCTCGTTAGTATTCTTTATACGACAAGCCGTATCATCTCTATCATATAACTCTGGTAACATTGACAGAAATATCTTTGCATCATAGTAAAAAAACATGTAACCATTCATATTGAAATGAGTGAAGCAACAGTTCTATGATCTAGCATCTGATTCATTTCTTTTATCTTATCTTATTGATTATTAACACAGTATCATTGAGAGTGGACTAGAGATTCTTTTAGTTAAGGCGTGGAGATAAATGGTAGCCCGGTCAGAACACTCACCAAAATTGAATCTATTTGAGAGAAGGAGAAACTTCACGCACCGATCACGTCTCGTCTACGCATCCTACATTGGCACTAACATTTGATTAGCATACTTCGATTTTTTCTCTTAAGATTCAGAATGAATGCAAAATACAATGAAAG
Source organism: Iris pallida (assembly GCA_029216955.1). NCBI lineage: Eukaryota > Viridiplantae > Streptophyta > Magnoliopsida > Asparagales > Iridaceae > Iris > Iris pallida. The sequence continues at coordinate 390,633 of JANAVB010038419.1, forward strand.
CAAACAATGAAAACCAATCATCGAAAACCAACACGAAAATGTATTCATCAAAATCAAGTAGCGAAAAACATCCGACATGAACTCTTGGACTCATTTCAATAGAAGCCGATCCATCAGTTGGAAATGTTCATTGTATTTTGTCCGTGATCAATCGATACAGTCAAGGCTGAGTCAACAAGCCATGTGTATTACATAGTGAACCGCGAGGAGCGGGGCACTACGCGAAGTGTAGCCTAAAACACGAAGTCCGTGACATGATGCTCTGGTACCATGTTGAGGAAATTATTCAACTAAATAATGGATTATCGGCTTATTTATACAAGAGATGGAAGATCCAATTTTAATGGCTATCCGATGCGGGAGTGAACTAGGACAAAACTAAATAGAGAAATGGATTCTCTTCTAGACATATTTATGAAAAACTTATTAATGTTGTGGTTTTACAGGAGGTTGTTAGCTTACTTGAAGATGCACATCGTCTATCTGTGACATTTCAAGGCAAAAATTTAGGTAAAGTCTTGGTTAAGGGAGCGAGCTGGTTGAGGAAAGCTCTTATTACATTTCCTGGGTTTCAAAGCTCAAAAAGGTGCAAACTGAAAGATGTTGAAGAAATTCTGGAAGAAAGCCAGGTACGTTTATCTTTAACTATTATGTTAATGTTTTTTCCCCTCTAGATTTAATAGCTTTAAGCTGGCATCTCGCCATTTTTATGCTTCCAGCGAAATAACTTTTCTATTCCCTGCATATTGCTTGTGCCACATTGCAGAGATTTGTAGTTCCATATCCTATGATGGTTGCTCACCTTCAAAATGCCATTGGAAAACATGAGTTAGTTCTCAAACCTTTCTTATCTCATTTGATTTTTTTTTAAAGATTTAGTATTGTTTACTTAATTAGTCATATTGCTATCTGTAGCTCAACTGTATTCGTGAAGCTATCATTCTCCTTGGGTATTCTGGATGTACATGTATTGACCCATTCATTATCCCAACTTATATACATGCATTCTCATAATGAGTTAGTTGATCTTTTTCAGTGTCAGCTTACCCATTTAGGTGCCATTTAGCGAAGGGTTTAAGAGGGGTTAATCACTCTGTGGCCCGACTAACTTGCCAAACGGTTGAAGGCTTAGATTTAGCATTCTGTAAACCATTTGGAACGTGGTTAGAGCAAGGGTTGATCCCTTTTAATTTGTTTAATTTGGTCTGTATGGCAGGTGGAGCAAAATTTAACGGTCCTTTTTATGACAACAAAGTAGAAATATGGCCCTCTCAAGTCCCCGACCACCCAAATGTAAGTATGGGCCCTCTCAAGTCCCGGACCACCCAAATGTCTGTTAGAAAGGAATAGAGCCTTTGGTTGCATTTGTATGGGAGATGAATCACAATATTTTGTGAATCACAATGTCCTCTACAAGGGCAGAGGGACTAGGGATCTCTTTCAAATAGGAAATTCATGTGGCCAATCATAGTCCGGAGCGGGAGCCCCATTCGTGGTGCCCCGCGGAAGCCCCGTCGCCCTCGACTGTTGGATCGAGCGGGCGGGCCCGATCCGATGGTGCAGGGAGGGACACACACACACATATTCAGAATAATAAAAAGGCCTACTCTCTAGGCATTTTTATCTATCTGGGTCTGCTAGGTTTTCAACGCCTGAAACCCTAGATGGATCTAGGGAAGGCCTTCAACCTGATAAGGCCCCTTGCAACCGCGGTGGGGGGGGGGGGGGGGGGTGCGTTCTGCTGCTGAAAGGGTATCTAGCCCTAGTGGCCGACCGGTCATGGTAGAGTGAGAGGGATGAGTCACTGTATCAAGGAGAGTAACGGAGATCCCAGGGCCTGCATTGATGGCAGAGACTGTGTCAGGGCAAGTTGCCGTTAAAGGCAATACTGCCAAGCAGTCTGGTACCCAGGGGTGTGTGTTAACCCTAGGGGTTTTTCCTGCGTATAAAAGGAACCCTCTGGCAGGGGCGTAGCCACCTTGTCTCGAGGCACCGGGGCTGTGCCCCCTAGATTTTGAAAAGTTGCAGTAGTAACTATTTTTCTGGGAAATAAGTTACAAAAATGTCTGCATGGTTCAATTAAATTTGAGGGAAGTAACATGACCAATCAAGTTCGTAACTTTGATTGCAAAAGTGAACCATAACTAAAATTTGTAGTTCTCTAATCTTAGAAAGTCAGAAAGATTGTTAAAAACTTCAGCATCTTCTTTTCTTGTGCAGAGTGAATCATGTAAAATATTTCATCTTTTGTTAATATATGAGTTTAGAAACAGAAATGACATACTACTCAGAGTGTCATTATAAGTTACTTGCCACTTAGTTTTGTTATGATCCCAATAGTGTGTACTGTAGGAAAAACAATTGGTCCATCCAGCACCCGTATATATAGATTCTAGTTTTATATCGTAGGGCATCAACTGTTTTCCTTGCCATATCCATTGGTATATTTGCTTTTGAAGTTGACTAACCGCAACTGTAGAGAGAGTATTTTCTGAAATGAAAATCATCATGACTTCATTATGTATCTAATTGGGAGATGAGATGATGAATGATTGTTTGGTGGATTGTATTGAAAGAGACTTATTGGATGTCGTTGACAATGAAGATATCATTCAATATTTTTAGAATATGAAGTCTCGAACGATTTTATTTTCAAAGAAAATGGTTATTTAGTAATTGTAATAGTTTATGACATTTAGTATTAATATATGATGTTTTTAGAATTATAAATGTGTTTAATATAATTTTTTTTAATAGCGAGCGTCGCACCCCCTTGATGAAAATCATGGCTACGCAACTGCCCTTTGGTGGTGTTTGAAAATGGTCCTCTTCTATCTCATGGGCACTTATATGTGCCCCTAAGAGGTAGAACAAGATCTTGCCTTGGACTTTACTCCTTTACATAGAGATGGTCGTGTTTCAATATCTGCTTAGGAGATCAAGGAGGCATCCAGTGCTCGGGAGAACACATGGTGGCTTATGTGGTAGGGAGGAGCTCCTACTACCACCACATGTAGGCCTATGTTACAAGACTTTGGAAGTCTACTTATTCTCTCTAGAGATTTTCTCTAGGGAGAGTGGGTACTTCTTCATATTTGGCACCAAGGAGAAATGTGACACAGTACTCTGTAGTCTGGTCCATGTCTCTTTCATGGGAGGCTTATGATCATGAGGAGATGAAGTCCAACTCTTGGGTTGGAAAGGGACTTGCTTACGAAGATGCCTGTGTCGTTAAGATTTCCTTATCTCAACTTGAAGTTGTGGAACAAAGCCATTCTTGGCAAAATTGCAAGTGCTCTTGGCAAACCCATGAAGATGGATAAGCCAACTGCTACTTTGCAAGAGTGGCTTATGCTAGGGTGCTTATTGAGATAACAACGAATGATCAAAGGCTACAAAGAAATCGTTATTGAACAAGATGATGTCACTCTTACACATCAGAAGGTGGAGTACGAGTGCTTCTCCTATGCTAAGAAAGAAGTATAGGTGGTTGATCATGTACGCAAAAACCAACTTCTGAAGCAACTCCTAATGCGATGCCTGTAGGACAAGAGGAAGCTAATATCACCAAGATGGGAGAACATACTCTTGCTAAAAATTTCTCACCCATTATAGTGGAGAAGGTTACTCCTAGTGATCATACCCCAATACAGGCAACAGCACAACAACTGGGCATGCTTAGGTAATGTAGGAGACCATATTGTTATGTAATATCTTCTCCAACACGTACATCACCAAGGAAACACTGCTTGCCCTTGCCCAAGACCAAATGCTGGAACACTTAAGGGGGGTGCAGAGTCTCCTTTGAGGAGGGAGTCAAGAGCACAATGAGGCCAGTTTCCAAGCAGAAGAAGGCTCTATGCAATCTTTTAGGGTATTAGCAGACCCTAGGATGCTGCCCAACAGTGAGGATGCTGCCCGACCACCTTTCAAATGAAGATGCTAGTGTGGAATTCAAGGGGTTTGAACTCCAACCTCCATTGTGAGATGGAGAGATGCGAGGCATATGGTGAGACTTCATAATGTATCTTTTGTACGTCCTGTTGAAACTAAGTTCAAGAAGGAGAAAGAGGCTAAATCCTTTACTAAATTTTCTAGTCATTGGCAACATGAGTTAGCTTACAATGCACATGATAAATATAGAATTTGGGTTGGCTGGGACTCCAATCTGTGGGATGTTATCTCCGGGCCTATTCTCAAATTTGAGCAATCTATTACTGTGCATCTTAGACAGAAAGGGGGTCTGGAGTTGGCCGTTACAGTGGTTTATGGCTCTAACAGCCGTGATGAGGAAAGGGCCATGGGCTGAGTTGGAAGCCCTAGCTAGTATTCTTAATGTCCCCTGGGTGGTATTAGGGGATTTTAACTGTGTTGGATTTAACACTGAGAAGTTGGGTGGTAATCACATCCCTGAGAGATTGCTGGAGGATTTCAATACTTGCCTCGTGAATTCTTGGTTACAAGAACTGTCCACTATTGGGAATACTTGGTCATGGTCTAATATAGCTACTGGGAACATGATACTGTGTAAACTGGACAGATGCTTTGGTAGTAATACACTGTATAAATCACCTTCCAGTTGTATACACTCACTACCTTAGCACTGCATGCAGTGACCATAGTCCTATTCTACTTGATCTGTGTAAACTTACTAAGAAACCTACGTATCCTCCTTTCAGATATGCCAATCAGTGGGCAATGATGGAGGGCTATGGGAACTGTGTTAAAAGTGATATGAATATGGTGGTTGAGCAGACTCCTCTGTGTATACTTGTTTCTAAGCTTAAAAAAGTCAAGCTGGCACTGAAGCTATGGAAACAAACTAAGGCTAGTGGCTTGGTGGAGACTGCTAGGAAGGATTTGGCTAGCCTACAAGAGAAGTTACAAGGTGATCCTATGAATCATGATTTAGTGAAGCAAGAGGAATTGGCACTACAAAAGTACAATCAAACTGTCTTCAGGAAGACATGGATTTAGCTCAAATGGTAAAATGTCACTGGCTTCATGATGGGATAATTGTGGCAAGTTCTTTTACCAATCAGTAAAGGCAAGGAGAGATGTAAACTCTAAATGCCCCCTCAATGATAGGGTTGCTGCTGTCAGCTTCGATTATCAACTTAGTTAGGAGGTGCTTAACTACTATCAGGATTTCTACAATCAGGGCCACTATAGGGCTGGCTTTCCCATCTGGTGCCAAGGAGGTTGATCAAGAACTTTGCCAATTCCTTTCTTTTGAAAGTATTACGGAGAATTTTAGGCTATTATTGCTAGTGCTGACATCTACTGGGCTCTACTGCAAAATTCTTCAAACTGCATTGGGATCTTCTGAAATAAGACATTATGGAGGCTGCCACTATTTTTTTGAAGGCAGGCAGACTTCTTGGATAGATGAACTACACATTTATTACCTTTGCAAGTTTAAAGAAGCAATTTGTTTTTATTATTATATATATTATTGAATAAAAGGAAAAAAAAACTAGAATATATATGAAGTCATGATAACACGTTGTCATTGAATCCCTCGATTCTAGTAACAGAAAAACAGTTTTGATTTTGTTACAACAGAAAATAACATGTTATGTTACAACAAAAGATAATAGGAAAAATAATATCTGAGAGAGTATGTTTTTCCTCCCAACTATCCGACATTTTCCCTCAATTTGGTGCGCAAATATCTATTATGCCCAACTTGCTGACGAGAAACTCATAGTTATGTTTGAACAATTTCTTTGTGAGAATATCAACTATTTGTTGTCTTGTTGGTACAAATGATATACAAATAGCTCTTGTCTCAAGCTTCTACTTTATAAAGTGTCTGCCAACTTCAACATGCTTTGTTTTATCATGTTGGACTGGGTTATGTGCAATGCTAATCGCTGCCTTGTTGTCACGGTACAACTTCATGGGCATGGTCACATCTCTGTTTAACTCATTTAGAACCTATCTTGGCCATAATAATTCACACACACTCCATGAGCCATCGATCTGTATTATGCTTTTGCACTCTACTTCGGGCAACTATACTTTGTTTCTTGCTTCTCCATGTCACTAAGTTTTCCCACACAAAAGTACAATATCTTGATATTGATTTCCTATCTGTGACTGAGTCTGCCCAGTCTGCATCTGTATACGTCTCAATACTTAAATATTCATTCTTTTTGAAGAATAGACCATTTCCTGGAGTGCTTTTCAAATATCCCAAAATTAGGTTTGCTTGTTGGGAAGCTGATGTACTTGTCACACACACGACTAATATTACGTTTGCAGTAGGCATTTGTAGGCCAATTCGTGCATTCTCCTTATGAAAAACACCTTGACGCTGTGATGCGTCTATTAGATTACCTTTGGAATTTCCAACTTCCTGATTTGGATCAATTGGAGTATCTGCAAGACGACATCTACTCGTTCCAGTTTCTTTGAGAAGATCAATAACATACTTTTTTGTGACATATTTCTTTGATTGAGCTACTTTCGTTCCAAGAAAGTACCTTACTGAACCTGTCTTTTATTTCAAACTCTGAGACAAGACACATTTTCAGTCGTATCTCAGCCACATCATCTTTCGTCAGAATATTGTCGTCCACATAAACTATGAGAACAACTATATTTCCATTGGATGAGGTTTTTTTGAACATAGTGTGGTAGGTCTGCCACTGTACATAGCCTTGGTTCTTCACTGAATGTGTGAACTTTTCAAATCATGCCCTTGACAACTGTTCTAATCCATACAATGATTTCTTAAGTCTAGTAACCTTCGACTCGAACCTTTTATCAAAGTCTGATGTTGATCCATATAAATTTTTTCCTCTGCATTCTTCACATCCAGCTATTGCAGCAGCCAATCAAGATTGACTGCAATTGACAAGAGTACTCTGACTATATTTAGCTTTACTACAGGTGCAAGGGTTTCAAAGTAATCAATCCCGTATATTTGAGTGAAATCTTTAGAAACAAACCGAACCTTGTATCTTTCCAATGTCTCATCTGACTTGTACTTGATCGTAAACACTCATTTGCATCCAACCATCTTCTTCTCCTTTGGCAGATCTACTACTTCTCATGTTTTATTTTTTCCAAGAGCCCTTATCTCCTTAAGAATAGTCTTCTTCAACTCTGGAATCTGTAGATCATCTTGTACATTCTTTGGAATTTTCACACACGACAATTGTGAAGTAAAAGCAAAAAATAGGGGAGATATTTTTATAAGATGGAAAGTTTGACATGAGCTGTTTAGCAATAAAAATACCGAGGTCAGGAAAACTAGACTTATGTTGATACTAACTTGAATTTGGTTTGTTTAGAAGTTAGTTGAAGATTTGTTTTGACCAGCCTTTGGTTCAGATTCTTGACAATGGTGAAGAATCTGGGTCTCATTATCTTGAATTCGTTTCCTCTGTGAGTAGCCAAGGAGTTCTACGTTATCCGTTTTTGTCATATTGTCTGAGCTTGTAAGATTACGAGATGGTTCCATAGAATTTGGACCATGATTTTCATTAGTTAAAACACTATGCTATGTATTTATGAATTTTTTTGGTCAATTGAAGTTTTGAAATTGACATTTTTTAGTTGGACTCCGTTTAAGTACCATGCATCTCCCCTTTGTGTCTCACCCTGAAGATGAGTTTCAAAAAACGACCATGACTGGAATAATATAGCATCCATAGTGACACATTTTTTTGGAAATAAGATCATAACATTTGTATCGTTTCTGAGTTAGGGACATATCCAACGAAAATATATTTTCTTGCTCGAGGATTTAACTTGTTTCGGTGTTGATCGTATATGTGTATAAAAACAGTGCAACCAAATAATTTTAAGGACATGTTATGGAACAATTTTGACAATGAGACGGGTATTTAATAGTGTTTGAAATTTTAAGATCTTTATAGGCATTCGATTTATAGGATATGTAGCTTCACCCCCATAGATACTTAGGAACTTTATTAGTAAACATTGGGAACCTAGCAACTTCTAAAAGGTGTTTATTTTTTCATTCAACCACTCCATTTTGTTGGGGTGTGTCATTGCAAGAACTTTGACATACTACATACCCTTTTCTAAGAAAAATTCATCTAAGACCTTGTTAAAATATTCTTTGCCAATATCACTCTCCTATGTTGTACTGGACGCTAGGCGAGGCGAGGTAACAACCCACTTGCGTCGCCTATGCGTCCGCCCAGGATACAACTACTGTTATGTAGGAAATTTTGCAGTTATGTATATTAATGTTATTACAATAAGTAATATAACATGAACATCCACCAATAGACAACAACATAGCCTTAACATGATCAGAACATAAATGAAGACTAAAGAGAGAAAACATATAAAAGAATTTGAATAATGAAAGCAAAACAAAAATGAAATGTTGAATAAAAGAAAATGTTCATGTTCATATAAGAAGCAACAAAAGTAAGTAATAAGCAATATAATAAGCATTAACATTTTTTATCCATGGTCGACCCTAGGCGTCCGCCCTCTGGGCGACCCTAGGCGCCCGCCCTCTGGTCGACCCTAGGCGCCCGCCTAGGCGCCGATCGCCTCACACAGTGAATTTTTCCACAGGTCCAGGCGGGTTCCCCTCAACCTGTGCGCCTAGGTCGCCTAGGTGTTGCCTCTGACAACATAGCTCACTCCTGAAAATCCTTTATTTTTTTTTAAACCACCATTTTGTAAAAAAAAATGAAAACTTTTTCGACGTCAAACATGTTCCTTAGCAAATATGCCGAACTTTTGTGTGATCACTAATGAAAGTAGTAAACCTTTTTTTCGATGAAATCCTAAAATGCACATTATAATGAAAATGGAATGCTATTTGTAAATAAATTTGGAAACAAGTGCTGTAAGTAATAAAGATTTGGATATCTAATATATTATTCCATAACTTACCGTTATTATCAACAAAAATAGAATCCAAATAGGTAATTTGAACTTGTTTTCTGACTTCGGTTCCATCTTCATAAACAGACTTCCACTTTTTCTAGCACGTCAATCATCATCCCTGAGACGAATTCTTGAAACTCACACCAAGAGTGATAGAAGTTAACACTGTATTCGAGATCATTAGTTAATTTGCTAATTGGCAAAAGATTACATGACAGTTTAGGCACATGAAGGACATTATGCATGGTTAAGAAAGAAGATATAACAATAGATCCTACTCCAACAATTTTTGAGAGTGATCCATCGGAAACTTTGATTATTTTTGTTCTCTGCACATGGATTGTAAGTGGAAAAAAGATCGGAGTAGCTTGTCATATGATCAGTTGCTCCAGAGTCAATGATCCAAAATGTATTTTGAGAATTGACATTAAGAAGAGTAGTAACGAAGTTACCTTTTTGAGCCAATGGACAAGAAGGGTTTACAAAGATTTGTGGAGATTGTAAAAGCTTGTACAAGTGCTCTAGTTATTCCTTTGTGAATGGAGACACTTCTGAGTTGACTTGCTGCCCCTGACTTTCTTTATGGTAGACTTGGAATGCCCTTTTTTGCATTCATTGGCTGCTGCTTCTAATTTGCAGGTTTGTCATGAATAGCCTCCTTTGGGTCGGCAAGCATCCCAACCATGACATCATCGATAGCATCCTGGTTTTCTGTCCTTGTTGCCTTGCAGCCAATAGAACCACATGTTTTTTATCTACATCTTTGGCAAACACCTCAATTAAGTTCTTGTCAACACTCAACTTATTGAGTGTCAAAGTCCCCGTCTCGTCACTGCAGAGAACATCCATGCTAACCATCTCCTCTATGGCTGTCATTCTCTTGGAGATGGCACCTTGCTCCGAGAGCCATTGAGTGTGAGTAGTAACAAACAAGACCATTGGCATAGCAATAGGGATACCTCCAATCATGAGGACCAAGAGATTGTCAATGCCATCTCTGTATTTCCTCTTCTGGATCGGGTGGCTCTGATACCATGAAAGTTTAGAAGAAACAATTTGTTTTTTTTTCTATGTTATTGAATCAAAGGCAAAAACTGGAATATATAGGGAGAATATGGAGACATGACAACACATCTGTCATTGAATCCCTTGATTCTAGTAACAGAAAAATAGTCTTAATTCTTTTACAACAGACAATAACAGATTCTTTTACAATAGAAAATAATAGAAAAAATATTATCTGAAACAGAATCTGTTTCTCCTCCTAACTATCTGACAACCTTGATACCTAAAGTTGAAAGGGGGGGGGGGGGGGGGGGGGGGGGGGGGTCACAAGAGTACAGGACTTTAGACCTATCTCCTGTTGTAACTTCATCTGTATGGTGATTTCTAAACTGTTGTGCAACAGAATGGAGCTGAATTTTCAAGATCTTATCTCTGAGAATCAAACTGCTTTATTAAGGGGAGGAACATTGGTGATAATATTTTGCTGGTCCATGAACTCGTGAGAGATTTTGACATAAACGGTGGTGGTAAATGTTGTATCAAAATTGATTTGAGGGAAGTTTATGACACTGTGAATAGGCTTCATTTGTCGTGGTCTGGCTACTATGGGTTTGAATCCTCACTGGGTGATGCTGATCAGGGAATGTCACTACTCTTTACTTTTTCAATCCTGGTTCATGAGTAGCCTAAAGTGTTCCTTCATAGAAATAAGGGACTTAGACAGGGAGATCCTTTATCTCCTTGTTCGCAGTTGCTATGGAGTATGTCTTCTATCCAGGAAGTGGAAGTTGTGGCTGACAGATTAATCTCCTTTACATCAGAAGACCAAGCCCAACATTTCCATCCATTGTATGCAAATGACATCCTCCTGTTTGCTGAAACTACAGTGGAATCTATGGTCGTGATCAAATAATGTTTTTTCATGTTGGAGGAGATGACAGGATTGTCCATGAATGCTATGAAGAGTAAGGTGTTTTTCAGTAACCATTGTCCTTATAGAATGCTTATGAAGGATATCCTTGGCACAGATTAAACATATCAAGTCAGTCATACGCAATATTGCTATTTACTCGTTACAAGTTTTTCAACTTCCTTAATCTTTGCTTAAGAGATTGCAATCATTATGTGCTGACTTCTTATGGGGCAATGCTAGACACACAGTGAGGTAGGGGGGATCTAGCTAAAAGCCAAGGAAGAAGGGACTTGGGTACAAGGGTTTTGCATGATCTTATCAAAAGCCTGCAGCTGAAAAGAGCTTGGAACTTGTTAACCAAGGATAACATGTGGGGCAGCTGGATGGAGAACAAATACCTTAAGGGTAGGAACTTTTGGACTTTTCAGGAGGATAATATTGTATCTATAACTTAGAAATCAATCATGAAAGCTAGGCCTCTTCTATCTTCAGTTGTCTCCAAATTTATAGTGAACGACAGGTCTACTTCTCTATGATTTGATCCATGGTTGCCCAAGGGCAGATTGATTGATAGATTTGGGTGGCAAGCATTTACTATCTTCAACGAGGATGTGATAGTGGCTACTATCATTAATGGAAGATGAAACCCAGCAGCATTGAGAATTACTACTACCATGGCTGATGAACCTATCCTACTAGATAGGTCTTGTTTTGAAGACTTCTGGCTCTGGAAACCTAATAGTATATAGGGTTGTTCTCCTTTAAGAGTGCCTACTTGATTGTTAGAGAGGATGAGATGAAGGTTGATTGGTATGATGTAATGTGGTACTTTTGACACTGCCCTAAGATGTCTTATTGTACTTACAGAGCCATTAAAGATAAGGTGCAAACTAATAGGTATCACCTGTTTCAGCATGGGGTCATACATGACAGGATATGTGAGCTATATCAAAAGTGATGAATGTATAGAACACTAAGTGTTCTACTCTGGATATATGGAGGCCTATAGCAAATTCTTTAAGGGTCTCTCCCTCTCTTGGGTTGCTGGATTCCATCCAAGCAATTCATGTTTCCGGCAGTAAGGGTACTAGGGCTTTTGTCCTGGTAAGGCATATACTCAATACCTTGATCTGGTATATTTGGCAAGAAATAAATAGAAGAATTTTTCAGGAGTCTGTTAGAAGTCCAAGGTTGATGCAAAGAATAAAGAGGGATGTCTATATGCTCATGCTCAACTGTGGTAGAAAGAATGCGTCATGAATGGATGAATGACCTGATTGACTTCTGGGGATCAACCTAGGAGATTTGTAGTATAGAATGATACAATGGATGTACCTTGTAACTCTTATTATTTGAATACATCAAGTAAGCTGCTGACCTTTTAAAAACAATATCTTCAGTACTATTCACAGGGATCTGTGAGTTTCAAGATATCTATGAATATAAGGTCTTGCTGTTTAAAAGGTACGACCTTATCTATGTGGTAAGGAAAAAAACACAGTTTTTCAGGAGAAGAGAGACCACTTGTGGGTAGATAACTTTCCAAACCAACATCTTTCATATAAAGATTTTTGAGATGTATAGATAACTGTGATGATGTGGATCATGCATTTGATGGCATAAAGACCGCCACAATAGCATTAACATAGGTACTCTCCTTGAATGGCTGGTCTATATCATGCTCTCTCTCTCTCTCTCTCTTATTTGTTGCTTAATTATGAATACAAAGGTTAATTTTACCATATGTTGCTTTTCTTTCCCCAATTTACCTTTTTGAGGCAATGCAAGGATTATTACCTACTGTATCTTATCTGTCAATATCGATCAAAATGCAGATCCTGGATAAAGGAAGTGTTTGCTTTCTTCAATCAGTATAGTGTACAATCTTGGGCCTCTTTAAGGAAGCTGAAGGTAAGCTAAATATTTGATATACTACTGCTAATTTGTTTGTATAACTTTGTTTACTGAAATTGCAAGTCAGTTAATCCTGATAATCTAGTTCTAATGTTTCTCTGATTATTATATCCTCTGTATCCCCAAAGTTCGATGCTTGCAGCTCAAAAGAAATTAAACTATTATCGTTTATCAGTTCAGCCCTTTACTGGTACTATTCCTACATTCTCTTTTTTGTCAATTAATCAGAGACCGAGTTTATGATTTTGCGAGCCAAGGATTTTATATGTTAGAAAGTAGTTCCGCTGCTATTTTCTTTTCTAAATAATGACTTTTCTAAATAATGACAGAAATATTGAAATAAATATGTCCCATTGGGCATGAGGAACGTGTTAAGTTCCAAGAAAGGGATTCTAGGTATCTTTATCTTTTTACAGCCATCTTATTAGGTTGTTGGTCTTTTTACACACTCAGAAAGCCACAAACAAATTAATCAGATGTCCAGCCAATCATTCTATTATCACCCGATTATAGAGAAGGGAAGATGCGGAGAAGAAAATATATGACTTTAATCTGCATCTAGTTTGTATCGACGGACTCCTCAAATTTCTTATTATGCTTGCGATACATGGAGTGCAAATTGAATCAATGGATATTGGAGGAAAAGGAATGCTAATCCTAAGATGGATGAGCGACAATATATATTGAAAGATATAAGAGAAAATCGTCTTAAGTGGTTGGGACATGTACAACATAGACGAATAGATGCTCCAATAATGATGAGCAATAAGTTAGTGATGAAAGGAGCTGCTAGGACTATAGTAGGTCTAAACGAACATGGATTAAAGTTCTAAAGAATGATGTGCTTTTAGTAAGTATTTCAGAGGACACGATCCCTTTTGCTAGTGTTACATAGGACTTGAGCCTTAATAGAGATGAAGGGAAGAAAAAGATTCAAACAACATAAACCAAAAATTTGGATTAAAGGCTTTGTTGTTATATGTTGGAAAGGAAGTTATGACAACCTTGGTAATTTATCAATTGATTTTCTTTCTAAGGGACTAGTATATATCTATTGGATATGCTTTTCTAGTCTAAGGTGGCGCCAATTGAGGACAAAGATGAGAGAAAAATTGTTTTAGATGGTTTGGACATAAGATCATAGTTGATGGAGCAATAAGATAATAGTTGATGGAGCCGCTATGACTAAAGGCTTTGTTGTTGTTCTTGAAGCTATGACAACCTTGCTAATTTATTAGTATGTTGGCTTTGTAAGAGAGTAATATATATTTATTAGATGTTCCTTGTTAGTTAGCCCAACATCGGTTAGTGCAATAGGGACCTCAATCCTCATAATCTACGTTGCACGAACAAGGACATGACATGACGCATTTTGGATAATATGACACTGATTCAACAATTATTTTGGTAGGTGCTAGTGTATTTTAGAGTGTTTATGGGATGTATGTCACAACGTGAATTTTTGGTATGTTTGTGCTTCCTAGCTTATCATATAAATGTGAGTTCATACCTTCTCAATAAAGTACCCATTATTCTCCTTTATTTCCATATGATATCATTCTTTCCAACAATCCAAATGGTATCAGAGTATGGGGTTTCCTGAATCCAAACTCTCCTACCTTTCTCTAAGCCCACCACCTTCTCTCTCTCCCTCCCTCCCTATCTTCTTCACCCCACCCTTTCGCGCCTTTCCTTTGCCACCAGCCCCTCAACCCCCTGCCACTTGACCCATTCCTCCTACCCTCCTCCATACCTCACCCCCTTGCCTCCATCCCTCTACTCGTACTTTCATCGTCTCCCTCAAGATATTTGTGGTCCGGGCTCGGGCCGATCAAGGTCCGATCATTCTTGGGTTTTATCGAGTTTTTTTGGTTGGCACAAAGAGTAATATTGGTCTAACTCAGACGACCAAGGCACAAATGACAAAGGCTAAGCCAGATCGAGCCCATTTCCCGGGTTGAGATGGTTCAGGTTTGGCTGTTATCCCATTGTCTTGTCTAAATTTCGATAAAAAGCAAGGTTGTAAATGGCGGTACGTGGGTGCACGACGGAGAGAGTCCGTGCCTAGGCGGTTGATACATTTTGGACATTTTTTACTATTTTACCACTGTTTTTTTTGTATAATAAGCATATTTTAAGGATGTTTCATGCATAATTAAGTTGTAGAACGAAGATTTATGAAGGTTTAGTTTTGTAAAAGTGAACCATAGGCCCATAATGCGTGCAAAATCTTTTGGCCAAAATATCTTCTTATATATTTCTCCGCCTAGGCGTCCGCCTACGCCACCTCACCTCCGCCTATACTGCTAAACCTCCGCTGGCCGCCTACTCCACGTCTACCGCAAAAGCGGTGCGGAGAGAGACCGCCTACCGCCTAGGCGGCCGCCTTAACCTCCATTTAGAACACTGATAAAAAGTTACTAGTAGTCTGGAGCTATGAAAATTATATATATATATATATATATATATATTATATACACGTTATTTATTATTATTACTAGAACAATTTTACAATAACAAGTAATAGCCAACACGTGTTGAATAAATTTTGCAAAATGTATTAAATAGTGCAAAATTTATTGATCAGTGGAAAATGTAAAAGTTTCATCTTGAATTAAGGGTATATTGTGCACATCTAATTGTCTTTTGTCTTCAGGCTTTGCACATCGAGTAGTCATAAAAAATATGGCTTATAAGTGAACTCAGAAGCGCAGGTACGACTAAATAGGTGCCAAATTGTGTCGGATTTGAATCTGACATGAATTCACAATGAATCGTGTCGGATCAGTATCCAACCGTCCCCCTTCTCTCTGGTCACCTACACTCGCCGTCGACGATGAATAAGGTTGATTTTTGGGATGAAGACATGAATGCATTTTGTTGAATAAAGGAATTTTGGTGGTGAAGAAACCCTAGTGAAACCAACTCGCTTAATCCGTGGGACTCACAACTTATACCCAAGTTGGGTCCATTATGGTTCTTTCAATATTGGTTTGTTGCTTCATGGGTTCGATAAGTTATGGGCCCTTTAGCTACTCTTCATAATTGGATGTGTATACTTATTGTTGTTTTCGTGGGAAATTGATTAGATCGTATGATGCCATGGATGTGAAAGCGCGACTATCTTACGCTTGCGTGTTCGTTGAGATGGAGGCTAGCAGAGAACTTCTAGGAGGTTTTATTTGACTTGCCTACAGGGGATGTTCTAATGCAAGTAGTTGATTACGAGTGGGTGCCATCGATGTGCATGTCATTGTTTTGGTCATGCGCTTGGATCGTGCTCGAGGGAGGTTGAGGAAGATAGACATGAGGCTGGAACAAGTAGCCACCAAACGAAACATCCAGAAATCAAGCGGAGAATGGGGAGGCACAAATGGAGACAACGGATAATCCTCAAAGATCATGTGAGATAAGCCAACACAATAGTGGGAACGAGGAGATGTGAATAGAGTGGCGCTCGCAACTTTTTCGATGACATGGATGATTAACGACAACAATGATCCAGGTGCGTCCGGTATCCTAGGGAAGAGACAATACGTGGTGGAGGATAACAACGCGGAAGACGCAACTGCAAGTCAGATAGTGGTGTTTGAGGGACAGAGGACAACCAGAGACAACCAACGGAGGGACAAGGAGGAGCGGAGGGACAAGGTGGAGGAGCTAATACTGGTAAGGTATTGAATTACTCTATAAAGAAAAGGCTACATAGCTAGGCACCGGGTGGCAACAACATTGAGAACAAACAAACTGCTGCTTTCGGAGAGGTAACCCTATGAAGAGATAATCCAATTTGGAGCCAAATGATGCGAGACGACACGGGTAACCTTTCGAGTGAAGGTAGAGATGAGCAGAGCTTGAGGTCCGTACTTTCTAGTCACCTAATGGAGAGTCGGGGGGAAGTTCAAGGTCATGACCCCCATAATTAATGTCTATTTTGATATGGAACACACGAGGTGCGAACTCGTTGATAAGATGGTGTGAGATTCGTGAGGTTGCTATGAAGGCTCAAAGCACTATTACGGTATTGCTCGAAACTAAAATCAAATCGAAAAGGAAGTTGTCAAGAAGAACTTTAAATTATTGGTGTCAAACTCACAACCTCAACCAGTGTGAGATGGCAAAAATTTGGATACTTTGGGATAGCATGAGTTGGTCATGTAATATATTACACAACTCTTACCAACTTATAGTAGGAGAATTTATTAACAAAGGGGGCTTCAAATTTCTATTCAGGGCGGTGTATTGACATAATGACAAGCGAAAACGAGAGAAGTTGTGGCAGGAGATCATTCATATTAGTGTCATTCCCGATATGCAGCTTCAACCCCCTCTTCTCTTGGTGGGGACTTTAACGCCCTGTTATTCAATTATGAGAAGGTCATAGGCCGAAGAGTTCCAGGTTTGATACTGGAGGATTTCCAACAGTGTCTCATTCAAGCCAACCTGAAAAGGTTAGAGAGGATCGAGCACATATAGACATGGACGAATGGAGCAACAAACAATTGTATTGCATGCCAGTTAGATCGGTCCCTGGGCAATAACCACTGGTTCAACGAACTCTCGTTGGCGATTGCGGAAGGATTGACGTCCTACACGAGCGATCACTCTCTGATCCTATTGCGTATATTGAAGCAAATTCCTTTCGGGCGAGGTTGTTCTGGTACAACAACTCATGGCTGACCATGGACGGTTATAAGGAGGCCGTGGATGCTGGTCTTAATTCCCAGGCTCTAGGGAATGTACAATTCCGGTAGGCACAAAAACTAAAAACGGTAAAAAGACATACAGAAGGCTGGAACAAGAAGCAGCAAAGACTGACCCTGAGATAGTAGGAGGCGGAACTCCTGGACATCCAGAACAAGTTTCAGGCAGTCATCCAGAACTCCGAGCTTGTACGCGAGGAGAAAGAACTTATGGAGGGGGTACCTAATCTTTTCCTACAGGAAGAGATACAATTAGCTCAAATGGCCTAATCTAATTGGCTCAAGTATGGAGATAAATGCTCTAAATTCTTTTATGGTCTCATCTGGACTTGTCAACACAGGAATAGCTTCAACAAGCTTATAGACAGTAATGGTAGAGAAATCTTCGTGCTAAATGTTTTTCGGACATAAGCTATTAATTTTTACAAACAACTATTTAATCAGGAAGACTATCGTAATGAGTTTCCATATCTTGTTTGCAAACAAATTGTTTCTGAAAAAGGAAATTGAGTG
The DNA here is from genome assembly GCA_029216955.1 of Iris pallida. NCBI lineage: Eukaryota > Viridiplantae > Streptophyta > Magnoliopsida > Asparagales > Iridaceae > Iris > Iris pallida. The sequence goes on from JANAVB010038419.1 coordinate 408,564, forward strand.
TTACTTGCTCTGGTAGTAATGGAGTAGGTTGAAGATGTGGTGAAAAATATGGACCCAAATAAAGCTCCTGGTCCGAATTGTTTCAATAACAAATTCTACAACACACATTGGGAAGACGAAGTTCACAATTCTGGAAGTTGTTCAAGACTTTTTTGCAAATAGAAGGCTTCTCCGGGAACTCAACCATATATTTCTCACTCATCCCAAAGAAGGAAGGGACTACATCTCTGACGGATTTTCGTCCCATCTCATGCTGCAATTTTATTTATAAAATCATTACACAAATTATGCAAGATTTCATATCTTCGAATAAAGCTGCATTTGTCAAAGGTAGATCTATAGCCGAAAATAATTTACTGGCTCATGGAATAAATAGGAATTTTAACAAAGTTGGTGGGAACAAAGCTGTATGAAGCTGGATCTACGCAAAGCGTATGATACGGTTAATCGATCATTTCTGTGCCATGTTTTGCTGGCTATGGGATTTGAAGCCTCTTGGGTGGAGATGATACGAGAGTGCATATCGACGCCCACCTTTTCGGTGCTTATTAAGGGTCAGCCATATGAGTCCTTATCTAGCAACACGCGTTTAATGAAATACTTCATGCGCATGATGGATATCGCAACACACAAGAAACATATTACTCTGTTGTATAAAAAGATTTAGCCAGCTGTATCCCATCTTATATGTGTCAATGACCTTCTAGTTTTCTTGGTTCCATCTAGCAAGGGCTAGTAGCTATGACGAGGTTAATGGAGGAGTTCGCTAACTTCTTGGGCCTGTATCTCAACCGGGATAAAAGCAAAGTATATTTTAATTCACTATGTCAGAATCAGGAAGGGCTCTCTGATATTATACAGATTGAAAATGACTGCTTACCGGTGAAATATCTGGGGTTACCACTCTCGATTAACTTTGCTCGTGCACATGAATGTCAGAATATGGTGGAATATGTGCAACGTCGTATTGAAGGATGGTAGACGCAGACTTTCTTTTGGACTGGTAGAGCTGGTCCGTTCGGTCATATCAGTTGTCACAATGTTTTGGTTACAAGAGATCATGCTTCCTATGGTGACTATGCAAAAAGTGGAAAAATTATGTGCCAATTTTGTTTGGAGCGGAGGAATACATGTCATTGCATAGGCGGAATTGTGTCAGCCAAAAGATGAAGGGGGTATGAGTTTACGATCATTATCGGTAATGCTCGAAGTAGTTGGACTAAAGTTGGTATAGAATTTCCTTGAGGGAAAATCCTTGTCAAGGTTCTAAATGGCAGTAGGCAGGTGCACGGCGGAGATGATTCGCCTACCGCCTAGCCTAGGCGTAATAAATCTTACATATGTATGTAAACGCTAAATAAAAATTTCAAAAAGCTGAAGTTAGTTCTTTATAATTTTGAGGATTTTAAGTTTATTGAGACCGACAATGTCTTTGGTGCAGAATATGGAGTTATGATTTTTCCAACTCACATTAGTTATAAATTAGAATAAAGAGCGTCCAGAGTCTAGAAACTATGACGTTCGTCCTTTTACTTTTTTTTAAAATATAAATCTGCAACTTTTTTCGAGACAGGCGTCTACCTACGTCGCTACGCCTACGCCTACGTCGTCGAACCGTTGTCGGTCGACTATTCAACTGCCTACGACAAAAACGATGCGGAGAGCAGCCGCCTCGACCGCCATTTAGAATACTGATCCCTGTGGGCTAGCTGGACGACAAGCATATATATGAAGATATGAAGGATGAATTTTTTGGGTCCAACAACCAACAATAATTATTCAATTATCTATAAAGCTATTCGTTTGTATCAATCGAGAATGAAATTGGTAATTAACCGTGTAATAAGCAGCGATCAATAAACCAACTTGTGGTTTAACCCATGGATAAGCCATGAGTGCTTAGTCCACAGGCTAAGGTTGGCAAACCTACGCTATTTTTAGGGCGCCTGGAATAAGTCACAATATTATTACTAATGGTAGATGGGACCTATCTAGTCAACCACTAGGGAGGCTGAAAGGGGATGAAATATACCAGATTGGTATTAATCAATCGCGTGAGAACTGGGTTTGGGAAGGCACCACATCGGAGAAGCTCGAATTCCATGTCGTATACGATCAAATCCGGCCTATACAACTACTGATAACGCATTCAGAATTTATTTAGATGAAGGTTATCGCTGCTAAAACGCAATTTCATTTGTGCGAAGTTTTAAGAGGGATATTGTTGACAATGGACAGATTAGCCAGGTTTGTATACAAATACAAGGTCAAGATTGCAAGCTGTGTCAACAAGCTGGAGATACATTTAATCACCTTTATTTTCAGTGTCCTTTTACATGGGAGCTCTGGAGTATACATTGACATAAACTGAATATACAAGATGCAGTTACTAGAGATATCAGAGTCCAGTTGGATTCCATCACCAATCATTCGGCACGAGGAGCCCAGTGGTATAGGATGCACGTATCCGTCTGGCGGCGGCTGTTTGGCACATATGGTGTGAAAGAAACCGACGAATCTAAGAAGGAGTGAGCACGTCCCAAGCGGACATCCTGCATAACATTGAATTTGATGTAATTAATAAGGATATTTAGACTTTGGATCTCGAATAAGTTAATATATTTGTGTTTGGGTCTCCATAATGGACATTATTAGTATTTGGGTCTCTAATAAATTAGGATATTTGTGTTTGGGTCTCCATAATAGGCATACTTAATGTTTGGATCTTGGACTAACGGTTGACTGTTAAAATTCAACTAAAATAGAAAAAAACGAAAAAAAAAAACGAAAATAATGAATGAAAAAAACCAAAAAAATGTGAAAAACTAAAAAAACGAAAAAAATGAAAAAGGAAAAAATGAGAAAAAAAATGTCGAAATAAAATGAAAAAAGGATTAAAAAACTAAAATTAGTGAAACAGAAAAAAAACTAAAAAAATCTAAAAAATGAAAAAAGATAAAAAGAGGAAAAATAACAAAAATAAATTTGTTCGAGAAAAAAATATATACTCAACTATTCTTAAGGGATAGGATTCCCATACTTTGTGGTAAATTAATTTATTCGGGTATTCGTAATTTACAAAAATATATATTTTTAGCCTAAACCAAACAAGGGAATATGTTTCCATAAGGTCTCGATATTCTCGGACAAAATTATTTTCAAAAATTACGAATACCCGAAATTTTTTATTCCCACAATAAATTTATTTTCGTCGTTTTTTCTGCTTCTTCTTTTTCCTTCTTTCCTTTTTTCGATTTTTCGATTTTTTAAACTTTTTTCCTCTTTTTTGTTTTTGTTTTTTACATTTTTTGTTTTTTTCTTCTTTTTTTCATTTTTTTAGTTGGATTTTGATAGTGAACCGTTAGTTCAAGGTCCAAACACTAACTATGTCTATTATGGAGACCCACGCACAAATATCCTAGCTTATTCGAGATCCAACCACTAATTATGTTTATTATGGAGACCCAAACACAAATATCATAGCTTATTCGACACCCAAAGTTTAAATAACCCTAATAATGTGTCATGTGATGATATAAATGAGTTTTAGAATCAATAAAATTATCATTCTTTATATATATATATATATATATATATATATATATATATATATATATATAAAGTAAAGAGATGGAGACAAAAATGGAGAAGATTGTTTCTTCATTCACTTGTCTCAATCAACTTGAGAAGAGCCATTTATATAGGCTTACAATGTAGGTTTACATTATGATGATAATTAAAGAAGAAATGCCAAAAGACATAGGTTATGGATAACCAAAATACATATGTTATAGATAACCAAAAGATATAGGTTATGTAGGCCAAATAATTATGGTGAATTATCCATATTTACAAAACTCCCCTTCGGATATTCACCATTAATTAGTTGGTTGTGTATGTGCATTTGTGTTGTCTCATTAAAACTTTACTAAGAAAACCCAGTGGAAAAATCTTAGTTAAGGAAAAAGAGTACAATGTGCAAAACTCAAAAATATTCTTTACAAGTCATACTCCCCCACGATATAATGGATCTGTAACAGCCAGTTGGTCTGATGATTAAGATCACATGCCTATTCTGTGTACCAACTTTTGAAAAGTGGACTTTGGTAGTACTTTGGGAACAAATCGGCTAAATTTTTATTTGATCTTACTTGCTTGACTTCGATCACTTTCGTCTTTTGTAGCTCATGTGCATAAAACAACTTTGGTTGAAGGTGATTGGTTCGATCTCCTTTGATGAATCCCTCTCTGACTTGGGTAATTCAAGCCGCATTGTCTTCGAATATTATTGTTGGCTTATTTGTAACTGTGGTTAGTTGACAATTAATCTTATATGATGAATGATAGATCTCAGCCACACATTTTCTCTTGTTACTTCATGTAATACAATTAATTCTGTATGGTTAGAGTAAGTTGCTATCGAACATTACTTTGTTGATCGTCAAGATATAGCTGCATGGTTATTAATAAACACATAACCTGTTTGGGAGCAACCCTTATGAGGGCTAGAAAGATAACGTGAGTCTGCATAACCAACTAGACAAAAATTGTTAGTGGAATCACAAGAATAAAATAATCCAATATTTGTTGTTCCATGAAGATATCTCAATATGTGCAAAACTATATCTAGATAATAAATTAACAGGAAATTCAATATCTGGTCTTGTGCATTGTGCTAGATATAGTAGTGCTCCAATAGCACTTAAATGGTATTTCATGGCTAAGAACTTTTTCATCTTCTCCCTTTGGTCGGAATGGAAATTTATCCAAATTTAACCTACGTACAACCATAGGTGTACTTAGTGGATGTGATTTGTCCATTCTGAATCGTTTTAAAATTCTTTCAATGTATCGGGATTGATGTACTAATATTCCACTGGAACTTCGTTCTATTTGCAAATCGAGACCAAGCTTTGTCTTTCCCAAGTCTTTCATTTCAAATTCATTCTTCAAATAGTTTGCAGTTTTCTCTAGTTCTATAAAAGACCTGATCGGGTTTATATCATCCATATATATTGCTACTATTAAGAATCTATTTTCGGATTTCTTAATGAAGACATATGGGTAAATTTGACTATTTTTGTATCATTCCTTAGTCAAATATATAATAAGACGATTATACCACATTCTTTTGGATTATTTCAACCCACATAATGCTCGTCTAAGTTTAATTGAATACATTCCTTGACTTAGTCTCTGGTATTGTAAATCTTTCTGAAATTTTCATATACATATCAGTATCTAAGTCACCATATAAATATGCAGTTACAACATTCATAAGTCTCATATCAAGGTTTCCATAAACTGCGATTGATTATATATATAAAAATAATGACATCCATAACTGGAGAGTATGTCTCAACATAATCAATTCCAGGTCTTTGAGAGAAAACTTGTGATACAAGTCGTATCTTTCAACTTCGTTTCTCTCATTTCGTTTTCTCACGAAACACTCATTTAAAACCAACATGGTTTATGCCCTTTGGTATTTTCACTATAGGTCCAAACATACTACATTTTTCTAAAAATTTTAATTCTGCTTGAATAACATCTTTCCAGATTGGCTAATCTTTTCTTTGTCGACATTCGTTTATACTACGTGGTTCATTTTCACAATCATCATTGTCCTTTGATATTTCATTAGCTACTGCATAACTAAAATGTCATTGATGACAAGTGCTTTTCTATTCCACAATTCACCTGAACATGCATGGAATATCGAGATCTCTTCATTTTCAGGTACTTGTGTCTCTCTAGAGGCATCCATAGGCATTTTAGTGAATTTGGAACATGAACATCTTCATTATTTATTTTTGGAGCTCCAGCCACTATTGGACTTTTATCATGACAAGATGTTTGATTAGCTCTCATCTTTTTAGGAGCACTATCCTTGGAACATATAGGCCTACCACGCTTTTGACGTGTAGTAGTAGATTCATTTGCCGCCTTGTTTGGATTTTGTCCATTTGAAACAATAATTCTGGCTGGTACATTCATAGCTGGCACATGTGATCTAGTTACGTTCGCGGCATCATTAAATGCATCAGGTAATTGATTTAAAATTTATTGCAAATGTATCATTCTCCTTGTCTCATAATCACATTGTGGAGTTTTTGAAACTTAATGAGATAGAGTAGACATATTACATGTCAATTCACGCCGTTTATTAGCAGTAGTTTGTTCTATATGAACAATTTGTTGCTTACCTCCTAACGCGGGAAGACTTTCATCAAATTGACAATCATCAAATCTTGTAGTAAAGACATCACCAGTCATTAGTTTCAAATACCTTATTATGGAAGAAGACTCAAAACTAATGTATATTCCCAAATATCATTGGTACACATCTTACTTCTTTTGGGAGATGGAACTGGGACATATACTGCACATTCAAACTTTCTCAAATATGAAATGTTTGGTTGTTTACCACAAACAAGTTGTCTATGTAAAAATGATATGGTAGGCAATGGGTCTAAATATAACTAGAGATGCAACATGTAAAATATTATGTCCAAAGCTCAATTTTCAAATTAGATTGCACTAGTAGAGGTCTAGCTATAAGTTGAATATGTTTAATAAATGACTTAGCTAATCCATTTTGTGTGTGCACATGGGAAATATGATGCTCCATCTCAATCACTAATGATGTAAAATAATCATAAAAAACTTGTGAGGTGAATTCTACGACATTATCAAGTCTAATTTATTCAATCGTGTTATCAGAAAACTGAGATCTAAGTTTAATAATTTGGGTCATAAGACAAGAAATGCAAGATTTCTAGTAGACAATAGACAAATATATAGATGCATCTATGAGTACCATAAAATATCTAAAAGGACCATTAGAAGGGTGAATAGGACCACAAATGTGTTCTTGTATTCTTTGCAAGATATTATGCGACTCATTCTTAACTATTAGAAAAAAATGGTCTAGTTATAAACTTTCCTTGTGACAAGGAACACATAGGTGATTCTTCGGTAAATCAAGATCATGATTTTCTAATAAATGTCCACAAGAATTATCAATGCTCCGATTGAACATAGTTTGTCCCGGTTGACCCAAAGGGTCATGCAAATGCTATATAAGACATGATCATTGGCTGTATATTTTTCCACATTCACATTAGATTCAATTATATCAATGATGGTGTAATACAAACCCATCGAAAGACAAGAGAATTCTTCTAATGTGAGCCTTTTGCTTCCGACATTAGATGTGATACATAATTTCTCGTTGTTGTTATCATTTCGAGTTTTAATATGGTACCCATTTTGCGTTTATCCTTGAAACTTAACAAATTTCTTTTTGGAACCATTTGAATATAACCCATTCTGCAAATAGGTTTGAGTACCATTAGGTAACATGACGTGTGCTCTTCCAAAGCCCTCAATTGTATGGGCTGACACAACTATCGTTGACACTTTATGCATGTCAAAATACTAACTTTGAAAAAACTTATGATTTTTTTTTTAAAAATCATGTGTTGTTGCGCATCTATCAAACACATATCCAAGTTATTTTTTTTGGATTCTTTGAACCTGTCAACCTCTTGTTGAGTAGCTCGACATTGCTTAAAACCAATATCCATCTTTGTCATATTTATGACAAGCATTACTACTATTTGGTTTGCATGAATCAAAAATATTTTTTTATGAACATATATTCTAGCTAGCATAAGTATAATGAGAAATAATTAAGCATTTCAAATGATAATAACATATTATAGAAATGTGACTCCAAATTTATAATAAAGATTTTCAATAAAACAAACTCTCATGGTCTAGACATGCCATGATGGAAACCAAAAATAAAACATGGCTTCAAATGTAAATAGTTTATAAGTACTTGAAATAAACAAAATTGGCTGAGTGTTTATTCAATAGAAGGTGGATTTTTAAGCATCTCCTCAAATAACTTGATTCCCTTTGTTAGAGGGTGTTGTCCACTTGTTCCATTTGTTCTTTTCTGAACCATTGTTTCCACCTTTGTAAGGCTGATAACCGTAACCATATCTCATACTTTTTTTTTCCATTCCGTCTTCCACGTCCTCCATCACGACCTCTGCTAATTCCATTAGCATATGCCTCAAGAATTGTCATTGACCCAGTTGGTCTAGGTTTGTGGTTTTTCATAAGAATGTTGCTATTTTCCTTTGCTACAATGAGGTAGTCACCATTTCAGAGTATTTTTCGAAAAAAATTTCACGAAATATTGCTGCAAAAGCACATTACTTGCATGAAAAGCGGAGAGAATTTTCTCAAGTGAGTCTGTTACTTTTTTTCCGCACAATCTAAGGCGAGAAACAATATTAAACTTCTTTAACATTTTTATAGTCATGGTATCTTAGATTCAACCATTCACTTTGAGCAGTCAGAAGGATTTTTATCATTTGTGGTCAAATCTATTCCACAAATTCAATGGATCATCCTCACATAGATATTTTGTCTTTAAATCATCATGGATATGATATCGTAAAAAAAATCAAAGCCTTGGCCTTGACTTCAAAAGATTCTTTATTTTCCTTCTTAATAGTAACATCAAGCTTGTTGGAATGCAATTGCAACTTTGTATCAATTGCCATGATAAATAATTGTCTCTGTTCACATCAAGAGCTTTGAATTCAAACTTGCAAGACTCGACATCTATATGGCAGAAAATAATTATATTAGAGGTAAATTAATTTAAATAATAAAAATGATAAGCGCTTTCAAGATTAGAAAACTTCACATATGCCACGATATGATAGAACATAATCAAAGAATATTATTTCTCATGTGTATCACATATACAACAATGTGATAAAACACTATAAAAGAATATTATGTCATATGTGTATCACATATACAACAATGTGGTTATTATATAATAATATATTTTTAACTTTTTTTAATAATTCAATTCACGTATACAACAATGTGAAATAATACCTTGTAGATTCACATATACAATAATGTGTAGTAGTACCTTGTAGAATTCAAACAAATAAAATAATGGAAATAACAAATTCACATAAAATAATTTAATGTAATTAATTAATTAATCTCCCTTATGTAAAATATTTCTCCCTTCTTCTATTTCCTAGAGCAATGGTGCTGATAACGTATTATAAAGTAAAGAGATGGAGATAGAAAAATGGAGGAGATTGATTCTTCATTCACTTGTCTCAATCAACTTGAGAAGAGCCATTTGTATAAGCTTACATTGTAGGTTTGCATCATGATGATAATTAAAGAAGAAATGCCAAAAGACATAGGTCATAGATAACCAAAAGGCATAGGTTATAGATAACCAAAAGACATAGGTTATGTAGGCCAAATAATTATGGTGAATTATCCATGTTTACAACAATATATATATTCCGTGGGGGCGTAGCCCATTGGGTACACCGGAGGGTCCTGTGGGGATGGGCACGGTTCGAATCTCCCCTAGGCGTTGCTCGTCGGCCCGGAGAAACGGACACTTCAATATATGTTAAAAAATATGGCGTGTCATCTAAAGTGTTGTCCTAACTTTAGTGTTCCCTTTCGGGGTGGGATTCGTGTCTTGGCCATGTAGGTGCAACATAATAGGTGGACGTTCTTCAATCTTCTTAGGCTTCGGCTTGGTCTTCGTATTCCGGCTTTAGTCTTCTATCTTCAGTTTAAATTGATAGCTTCGAAGTCCTCTTTCATAATATCGTCCTCTGTCATGCTTATGTTCTACTTTCGCTTTTCCGCTCGAATACAGTGCTGCATTTAGACAGTCTTTCAAAAGTTCTGCTTTTATTCTCCTCCTTTTTCTGTTCATCATCTTTGAACCTTTACTGAAACAGATTCCGATGTAACTGTAGACACCAGGGTATTAGAAAATCACATTGCCGAAGTGACAAGCACGGGATAAGTCTTAATGTGATTTGCACCGTTCTAAAATATTAAATTTTGATTCAGATTCCTTTTCCCTACTATAGAATTTGAATATGATAGATCATTAGTTGGACTAGAAGAAAAGATTATAGAATCAAGTGATTCTCTAAATGAATCCATTCCAATTATAATGGACCCAGCCATGACTCTACATGTTTGAAATAGATTGTGACCTGAAATTGGTCCATTGAAACCAACATTGAGCAAACCCAGCTCAACCAATCCGAAAGTGCCCCTTATAATATATCTGTGCTGAACCAATCCGAAACCACCTGGTGCCAGCACCCGAACCTAATCGGTTTTGTTCTTGAACTTTCTCTCTGTGATAGAAAAAACATGACTGGATGTAAGCACCTCAACCCATCGGTTTACATCTGTATGTGTGAGTATTGTAGTTTGTTCAAGGAAATACTTGTTCACGGATAGAAGAGGGTGACGCTAGGGTTCGGAGTTGAAGGCATTGCACTCGCCCTTTCATGGATCTTCAGGTGAGTCCCTTTTACTCTTCTCTCTTCTCTAATTGTCCTTTTTTTGCCCAAAAAAATCACTCTCTGTTTCTTTCTCTCTAATTCTCTCCATTTTTCCTTCTTATTTTTATTTTATCTTCAATCAATTTTATTTTGGCTTGTTTCGGTCTGTTTTTGTTGAAACCCAACAAATTGGAGTGCTGTTAAGTATCGGTATCTGATGATTTTTTTGAACCTTGTTTGTGACCATCCCCAAATTTCCCAATTCAAGTCTATTCGAGTCACTTATAATGTGTACATAAGCATATTGAATGACTCTACATGTTTGAAATAGATTGTGACCTGAAATTGGTCCATTGAAACCAACTTTGAGCAAACCCAGCTCAACCAATCCGAAAGTGCCCTTTATAATATGTCTGTGCTGAACCAATCCGAAACCACCTTGGTGCGAGCATCCGAACCTAATCGGTTTTGTTCTTGAACTTTCTCTGTGGTAGAAAAAACATGACTGGATGTAAGCACCTCCACCCAATCGGTTTACATCTGTATGTGTGAGTATTGTAGTTTGTTCAAGGAAATACTTGTTCACGGATAGGAGAGGGTGACGCTAGGGTTCGGAGTTGAAGGCATTGCACTCGCCCTTTCATGGATCTTCAGGTGAGTCCCTTTTACTCTTCTCTCTTCTCTAATTGTCCTTTTTTTGCCAAAAAAAAATCACTCTCTGTTTCTTTCTCTCTAATTCTCTCCTTTTTCCTTCTTATTTTTATTTTATCTTCCGTCAATTTTATTTTTGTTTGTTTCGGTCTGTTTTTGTTGAAACCCAACAAATTGGAGTGCTGTTAAGTATCGGTATCTGATGATTTTTTTGAACCTTGTTTGTGGCCATCCCCAAATTTCCCAATTCAAGTCTATTCGAGTCACTTATAATGTGTACATAAGCATATTGAATGAACTCAAAAGTTATTTATTAAGAAGTCTGTAGTTATTGCTTAAGGGTCATAAAAGGTTTCTGTTTGATAGCATGAACTATTAGCTTTGAAGCTAACAAAAAGCTCAAATTATTTATGCTCGAGACGGAACCCTAAGTGGTGAACCTGGGTTCCTCGTTCACATATCAATGAATATGAACCTCCATCTTCGACCTGGAGATGAAGGCAGTACTTTCAAGTCGGAACCCTAAATTTTCTGTCATTTTCTATTTTTGTTTAAGGTGCCAGATTAGTATTTACTAGTTGGGGAGGTGTGCAGGTGTATAAAAAGTTATTTGGAGAACTAAACCCATTCACCTATTTTCATCAGTTGGAGCAAGTGTATATGAACTCTATAAAATGTTACCCTTATAAAGACCCAAACTAATCTTTATAAATAGTGGTGTCAATGAATTTTTTGATTTGGTTTGTCCTGAATATGAACCTCCATCTTCGACCTGGAGATGAAGGCAGTACTTTCAAGTCGGAACCCTCAATTTACTTTGCCATTTTCTTTTTTTGTTTAAGGTGGCCAGATTAGTTGGGGAGGTGTGCAGGTGTATAAAAAATAATTTGGAGAACTAAACCCATTCACCTACCTTCATCAGTTGGAGCAAGTGTATATGAACTTTATAAAATGTTATCCTTATAATGATCCAAACTAATCTTTATAAATAGTGGTGTCAATGGATTTGTTCGATTTGGTTTGTCCTGAACTTTAAATGATTCTTAATATGTGATAAATAGGCCCGATTTTGCTACGCTCACACCAAATACCGGAGCATGTGAATGAGTACCATATGGGTCAAGTCTGACCTACAGCTTATCACTCATTTGGGGTGTCAACTGTTCTTTATTATTTAACCTAGCAAATACTTTAAAATAAGGTAGTTTCTAGCTGAATTAAATTGAATGTTCTGGGTTCAATTGTTTGGACTTGTGTCAAGGTGGACTTTGTTATAACATTTTTATTTTGTTTAGACCCGTTGGGGTTTGTTAAATCCCCTATGAATCAGCCCCTGTAACATAATATGATGTTTACACCGTAAACATATTTTGAGTGAGGCTCTTCCTTGTTACGAAGGTGTAATAAATCATTTAATCCATATTTGCCTTGTTAATATGTCTATCAACTATTTAGTCACTGTTTATTTACTAATATTACGGTTAAATAATTATTATCTTGATATTGTAGTTAAACTAATTTATAAATGTTAAAAAGTGTTCCTACAAAAATAATCATAATGCTTGAAAATTGTGCGAACAAGAATTTTTTGTTGAGGTGCAAAGCCGAAAGTACGATATTGAAATTGTTGAAACCACCGACACCCATACATTTGGTTACTGGGTTTTTGAACCTTGATCCAACAACTGGAAGCAAGCTGGTCAGGACACTATTCTAGGCCACCATTGCTGCCTGCCTCTGCTCCAGGTCTACCCGCCCTTGCTCAAAATCTATTCACGCTTTTGTGGGTTATCAAGGGAAGGGTGTTTCTTCCAATAAGTCTTCACTTTAGTTAACATTTTGACTTTTTTTTTTTTTTTTTTTTGGGGGTGGTGGGGGGGGGGGGGGGGGGGGGGGGTGGGGGGGGGGGTGTGTTGGAGCTGGTTGAAGTTGAGCTTTGAGAGGCTTATCCATTTTCCCTGAAACTTGATTTCTTCGCTGTAGACTTTATCTAATAAATGATGTTGTCGACAATATGTTCCTTAGGAAACATCAACAAACTCTACTTGATTATAATCTTGTATTTGGATTTTTGAATTATTGCATTTACAGGATGTAATTACTGATCAGGATTTAGCTCTCATGCCAATTTCTGTTAATCAGATTTAAGAAACTATGACCATCAGGAACCACTAGAATTATAATTGAACTAGTAACATATTTGTATTAAAAACTGGATACTTTCAGCTATATTTTAAATTAAGAACATCTGAGTTGAAAATTTAGCTGGTTTTTTTCCATGTACATTATTCGTGTTGGCTGTAGTTCAGTCATCATTTGACTTTTATTTACCTGAGTATAACATAAAGTGAAATATAATATCCTCAAAAGATTTCGTCTTCTGCTGCTTTAGATGTACTTTATGTATTTTGATGCAGAGAGATCCATTGCTTTATAATCTTGGGATGACTTATACTCTAATGTGACTTCATTGGTACTTGTGATATTTACTTCCTATTTGGAATGAGCTCTATGGTGTGCCTTATTGCAGGAACTTGGGCAATCTTATGCCTTCGATTGTCCAGAATTAGATAAGGTTGTATATGAAGTTGAGAAGGTTGATAAATGGATGATCCACTGCCGCTCAATTGTTGTGCCCTTGGTTGGCGACCGTGGTTCTTTGTTCACCGAGCTTGTGCAGGTGCGTCATCTAACCACTTTTTAAGTCTCTTAGCTATTACATTCTCTCTCTTATAGATACTAAGATGTCATTGTCATTTCCTCAGGTAAGAAGTACCCTCGATAGAGCTCTGTGTATATATCGTGGTTCAAGGGGCTACAGATCAGGCTCATTCTGCGTCTGTTGTCCAAATGATTCCAAAGATGATGTTTATACTTGTCTTACTTGTGATGACCGGTAAGGTACTTGTAGAGTATATATATCTTCCTGCAAGTGTACAATTGATACTAGATCTCTTAGGCCCAAACTGTTGGGTTATAAGCAGTGTTCTAAAAGTCGGTATTAGTCGGCGCTAGGCGCCCATGGCCCGCCTAGGTAGGTTTTGACCAGAACCGGACTATAGGCGTATTGAAGAAAAAATCGTCTTTAGGCGGCCTTAGGTGGTGAGGCAGGTGCTCGGCGGATAGGCGGTCACACAGGCACTGTTTTTTATTTTTTCTATTTTTTATAAAATTTTTCGGGTGAGTTGGACCCGAAACCCGTAACTTGAAATAGGCTGCCCTACCTCAATGTGCAGCCGCACAGCAGGAGAGAGAGCAGCAGGAGCCGCACATCTTCTTCTTCTTCTTCTTCATCTTCTTTTGCAGGTGAGCAGGAGAGAGCAGCAGCCTTCTTCTTCTTTTTTTTTTTTTTTTTTCTTCCGAGTCTTCTTCATCTTCTTCTGTTTCTTCTTCTTTAATTGGAGAGAGGAGCAGCAACAGCGGATGGAGTCAGTGTTTTTTTTTTTTTTAGTCGGTGCTTTTTTTTAATTGAGTTAGTGTTTTTTTTTTTTTGCACAACAGCAACGAGCAGCAACACTGTGTACCTCTGCAACATAAAAAGTAAAATTAGGGGTATAATATTCACTTGAGCATATATTTAATTCCTAGATTTTTTTTAAAAATTTTTGGCGACCGCCTAGATTTAGGCAGCTTCCTAGCCTCTGTCTAGGCGTTGGGTGGCCGCCTGCCTAATGCCTAGCGCCTTTTACAACCTTGGTTATAAGTAACAACAACAACAAGGCCTTTATCCCAAACTTTTGTGGTCGGTTGTTTGGAAACCATAAACCATATCCTTCTTTCATTTCATAGAGATCCGACTGTAGGGTCGTAAGTATTGTAGTATGTTACATATATGCATATTATTTGCAGTTACTGTTAAGAGTAGTTGCCCCTTAGTTAATTTAGCTGAATGGAAAATAAGAATTCACGTGGCCAAGCACAATACTTTTGAATAAAAGCTTTGTTGTTGTTCTTGCAGTTGCCTTGGATGTAGCTTATTTGGTTTTATCCATGGGTGTGTTATCAGATGTTTCAGGCTTGTGAGGCATAGCTTCACTATATTTATCAACAAAGCATTTTCTTCTAGAACAATACCATTCATGATATACTATATTCTAAAGTTTTAGTTTTAACATAGCTCAGGATCTTGCCTCTGTCCTGAATTAATATACCGGAAGCACTATTCATGGTAACAAGTCAAGGAACATACTTATCTGTATTCTGAATTCCGCTAACATGTACTGGTGAAATTTCTAGTAACCTAATAGTGTAATTGGATTGGGTAGCCAGATAACTTCTTTTGAAATATTGGGCAGTTGCCTAGTGCAACCTATCAGGTTCTGATTCTGATTACACATTTATTAGATTATAAGTTTGAGAGCTTTATGGTTCTGTTATCAAGTTCTAACTATGTTGGTGTGACAGGTACCATTTCTCGTGTATGGGGCCGCCACTGGATGCTGCAGGCACTGTGAATGAATATGCATGTCCGTTTTGTCTTTGCATGGAAAGCGGAACTATTACTCGACATGAGGGCCATGCTTTGGTAAGCTCAAATTCATAATTCAAGATCAACTAGAATAGTTTGTTTTCTGTTTTCTGATACGTGGATTATATGTTTCAGATATGTCGAGGGAATCGCCCAGAAGTACAGACATTCCTTGAACTTCTATCAGTTGCAGAGGATTTCTATTTAGGGTAATAATAAGTATTAGATGCTTGAATATGAAAAAGAGTACTTATCCCACACCTCCTTGTGGTTTGTCCTTATTACCACTGGACGCCCTCCTTATCGAAATATTACAACTTACTCCCCT
Source organism: Iris pallida (assembly GCA_029216955.1). NCBI lineage: Eukaryota > Viridiplantae > Streptophyta > Magnoliopsida > Asparagales > Iridaceae > Iris > Iris pallida. The sequence goes on from JANAVB010038419.1 coordinate 424,384, forward strand.
AAAAAACATTTCGTCTAGGAAAGATAAGGTAGTTGTAAACTGACATGTTTGTCCTTGACTATAGGGTTTAACTAATGTAGGGTTTTCTTGCTTCTATTCTTTCTTTTCAAATGGATATAAAGTGGTTTGAATTTGTGTTTTCATACCTCTTGCTGTGCAAGACACAAGTTCTCTTGAAGAAGGTTTTTTATTTGGAGTTTGAATAATTTAATGTTGCCTGTATGTTCATCGTTTTATTTTCTGACACATTATATATTTGGTTCTTTTATTGTTCAATTATTTTTGCTTTTGTGTAACAAACAAATTAGAGTATAAGTGATTTTCTAAAAATTAAGTGGGTTTTTTTTTTTTTTTTAAAATCTCGGGTTGCTTATTTTTGTCTTGATTAGTTTTGTATTCTTTTTATATATTGAACCGTTTCAACTTGTATTAATCAAAATAAGTGGAACAACTTGTCCCCTTTTGACTTTGAAAGTTTACATGGACCAGGAGATGATAGGAGCATGTTAGTATGAATTATGATGCATGCTCGTTTATCTTTCTTGGATTGCACCAAGTGAAAGAATACACAATTACTAGGAGGGACATAAATGTCATTTTTTTCGTTGAAAACAACATTTAACTGCCGGCAAACACTAAACTGACGGCAAGTTAATACTAAGGGAGGTGTCCATAATCATATATCCAAAATAGGAGTAGGTTGTAGTATTTCAATATGGAGGGGGTCCTGTGGTAATAACGACAAACCATAAGGGAGGTGTAGGATAATTACTCTATAAAAAAACCTCATGTTATCTTCTAAGTGCTGGATCATTTCAAAGTGTTTTTATAATATTAATATGGTAAAATTTGATATGCAAAATAGCTACATATGTTCTTGGTTGCAGTTAGTAGCTCATGTACATAACTGCATAGGCCTGGAACCATAATAACTTGATTCGTGTTGTACCTTTGTCATAAGGTTTCTTGCACCATGTGATTACATTAATCTTTGTGCAAAACAACAACAAAAAAGCGGGTATCCCAGTTTTTGTGGTAGGCTAAAATGAATCCTTGTATTCCATCACAGTCCCTAAGGCACTACCTCTTTAACTTTAGGATAGGAAATTCCATTTTCTATTTCGTAGCCTCATTTAATGTTTGAGTCTCCTTGAATTAATATTATATCATTGCTTGTAAACATGGTGCAAGTTTGGTCTCTGTTGCACATGTCCAAACCTTCTGAGTTATTTTTTCCCCCTCTTCTTGTTTCAGTTGTCACCACTTTCAGCTTACCACATATGCTTCATTTGTTATCCAATCTTTTAACGTTCCACTCATGCTACTCAACACTTTTGTCTTAGCTATGCTCCTATTTTTGACATGTCTCCTGATTGTCCAGCGTTCCAATGGCTGTTATTTGACTTGTTCTTTCAATTTTAACATCATCTCGTTGTTGTTTGAGTTATTCTTTCAATTTTAACATTATATTAGTCATAAAGCACTCTAGGAGAGCTCTACTATAAGGTTTCGTTTATGAGCAAAATCCATATCAACTTCTTGATCACAACGAACGAACAAACCAATTGTCCATCTTAAATAGTGAAAATTATCACTCCTAGATATTTTTGGCCATCAGTATAAACTATTCTTTCTCAATATTTTGTTAAAACTACATTTCATATACTCTGTTTTTGTTGAGCCAAAAGTCAATCTTGGTTTTAAATTTTTACTATTTAGAGATGTCACGCCTAGTCAATCTTGGTGATATTTTTGAGGCTTTGAAAGCTGTAACTGTAACAAGTACGAAGAAACATTGTCATCTACCACACGGTCAACATCTCGTGGCTGATTATGTAGCAAACAGGGCAAGCTGGTGTTATCCCACCCATCGTCCATAGACTCCTAACAATAATGACAAAATGAGATTTCACTATCGAAGCCAAGAAAAAAAGTGGTAATCCACCGAGTTCATCACTTCGAATTGACAGCCCTGCAATGTTTCCTGTATAATGAAAGAGCTGAAGGATATAAACTGTTTATTGCAACGTCATCCGAATGAAGCTGGACACTTGTGTTTTGAAATACCATGGCTGTTCGACACGAGTTACTTCCGAAGGGGGTACCAAGACCTATGCTTTAGGATAGATGGCCGCAAGGTACTTGGAATCATGGTTTAAAGTATCGGCCGATACCGACCCGATACGGCCGATACCGATTCGGTTTGGCATGTTCTGATCCGATACCGACCGATACCAAATATTGACCGATACCGACATTGGGGGTCTTTGTTCCGGTCAATTCGGCAAAGAAAATTAAACAAAAAAGACAAATCAACAAGGGTTTAAAGCATAACAAGGTTGTAGAAGCATGTAAGAAATAAAATACTTAAAATTATGCCTAAAGGGGTGTGTGTGTGTGTGTGTGAGTAAGGGTGACTACTATTTCATTTAATTTCAAAACTACTAAGAAATAACACTGAAAATACTTAAAATTATGCCTAAATGTATAAAATATATGTTTTTAAATGTAAATAATTTATTAATAATTATTTGTTTTCCGATACCAAAGTCCGATACTCCGATACGATACCGCCGATACTACCGATATCGCCGATACCAATACTCATAGGAATAGTCAGATACCGATTCCGATACCGATATTGTGAACCTTGCTTGGAATTTGATGAACGAGATGTTGAATACAAAGTCAAAGGAGACTAAGAAGCCTATTAAGAAGAATGCAGTCATCGCAAAAGGAAGCAGCGAAACATACAAATCGAATGGTTCATGTCGAAATTGCAGGAAGTACGAGATTAAAAAGATGATATCAAGGGAAATTTCCAAGACTTTCTTGTCGAGTGGAAAGAACAACCTGGTCCAGCTCTGCTGACGACTGTTCCCGACTTGTACGTGCTTCTATCTTGCATAAACTCCTTAAAAGTTGAGCTCGTCAACTCCTGGGGAATCGATTGAGTCGTTGCCTGAATATGGTTGGGCTAATCCTAGGAAAAGTAAATTTGGATAATCACGGACCTTCAATGTTAATAATCCTAAGTTGGGCAGGTTTTCTTTGAGTATGTGCTGTTTTGTACTCTGGCTAGGTTTGAGTGTTCTCCAATTCCCAACAGAACACCAACTGAAGGATCAAATAAGGTTGACAGCTGGTTGTAGAGGCTTGATCAATTCTTCTTGCATCTACTTGTGCTTTATGTTACAAAGAGCCAGGCACGAATATGAGGCAACACAGAATGGATCAATGGACATGATGGCACGAAAACAGTACAGTTTTTGGTGTTTACTAGTATGTTTCGGAGTTTCTTGTGCCTAATACGGACTCAGCAACCATTTTGGAGTGTCCATGCTTCCTTGTTTGTGCTCAATAACTAACTGGATGTTTACGGGTAAAGATTAATCTTGATTACATAGAGTAAGTCGTACTGGTTCCTAGTCATCTTGCACACACTTGATTAGTTTACTACCTATGTTGTCACAGGCGCCGCCTAGGCGTGCAGGCGTGCAGGTTGGAGAGGTCTCGTCTCGACCCGTGAAATTTTTTTCTGGATGACATTTGCTCGTCTAGGAGCCCGGCCTAGGGTCGTCCAGGGAAAAAAAATGCATGCCTAGAGTCGTCCAATTATGCTTACTATCCTTACTTGATGTTGAATATTGGTTGTTTCATATTTGTTGTTTCTTATATTACTTATATGCTTATTGCTTATTAGTTATACTACATATTTGTTATATGTATAATTGCAACAAAAAAAATTGATTCAAAGCTGTGGTTCCTGGATGGGCGCCTAGGCGAGGCGGGTGGCATCTCGCCTCGCCTCGTCTGACGCCCAGTACAACATAGCTTACTACTATGTTCTTATTTCTAGACATAATTTTTTCCATTAGTATGAATGGAATAATATTAAACATCGTTGAATTGCTCATCCGAGATAGATATTGTAGTTTATTTACTTTCTTTTAAACAAAGTACTTTCTTTTAAACAAAGTACAACTGACAGTAGATAGTTTTGAATGGAATAATATTTAAATGAATGAACTTGTTAAATTTGAAGATATAAAACTTTGACAAATGAAGTGTCAGTTGTCGAAATGTTGTAGCATGTCAATCTTTGTGACAAGTGGTTTATTGTGTCAACATTATTTTTTTGTAATGATCTTTTTTTTTTCTTTAATGTTTTATTTGTTGAAATTATCAGAAAAGGGACCCAAATATGGTATGGGTCAATATTTGATCACACAGGCCAAAGTCGATATGACCCATATGTATGGTATCCGCATAGAGACCCCATGAGTACTTTCAAAATCTTTATATATAAGTCAATTTGTATATTCACTTTCATGTGTTGGAGAAGAAATAATAATGAATTTTGTGGAAGATAAATTTATGAATGCTTCGTGTTCTTTTAGGAAGTTATTATATAGTTGCTATTACATAGTTGTCCACTTATTTATCTTCTATATTTTCCTATGTCTTGAGCATCAATCAAGTGAATCCATTTTTCCCAGTACTCTCTCTCTCTCTCTCTCTCTCTCTCTCTCTCTCTCTCTCTCTCTATCTATCTACTTGGTACGAGAGCATAGTTAGCTAGATAGTTCATTAACAATAGATATTGTTATTTATTTACTTTGTTTAAACAAAATACACCTGACTATAGATAGTTTTGAATGGAACGATATTAATTGAATGGACTTTTTAAATTTGTAGATATACAACTTTGACAAATGATATGTTGATAATCTTATCAAAATGTTGTAGCATGTAATCTTTGGGACAAGTGGGTTATTCTGTCAACACTATTTTTTCGCAATTTTTTTCCCCTTTTAATGTTGTAGAAATATAATGAACCCTTCAACCAATAAGTGAGGGCTTGGACTCAATAGAGATGTTAATGGTACATTTACATATGGGTCCACACTTATTGGAATATTGCATAATGGTACTTAATATCTTAACACATGTTTTCTTTGTTGAATTGATTGGAAAAGAAACCCAAATATAGTACGGGTCAATATTTGATCACACAGGCCAAAGTCAATACGATACGACCTATAAGTATGTAATCCACCTATACTACAACCATGTCAAGTTCCCCATCAGTACTTCCAAAATATTGATATATAAGTCAATTTGTATATCCGCTTTCATGGGTTGGAGAAGACCAATAATGGTTTTGTTGGAAGATAAATTTATGAATGTTTTTTTCTTTCTTTTAGAAAGTTATTATCCAGTTGCTAGCTATTCTTTTGTTATTATATAGTTGTCCACTTTTGTATCTTCTATATTTTCCTAGGTATTTGAGCACTAATCAATGGATCCTATTTTTTTCTATATAATATCTTTTTCTACATGGTACAAAGGGATAGTCATCTTGGGCCTAGCTCTCTACCATTCACCTTCAAATACATTCTGTCTGAGTCAATCATCTCCAAACCTAATATTTGATTCTATCTTCTCCAAACACATTCTCTCCGAACCTATCTTTTCCAAATATATCCTCTCCAAACCTATCACTCCAAACCCATCTTTTCGAAACCCACTCTCCTACCTATCTTCTCCAATCCTTTTTTTCTCCAAAATCTTCTCCAAAATCCTAGCTAAAGAGAATTAGGTTGTTTAGCGGTCTACTTCTCGAACATGTTCTGTCTTTTACCACCACTGCTCTTTGCGATTTTCGCTTTACTCATCTTTCTCAGTCAAATTTACTTCGTCAGCCCAGTCTACTTCCTCAATCACGACTGCTGCTGTTGCTTTCTTAACCACATCTACTTGCTCTATCATGACTACTTCCGTGCATTCCTCATTTATGACTACTCTACGTCTACTTCCTTGGTTGTAGCTATATCCCCAATCACATCTACTTCAGTTAGTCTACTTTCTTGGTCATTGCTACTACCTCATCTCGGCTCACTTTTCAGGTGCAGTGGTCTCATATTCTCTTTGGCCTAGTGTCAACAATGGCTCTCATCTTCTCCACGGTCCCCTACTAGCCCACTAGTCAACAACTCTTAGTGCACTCCTGGCCATAGTTGGTGAAGGTTTGGAAATGGGGAAGGAAACAGTGGTGACGAGTTAGGGTTTACGTATGAGGAAGGAGGAAGAAGATCGTGATGGCTTAGGGTTTAGGTATGGAGGAGGAAGCAAATGATGTTGATGGGTTATGGTTTAAGGATCAGGAAGGGGGAAGATGTTGGCGGGGTCTAATTGTTACTTAATCTTTTGTGTTGAGAATTTCATAAAGTTCTTAGGTATGAGGTAGGAGGAAGAAGATCGTGGTGGCTTAGGGTTTAGGTATGGAGGAGGAAGCGAATGATGTTGATGGGTTATGGTTTAAGGATCAGGAAGGAGGAAGATGTTGGTGGGGTCTAATTGTTGCTTAATCTTTTGTGTTGACAATTTTCATATTCTTAGGTATGAGGTAGGAGGAAGAAGATCGTGGTGGCTTAGGGTTTAGGTATGGAGGAGGAAGCGAATGATGTTCATGGGTTATGGTTTAAGGATCAGGAAGGAGGAAGATGTTGGTGGGGTCTAATTGTTACTTAATCTTTTGTGTTGGCAATTTCATAAAGTTCATGATTAGTACTAAAATGATAAATAAAGTTTAAGGTATCATTGTGGACTGAACAAGGTCATATGGTGGTATACCTTTGAGTCTTTAACAAAGTTCAAAGGTGTTTGAGTGATTGTTGTATTTTTAGGATAGCTTTGTTCATTGGTTCTTTTTAGACTTACTTAATCAAGTATAAACTTCTAATTACATCATATTCTTTGATCTATTGCAAGTGAAATTAGAATCCCATTAAATTGGCACAATTGTGAGGAGATTTTTATGGATATGATGAATCATTAGTTCTCATAGGCCCTTTATGATGAGTTCATTGTTGAACTGATAAGTGGAAACCAACCATAGTGTCAAAATGTAAGCCTCTGCTTATGATGGTCGATTAGACCCTTTTGAGTAGCTGGCTGGCTAGATATTGATTACTACTTTGATTGGCATCATATGGTCGATAGTCAGAGTGTTCAGTTTTCCAAAGAGAAGCTTCATAGGCAATCCACCATTTATTGGACTAACTGACATTTCAATCCGATTAAGGTCAACATTTATGGTATTGCCACAATCCTTCTAGCTTAATTCTACAGGTTGTTAGGCCTAACATGTGTAGGGTCGTGTATAACAAATCTATATCTACTAGAATGAAATAGTCACAAAGGATCATTACAAGGTTCACAATATCGGTATTGGAATCGGTATTGGACTATTCCTATGAGTATTGGTATCGGCGATATCGGTAGTATCGGCGGTTTCGGATCGGAGTATCAGATTATTTGGTATCGGAAAACAAATAATTATTAATAAATTATTTACATTTAAAAACATATATTTTATACATTTAGGCATAATTTTAAGTATTTTCAGTGTTATTTCTTAGTAGTTTTGAAATTAAATGAAATAGTAGTCACCCTTACCGATTGGTTTACATACAATAGATTGATTTTTTTTCTTTTGCATGCTTTTACAACCTTATTATACTTTAAAACTCTTGTTGATTTGTCTTTTTCATTTAATTTTCTTTGCCAAATTGACCGGAAAAGAGACCTCCAATGTCATTATCGGTCAGTATCGGGTATCGGTTGGTATCAGATCGGGACATGTCAAACCGTATCGGTATCGGCCATATCGGATCGGTATCGGCCGATACTTTAAACCATGGATCATTATACAAAATCATCATTCTTAGGTGAACCTTAACTCTAACCCCATCAATCCCTCTAGCTTAGTCACCATAGTTTACAGTATCGTCCGATACGGCCGATACCGATACGGTTTGGCATGTCCCGTTTCGGTACCGACCGATACTCGATACTGGACGATAGCGACATTGGAGATCTCTTTTTCGGTCAATTCGGCAAAGAATGAAAAAGACAAATTAGCAAGGTTTAAAGCATAATAAGGTTGCAAAAGAAAAAAATTTATCTATTGCATGTAAACCAACCGGTAAGGGTGACTACTATTTTATTTAATTTCAAAACTACTAAGAAATAACACTGGAAGTACTTAAAATTATGCCTAAATGTATAAAATATTTTTTTTACATGTTAATAATTTATTAATAATTATTTGTTTTCCGATACTAAAAAAATCCAATACTTCGATCTGAAACCGCCAATACTACTGATATCGCCGATATCGAATGGTCCGATACCGATACTAGGAACCTTGTTAGTCACATACTGTAAGTCCTAACATGTGTTGAGTCACACATCAATCTATGTCTACAAGAATTGAAATAAATCACAATAACCATGTACAAAATCATCATTCGTAGGTGAAGCTTAAATCTAATAACCAATCAATACTCAATAGTCCAACTTCCAAATAGTATCACATGCAACAACAAAAGATGTAAGAGTACGCTGGTTGTATAACAACCACAAGGATAGAACAAAAACTTTTCTTAGACAAACTAATTTCCATACAAGTTTTCACCTTCAAAACTTTCCTGTTATCTCAACGTTGCACCCTTCTTGGTCTTATTCTATATAATATAAGTCCCTATTTGCATAACAACCTTGCACCCTTCTTGGTCTTATTCTTTATAATGTAAGTTCCTATTTGCATTCTTATTCAACATAATTCTTATTAAGGGGGAAACTGTAGAGTAGAATAATAAGATGACAAATTATTAAGGGGAAGTTAAATATATAGGAGAGACTAACCCCTCTCACTATTATTCTAGCAAATGTGGGACTAAAGCCCAATACTAGTACTTAGCACCCTCCCTCAAACTAGAGCATAGATGTCAATTATGTCCAGCTTGTTAGACAAAAGTTGAACCTGAGGACCCAAAAGAGACTTCGTGAAGATATCGGCTATTTGATCACCGGTCCTCACATGGTGAAACTTTATCACTCCCTTTGTATACTCATCACGTACAAAGTGGATGTCGATTTCAATGTGCTTCGTCCTTTCATGACATACAGGATTAGTAGCAATGTAGATAACAGATTGGTTATCACACCACAGATCTGTTGTTTTAGATCCTGCTTCTTCTTCCAGTTCTTGTAGAAGATGCTTAAGATATAACATCTCTGTTGTACCGTGGGCAATAGTTTGATATTCTGCTTCTGAATTTGACCGTGCTATTACGTTCTGTTTCTTGCTCTTCCATGATACCAAGTTTCCGCCAATGAATACCGAGTAGCCAGATTTAGATCGTATATTTGTCAGGCTTGCACCCCAGTCAACATCGGTAAAGCACTCAATACGAGTATGTCCATGATTCTTTATCCGGATTTATTTTTCCAGATTCTTGACTAGATAGTACATAATTCTGAGAACTGTCTGCCAGTGTGGAATTCTTGCAGACGCCATAAATCTACTTCGACACTTACGGCGAAAGAGATGTCTGGCCGAGTCATGACCGCCAAGTAGTTGAGTTTTTTACCACTCGATGATACTGATCTGGATTATCCATCAGGACCCCCTCATCTGGAAGTAACTTTGTCCTTGGATCCATGGGAGAGTTTGCTCCCTTACCTTGCATCATTCCTGCATCATTTAGTTTGTCCAGAACATACTTCCTTTGGGACATTCAATGTCTCGCTTACCCTGTATGACTTCTGTTAAATGTTATATTAGAGTTATTGGGCTTTAGTCCCACATTGTTTAGAATAATAGGAGAGGAGGCTAGCCTCTCCTATATATATGTAATCTCTCCCTCAATAATAATCATCCATTTTTCATTCTACATGGTATCAGAGCCAAAACCCTAGCCGTCCCCACCACTCTCCTTCCCTCCACAAAACCCTAATCTCCCATTCTCTACCCCCCACCCCCTGCTACAGTACCCCCCCCCCCCCCCCCCCCCCCCCCCCCCCGCGTGCGCTACAGTACCCCCCTCCACCCCGCGCTACAGTACCCCCCACCCCCTGCTACATTATCCCCCCCATGCCTACAATACCTAACCATAACCCTCTACTTCCATTAGCCGCCGCCCACTCCCTCCAAACCCTAGTTTATGTTACAAAAAAAAATTGTTTGGAATCTCAGAGGGAAAACACTTGTTGGAACCTCTGCCCTTCAATATTGTTGGGAATCTCAGAGGGGAAATACTTGTTGGAACCTCTGCCCTTCAATGCTGGAAATTTAACAAAGAGCACACATATGATTTATTGTGCATGAATCTTTGTTTCTTTCCTTGATCTCCACACTAGGATTTCACAGAGGATACCATGAGTTCTCTCTCTATCCTGGCTTATGATCCACACTCTCTGCTTTCTATACGCGTGTGCCGGTTCTAGGCTCCGTTTTTAGCGCATTGGCAGAGTTGCTGTGTTTATCAAGAGGAAAGAACAAATCGACAGTCGAATCTCTGATAAATGGCAGACTCTACGGCAAATAGCAGCGCCACAGATACTAGTGTCATCAACACACTAGCAGGCATTAGCACAACGATTTCCTCCATTCGACTTGTCGATCGACGGTTGGAAGGGCCAGAGGGCTACTCCACATGGAGAAAGAAGGTCGAGAAGACACTTCGAGGAATGTGGTTGTCCAAACATCTGAGTGACAACCCTCCAGCAGAAGATGATCCCATCTTTGAGCAATGAGAGACGGATGACAGTAGATTGTTTACACAGTTGATGAATTCCATGGAACCATCGGTGGAAGACATGGTTCAAAATACGAACTCCGTGAAGGAGTTATGGGAGGTACTGGCGGCGGCATTTGATGGTAAACGCGATTTGTCTCGTATCTATGACTCGGTCGTTGGTGTATACCGAGCAAATCAAGGAGACAAATCCCATAGACCATTTTCGGGCCTTTAAGGCTATGACGGATGAGATCGATCGCGTTTTATCTCTTACGTTGGATATTAATAAAGCACGGGCTCAACGTGAGCAGCTTCATGTCATGGCTTATCTTGCCTCACTCCGTCCTGATGCAGACTCTGCTCGATCTCAGATTATTGCTGGATCTGATGTACCGTCCTTCTTGGAAGCACACTATCGTGTCCTTTGGGCTGCAAAATAGTTGAAACCACTCCGAGTGATCCTCCTGCTGATCGTTCTGCTCTCGGGACCGCACGTACGGAATTTCGTGGTGGTCGTGGTGGCCGCAATACTGGTCGTGATGGGGGACGGGACAATGGCGGTCGTAATGGAGGAACCGCGCACATGCTTTAACTGTGATCAGCTTGACCATTTCTATTGGCAATGCACTAAATTACATGCTGCTAATATCACCACTGATGTCCCTGATGATGGTGTACGATCTATTCAGATGACTTCGGACTCATATACAGAGTTCCTTGATTTCCAGGCTCAACGTCGTGGTGAAACATCCACGTCTGGTTCCACAGCTGGATACTCAGCAACGTGCATAGTAAAATCCAAGCAGTGAGTAATTGACTCTGGTGCATCCTCTCACATGACTGGAGACGCAGGTATGATACATGATTATGTACCTGTACGTCGTGCTTCTGGCATTACTGTTGCCAATGGCGGTTCCCTGACAGTCCGAGGACGTGGAAGTGCCATTCTTTCTACCGGACTGTCCCTCAACTCTGTGCTACTTACTCCTGGGAACCCGTTCAGTTTACTTTCTATTAGTCAAATTACTCGTGAACTACATTGCTCGGTAACATTTTTTCCTGATGGTTGTGTTTTTCAGGACCTGAAAACTGGGAAGACTAACGGTAAGGGACATGTGGCTGGAGGCTTGTACCTGTTTGACGCAACTTCTTCTGTTGCCTGTGCCGGCATGAAACTCGATCATGTCGAGTTATATTGTCGGTTAGGCCATCCATCGTCCCAAGCTCTCCAGAAAATATACCCATATTTAGATATTTTCTCTTTTTTTCATTGTGAGCCATGTAGTTTAGCTAAGCATCACCGGTTTTCTTATCCGGTGAGTCCAAATAAAATTGCTTCCGCTTCTTTTGAGTTGGTGCATTCTGATATATGGGGATCTTGTCCGACTGAATCTGTAATGGGCTTTAAGTACTTTGTTACTTTTGTCGATGATTACTCACGTGTCACCTTTATTTATTTGATGAAAAATTGCTCTGAATTATTTAACATTTGGTGCAACTTTCATGCCGAAATAAAAACACAATTTGGTCTTCCTATCAAATTTTTCGGAGTGACAATGGCCGTGAGTATTTATCTCGTGATCTCGATAAACATCTGGCCCGCAACGACATCATCCACCAAACCTCTTGTGCGTACACACCACAACAAAATGGTGTAGCCGAACGCAAGAATCGTCATTTATTGGAAACAACACATGCTCTTATGTTTCAAGCACGTACTCCCAAGAGATTTTGGTCGGATGCGGTTCTTACTGCTTGTTATCTTATTTAACCGCATGCCATCGTCCGTTTTCAATGGTAACACTCATTTTTATAGACTTTTTCCTGGACGAGACCATTTCCTCTGCCTCTCGAATCTTTGGCTGCTTACGCTATATTCGGGATACCCGACCAACCCTTTCTAAATTAGATCCTAAGGCAATACAATGTATTTTTCTTGGGTATCCTAAAGATCAGAAAGGGTATAGGTGTTTCTCTCCTGTCTTAAAGCGATATTTTTTTCACTCGGGATGTTACTTTTGTAGAAATCGAATTTCCACCACTCTCACAATCAAAGGGTCCGGCACCTCTGGTCTATCCAGAAGAGAATTTTTTGTTATTTCCTCCTCAAACACAACAACCTTTCGTACGGGTGTCCTCCCTTACCGAGTCAGTCTTCCAGTCAGATGGTCCACATACACCGATTCAGCCATTGCCAACATCGCCCACAGATTCATCCTCTTCTGGTTCCACCAGCAGTTTCGGCTCAAATGCGTTGCCTCCATCTGTTCCACCAGCAGCTCTGGCGGTCCCGCCTTCAGAACGTCCTCGTCGTGCCTGTCGTGATCATCCCTTGTATGTTGACAGCTACAAAGGTCTTACCAGTCACACTCAGTCTCTGGTGGCTACTATTGATGGGATTCAGATCCCCAAGACCGCTGAGGAGGGTCTCCGACATCCTGGTTGGCGTGCTGCTATGAACGAGGAGATGAAAGCTCTCCAGGAGAATTATACCTGAGACTTAGTCGACTTACCTACTGGTAAACAGGCAGTCGACTGCAAATGGGTGTTCATGATTAAGGTAAAACCGGATGGCACTCTTGATCGACTGAAGGCTCGGCTGGTGGCCAAAGGATACTCTCAAATCTATGGTGAGGATTACTTCGAGACATTCTCTCTTGTGGCCAAAATGACATCCATTGGTGTCCTCATGACCTTGGCCATCCGATATGATTGGCCGTTACTCCAGCTAGATATAAAGAATGCTTTACTCCACGGGGATCTTGATGAAGAAGTATATGTAATGCAACCTCCCGGGTTCGTTGCAAGGGAGGGTAATGTGTGTCATCTGAGGAAGGCCCTCTATGGTCTGAAACAATCACCTCGTGCATGGTTTGGTAGATTTACACAGGTTGTTACTCAATTTGGAATGTGTCAATCGAAGAAGGACCATTCAATCTTCTATCGACACACATTTGCTGGAAGAATACTTCTTGGTGTCTACGTTGATGATATTGTAATCACGGGAGATGACAGCCAGGGTATTGTAAGTCTTAAGAAGTTTCTTGGAGAACAATTTCAAACTAAGGATATGGGATCCTTGAACTATTTTTTGGACATTGAGGTCACGCGCGGTAAGCAGGACATTGTAATGTCTCAAAGAAAGTATGTGCTGGACATACTAAATGATGCAGGTATGATGCAAGCAAAGGGAGCAATCTCACCTATGGATCCAGGGGCGAAGTTACTTCCAGACGAAGGGGTCCTGATGACCAATCCAGATCAGTATCGTCGAGTAGTTGGAAAACTCAACTACTTAGCAGTCATGACGCGTCCGGACATTTCTTTTGCAATGAGCGTTGCAAGTAGATTTATGGCTTCTCCAAGAGTTCCACACTGGCAAGCAGTTCTCAGAATTCTGTATTATCTAGTAAAGAATCCAGGAAAAGGAATTCGAATGAAAAATAATGGACACACTCGTATTGAGTGTTTTACTGATGCTGACTGGGTAGCAAGCCTGACAGATAGACGGTCTACATCTGGCTACTCAGTATTTATTGGCGGAAATCTAGTTTCATGTAAAAGCAAGAAACAAAGTGTGATAGCACGCTCAAGCTCAGAAGCAGAATATCGAGCTATTGCTCATGACACGTCAGAGATATTATATATGAAGCATCTCCTACAAGAACTGGGAGAAGACGCAGGATCTCAAGTGGCAGATCTATGGTGTGATAACCAATCTGCTATTCACATTGCCACCAACCCAGTATTTCATGAACGGACAAAGCATATTGAAATTGACATTCATTTTGTTCGTGATGAATATACAAAGGGAGTGATAAAGTTTCAACATGTGAGGACCGGCGACCAGATAGCAGATATCTTCACAAAGCCTCTTTTGGGTCCTCGGGTTCAATTTTTATGTAACAAGCTGGGCATGATTGACATCTATGCTCCAGCTTGAGGGAGGGTGTTAAGTGTTATATTAGAGTTATTGGACTTCAGTCCCACATTGCTTAGAATAATAGGAGAGGATGTTAGCCTCTCATATATATATGTAATCTCTCCCTCAATAATAATCATCCATTTTTTATTCTACAACTTCAATGCCCAAAAAGTAGCTCAACGATCCCATATCTTTGGTTTGAAATGGTTCTCCCAGAAACTTTTTTAGGCCTGCAATATCCTGGCTATCGTCTTCCGTGATCACAATGTCGTCAACATAGACACCAAGTAGTATCCTTCCAGCTGATGTTTGTCGGTAGAATACCGAATGATCATTTTTTGATTGACACATGCCAAACTGAGTAACATGTGTAAATCGACCAAACCACACACGAGATGATTGTTTGAGCCTGTAGAGGGCCTTCAATAGATGACACACTTTATCCTCCCTTACAATAAATTTGGGAGGTTCAATCACATATACTTTTTTTTCATGTTCCCCATAGAGAAATGCATTCTTGATATCCATCTGAAGCAATGGCCAGTCGTAGTGAACCATCAGGGCCAAGAGTACGTGCATAGATGTCATTCTGGCAATTGGAAAGAAGGTCTTAAAATAATCCCCATAGGTCTGAGAATATCCTTTAGCCACCAGACGAGCCTTTAGGTGATCAAGAGTTCTATTTGGTTTTACCTTGATCGTGAACACTCATTTGCAACCTACTGTCTGCTTACCAGTAGGCAAATCTACCAAGTCCCAAGTATGGTTCTCCCGGTACGCTTTCATCTCCTCTTCCATAGCAGCACGCCAACCGGGATGTTTGAGACCCTCCTCGACAGAATTGTGAATCTCAATCCCACTAATAGTAGCTACCAAAGACTGAGTGTGGCTCGCAAGCCATTTGTTGTTGTCAACATACAAGGGATGATCACGACAGGCGCGACGAGGTCGAGCTGGTGGAACAGGAAGAGGGGAATCAGTAGAACTAGAAGAGGATGATGGTTTTGTGACCGTGGGTACTATCTGCGATGTTCGTTCGGGCAACATCGGCACTGACTGAACCGGTGTTTGCGGACCATCGGACCGGGTTACTGGCTCGGTAGGGGAGGATACCCTTACGGGGGCTGTAAAGTTTGATCAGGAAACAACAAGAAGTCCTCTTCTGTAAACATGGGGAACTGGATCCATAGTTTGTGGAAGTGGAGGAAACATGGTTCCAACGAAGGTAACATTCCGAGAGAAAAAAAAACATCTTCAAGGTAAGGAAAAAACACTGATAGCCTTTCTGAACTTTAGGATACCCAACGAAAACACACTGGATTGCCTTAGGATCTTATTTAGAAAGAGTTGGTCGGGTATCCCGAGCATAGCACAAGCAACAAAAACTCTTGAGAGGTAGCGGAAACAGCTCTCGGTCGGGATATAACCAAAAAAAGGTAGTACCATTGAAAAATGACGATGACATGCGATTAATAAGATAGCAAGCTGTAAGAATCGCATATGACCAAAATCTCTTGGGGGTACGTGCTTGAAACATAAGAGCACGTGTTGTTTCCAAGATATGACGATTTTTGCGCTCTACCACACTATTCTGTTGTGGTGTGTAAGGACAAGAAGTTTGGTGGATGATGTCATTGTGGAAAAGATTAGTAAACTCACGAGATATATACTCGCCACCATTCACATCGAAGGCATTTAAGTGGAACACGAAATTGTGTTTTGATTTCGGCATAAAAATTGTACCAAATATCAAATAATTCGGAGTGATTTTTTATCAGATAAACAAAAGTAACACGTGAGTAATCATCAACAAATATAACAAAGTACTTAAAGTCTATTATTGATTCAGTTGGACAGGGTCCCCATACATCAAAATGCATCAACTAGAAAGGAGCAGATGCAATTTTATTATGACTCACCAGATAAGAAATCTGTTGATGCTTAGCTAAACTATACGACTCATAATGAAAGGAAGCAAGAACATCTAAAGAAGGTTATATTTTCTGGAGAGCTTGGTTTGATGGATGGCCTAACTGACAATGTAACTCGAAAAGATCGAGTTTCATGATGGCACAGACAACGGAAGAAGGTACGTCAAACAGGTACATGCCTCCAGCCACATGTCCCTTACCGATAGTCTTTCCAGTCTTTAGGTCCTGAAAAATACCACCACCATGAAAATAATGTTACCGAGCAATGATGAGAGCGAGCAGAGTCCATCATGACGGAGAGAGACAAGATATGTCATGATATTAAGCTGCTCATGTTGAGCCCTTGTTTTATTGATATCTGTCGTTAGAGGTAATACGCGGTCGATCTTATCAGTTATAGCCTTAAAGGTCCGGAAATAGTTTTTATGAGATTTGTCTTCCTGATTTGCTCGGTATACACCAATGATCAAGTCGTAGATACGAGACAAATCGTGTTTTCTATCAAACGTCGCTACCAGGACCTCCCATAATTTTTTCACGGAATCCGTATTCTGAACCATATCTTCCACCGATGGTTCTATTTAATTTATCAACTGTGTAAACAGTCGACTATCATCTGTCTCCTATTGCTAAAATTTGGATCATTCTCTGTTGGAGGGTTGTCAGTCAGATGTTTGGACAACCGCATTTTCTGAAGCGTCTTCTCGACCTTCTTCCGCTATGTCGAGTAGCCCTCTGGTGTCCAACCGTCAATCGACAAGTCGAATCGATGAAATCGTCGTGCTAGTGTCTGTTGGTCCCGCCGTTGCATTTTCAACACTAGTATCTGTAGTACTGCTATTCGTCGTAGTGTCTGTCTTCCTTCATGATTCCTGATTCGACTGTCAGTTTGATCTTTCCAATTTGATAATCGCATCAACTCTGCCAATGCGCTAGAAACGTGGCCAGAACCGGCACACGCATAGGAAGCAGAGATAAAAGTGGATTATACAAGCCAGGACAAAGAGAACTCAAGTTACCCTCTGTTAGATCCTGATGTGAAGATCAAAGAAAGAACAAAGATTCATAAAGGACAACTTGTCTGCTCTTTGTTAAATTCCTGAAATTAACATTGAGAGTTAGAGGTTCTAGCAAACAAACCAAATGTTTACCCTTTGAGAATTCCAACTCATTGTTGAGAATCCGAGGTTCTTGCAAACAACAAAATGTTTACCCTTTGAGAATTCCAACAATGGGTGTTGCTGGAGGCGGCGCGGGGGTGGGGTGGGGGGGGGGGGGTGGGGGGGTGGGGGGTGGAGGCGGGGGGTGGATCTAGGTTTAGGGTTTTGTGTTTTTTTGTGTGAAGAGGGGATGGGTTATGGCTCTGTTACAATGTAGAGTAGAATAATAGGATGAAAAATTATTAAGGGAAAGTTATATATATATATATATATATATATATATATATATATAGGAGAGGCTAACCCCTCTCACTATTATTCTAGCCAATGTGGGACTAAAGCCCAAAACTAATACTTAACCAATACTAATACTTAACAGAAACCATTAGTAATGAAATTATAATTCTCATAAACCATGCAAGGAAAAAGGATCAGTTGGCCTTAGAGCTGAAGCAGTATCAGTGTAGTGCTTAGTGCTGGAATTGCATCCTTCATGTAGGAATTTTATCATATGAACGTGGTTGTCTTCTTGTATTGTAACAATCATCTTGCATCATCCAGTCATTACAGACTTGATAGATATTGGGCTAATAATTTGTGGTGTCCGTTCGTTGTACATTTGCTACATCTCGTCATCCTTGTCTATCCTGCTTGAATAGCTCTTGGGTCTAGTTTTATCTTCTCAACCTCTTATAAATACTCAACATGTATGTATAGTAAGTTTGTGTTACAGAAAGATGCATAATGTATCTATCACACTTTGGAGGTTTTGAAACAACAGTCATCATCATCATCCAGGCGTCATAATGGAGTCATTTATGTAGCATGGATGTGATGAAGTTTTTAGGACCGGGTGTCGACCTAATGTAGATCCTCTATGTTGTTGAAAAGTTCCTAGCTAAGCTAGCATGAGCATTAGAGGGTCTTGCCATAAAATCTACTTGGTCTTTGGCAGACAGGTAGGCCTATTTTTTGTATATGCAGTTTAAGCTCATTGTCGAGGATTACCTTCCAAGTTCCCTAGACTATACGAATTTTAGATGAAGAGGCGAGATTTGTTACATGGAGTTGCATGCATCCGTGTGGCACATTAAGTCAAAAAGTGAAAATGAATGACAATCCCATGTTTTAAAATAAATGTACTTCATATAATGTTTTCTTGTTCTAAAAATAACTTAATACTTCCAAGCAACATATGTATAGCAGTTGTTACGATCCTATAGTCCCCCATCGGTTGTATGAGAAACTCGATGTGGCTTGGTATAATCTTGGGCTCTCTTCTTAACGGCTAGCTTTTAGTACGAGTTCTCTAAAGATATGTATCAAATGGTAGCATAGCCTACACCATATCTCCCGGTTGCAATCATGCAGTGTGAGTGGTGACACCGGCATAGCTGTGTTCACCTGAGACTAGAAGTCTTGTGCAAAGCCAACCATATGGGCGCCATTGTAGAGTGTGGTGGAATTTTCTTTCCCTAGTCCCACATTGGTTTTATGGGGGACTCAATATAGGTTGATAAAATCTTGGGCTCCTCTTAACAACTACCTTGTAGGATGATTTCCCCCCTTATGTTACATGGACACGGATGCAACACGGTACGGACTCGACGACACAGACACGACACCTTTTCTGGTGTCCTAGTGGATTTTGTAGTGTCTGATACGTATCCGAAATGACACCACCACATATTGGAGTGTTCGTGCTTCCTAATTTGTCTCGAAATTCATATCAGATGCTTTAAAGTGTTCCAAGTTGACATATGCTCCATGATGCATTTACTTCGTGTGTTTTATCTCAATTGAACAGGATCTCCATTGTTGTCTTGTTGATTTTTTTTTTTGTGTGTGTACATTTTCTTTGTTAGAAAAAATATTCTGAAACATTCTTCATTTAGTAGGATTAAGGAGATAGCTTTGACACAAGAAATTGTCGAGCAAGCTCTGCAATGCAAGAAGTACTTAACCGGAATAGTGGACCAAGCTCTTTCTCACCGTGACAAAGATTTGAGCACTGTCTCAGAAAGTCTTCAGCGTGCTTTGAAGGTAGCTATTTCCCAATATCGCACATTGCATCCCTTTGCAGAGAAGCCCTCTTTATTCTATATGCAGTTTGTAAGATTTAGTTGGTATTTCACAGGGATTAGCTGTGGCTGGGGTATATGATGTTGAAGATGGCAGCAAGTTAGAGTCAGCGGTTTCAAATTATTCATGGAAAATTAGAGTCAAGAAGCTGTTGAAGGGGTCAAAGAAACCTTCTATCCAACACATTTTGCGCCTATTGAAAGAGGTACAAGTATTGGCACATTGACTCTTAGATGTTCGTGGAGTGACAACGTAACCTATGATTTGATTGCATATATTTTCTTCTTAAAATTCTTATTCATTCCTTTTATGAGTAATATTTTTTTAATTTCTGGTGATGGAAACTTATGCGGTTTGATCTAGGTTTATTTTTCTCCACTGAAAATTTTTGTCGGCACAATCTTTGATCTGATATGAATATTTTCTCTATGGCATAGACCATGGTTTGTTAAGATGGACAAGTCGGTCATCTCTCCAATGGACCCGTTACGACCTTATTTTTGATCCACAATGCTTTCACAAGTTTCTTTCTTGAATATGGTTTCGAATTCAAACTTCGAACCAATATCCATGATGCAGCTTGCTAAAGTATCACTATGCTAGGAATAAAGCACAAATATCTGTCACATGCAATAATTAAGCTTGTTGGTTTCATGATGATGCTTTAAAAGTCTGATTTGAGGAGATCCTGGAAAAGAAGGCTGGATTTCATTTTGTTGTTTGTCTAAGAAAGGATGAAAGTGTAAAGAAGTAAAAGAAAAGGTTTTAGACAAAAATTAAACTGGTGATGCAGGATTTCGTACTAAAATAATTTACTCAAGTGAACACAATACTTTTGTTAATTTTAGGTTATCAATATGCAAAAAGAATTGTGTTTGATACAATATCTTTCCTAATTGTGGTGCTCTTGTTCTATGCGTAAGCTTATGCATATCGTGTCTTGTCCATCTTCATGATACTCAACTTCTACAATCTTGATTGTTTAATTGGCAAAACCTTTTAATATATGATGGTTTACCCATGTGATGGTGCAGGGTTTGGCAATAGGAATACAGCCTGAAGACCATTTCATGCAGGAAATCACAGAAGTAAAGCAAATAAGTTTGCGCTGGGCAGATGTTGCAAGGAAGGTGGTATATACGCCACTTTTCACAATTCCGACTTAGAACTTTGAGATAGCTGGCTAATCCTCAATTTATTTCTTCTTTAATGTAGGTTGCATCAGATTCAGGGGAACTTGAGTTGAGTGAGGTTTTTAAACTTATAAATGATGGTGAGGTCTTACCTGTCCACTTTGAGAAGGAAATGAAGGTATGCTCATACTTCTACTGATTGCAGTCTCGAGTAGTGTTTTAGTCTTCAAACTCATGTCTTTTGTGGTTTACCGCAGTTATTAAGAGAGCGAAGTGTACTTTATTGCATTTGTCGTAAGCCATATGATCAAAGGGCTATGATTGCCTGTGACCAGTGTGATGAGTGGTATCACTTCGAGTGTATCAACCTGCACAAACCTACTCCGAAGACTTTCTTTTGTCCTGCATGCAAACCACTGAATGGAGAGTACATCTCTTTTCCGCATCCTATATTACACAAGGAGAGGTGAGACAGCAATTGTGATATCATTTTACGCTTTAACATTCTCTTTTGTACACGTGTTTAGTCTGTGGATGCTTTCATATGCTCTGCCTAACTGTATATATTGTGTGAAAGTTTTGAAGTGTAATCTGAAACATTCGGAGCAAAAAATATTTACTAAAAGTCTAAAAAAATCTCAGTGATAAACAATAAAGAATCCCTTCTGCAATTTCAGGGATGGACTAGCAATGCATGATGTAAATTGTCAAACTAGTTGCTGGTTCTTCAGCTAAATCCATTATGTAGTTACCATTAGTTTGTTATAAATTGTTACTAATAGAGCTTACATATATCAGACTGACATGTTCCATATTGTTTTCGTTTATATATAATTAGAAGGAACGTTCCAATCGATTAACTTTCAGCTCACATTTTTCCTTGCCCCGGCAGATCAACCACCGATGTGGAACCTCGCACACCCCCAGCTTGCCATAATGAATCAAAAAGAAGAATGCCCAAGAAAGCTAGGTGTAGTTTGCAGCAAAAGATGGAGACTGCCGCTGATCTAAGTGATATCTTAAGGTATTGTAGTGAAGTTAGTAATTTATGGAGAGAAAACAAAAGGCCTCTCCAGAGAACAGTTAAAAGACGTAGCGAGTTTGAGTGGCTCTCTCAATTTTCACTTTTCCATGATTGAACCAGTGAAATTCCATAATTAATTTAATTCATTTGTTTTAATTTGATGGTTTCTTCTGTCCATCATTCTTATAACTGCAGCTATTAGCGAAATGATTATTGTATGTTAGGTATGAAGCATTAGTAGCCTTTAGTTCCAAGTTCTATCCAGATATCAGCTTTTGTACATTGATTATTGACTAAGATCTGTTTTAGGATATTTGTCTACAACTTAACTCTGCTAATTAAGGTAATTCAAGTGCTCTTTATAGTTATGCTGGAATGATTATTCACGTTAGTGTTTTGGCAAGTGGTATCGATTTCTCTTAATTTTACTTGGAAGAAACTAAAATCACGCGGTTGCATCTGAAGCTGATCCAAGCGCTTGCATGAATGAACAAAAGCGGAATGTCGAGACACCATCCATCAGCTTCCTTCATCCACGTCCGATTGCCCTATTGTGTTAATTATGTGACTGCGAATCAAGACACAGGTCCTCCCTAACACTATCTCGAGACTTGTTTTTCATCATTTTCATTTCATTGATCGTAAAACCACATATTTCTGCTTGTTGCTTATGAGCAGGGCATTAGAGGCATGAACTTCTCTCACATAAGAATTTTAGTAGTACCTATATAGAGTTATTGAACGACTTGTGTGAACTCTGTTGTTGGTAGTAAAGTTCCTTTACCCCTGCCCATCATTGCCTTGTTGAAAAGTTTCAGGAAATCCAAGTCTGGTGATCCAGCAGATGTCAGAATTAGCAGGAAAAGACATGATTTTGGTCATTCTTTCACTACTGTGTAAAGCCATGTAACATGAAAGTCCTCCAACAGTAGCGAAATGTAGGGATTATATGTCCTCGATTAAGAATGAATGTGCTTGGCTACATGAGTATTCTTCAAATTTATTTCTAAGTTCCAATTATCCTGAAACCTGTGCAACTCCACTGCTTCTGGTCAGTCAGAGGAAGAACATTAATGATAAATGTTGCTTACTGATTCAAAAATCCTAGAGGAACTCGTGAGTTCCTATTTTTTAAAACTCGTCCATCAAGAGCTGCATTTCATTCCTTGTTTTTTTTTAATGACCTCAACAGTAAAATTCAAGAGCCTAAATAGAAAAATCTGTCCATGTGTCATCACCATATTGGAAGATACTATGCAGTCATTCTCTGACTAATTATCGTCGTCTCTTCTTAATTTTAGTCGTAAACAACGATGGATTTTTCACATGGTAGCATTTAACTTCTTCTGAGAAAATCCAATGTTCAGTTGGATTGAGACTTATGCAATCAATTTATTGTGTAACTTGATATTTATGATTTTTTTTTTATTGAGATAAGATCAGTCCTTAATGACGGTCTATGTACTATTGTCTATTTATTTAGGGATATTTAAGTAAATGTTTCCATTCAAAATATCGAAACTAGTATATACCTCCACTTTTAAAAAAAATAAGTAAATGTCTCATTCCTTTGTATGGAACAAATAAATTTTTAAGATATACCTCCACTATTTAATCAAAATTTTGGCTGATTTACAAAAAGATGGGGACATTTGTTAGTTTTTTAAAATAGTAAAAGTATATACTAACTTCTATATTTTGAATGGAAGCATTTGCTAAAATGGCTCATTTAATTATTGTCCGAGTTGGATTTGGATTTACATCCAATTTTTTTTACTTACTCATCACGGGTTTCATTGTTGTTCTGTTGTACAGAAAGGCTGAAGTGAAACTGAAGAAAACAGAACGCACGCAAGAGAGAGTGGGAAGAGGGCCCCACATGTGGGATGGGCAAGGAGCAAGTGGGGGGGCTTGTGGGCCTTTGGCACCTCGCGTATGTTTGAAATTTTGTGAAGTGTCATTTTAAAGAAGCAGGTATAAGCAGCAGCGGCAAAATATCACATGAAAATGTCTTTCACTACAGCTACTATTACCAGTACTCGCTCACTCGCTTTCTTTCCGAACCAAAGTTTAATTATTGAGAGCGAGGAAGACGTGGACAAGTGGCTCCAGATCTTTTCTACTCGCACTCTCTCTCTCTCTCTCTCGTGTTCGTTCCCTTTCACCTTAGCTTTGTTTGTCACCAAAAGTCTCTGAGGGGCTGTAGTGCGTCACATGCACCTTTCTTTGGTGGTGGGTTACATGTCTCTTGTTTGTCTGAGGGGTTTAGGGGTATTAATCAGAGGACATGGGCGGAATTGACAAACAACTATGTGCTGTTCGTTGCATCTCGTTCATACGCGTCTTCCTATATTCTAGATTCATAACGTAGGAGTCCATTTTTTTAGGATAGTAAGATTTAATTAGCGTTACATGATAGTTCAATTCCAGCCACAAGTACTATAGTCTCGACCTCATAATTTATACATTTAGAGTGTAGGAACTTATTTTGTAGAATAGTAACACTTAATTTGGAGGCCAAATTTTTAGATTCTAGATTTTTATATTATTTTTTGAAAAGAAGAAGAAGAAGGATAACACATGGTTATATATTCATTCATATTATTTGGATCTTAATAACAAATAGTTATTATTCTCATACAGTTACAATCTATTCTACATCTATTCTTTTAGGACTAATTAGTATTTAGATCCTGAATTTTATAACAATTTAGAGTTTAAACTCAAACATGTCCAATTAGAGGGTTTGGATCCTGAATATTTTTTTTCTTTCCATTATATCCTTCCAATGCCTAAGAATCGAAGTTTTCTATATAAAATGGAGGGTGTAATGGAAAAGACTGAACAAAAAAATAAAATCTAGAGCTAAACTTTTCAATTGGACAAGATAGGACTTAAACTCGAAGCTTGTATAAAATCCAAGGTCTAAACTCTAATCGTTTGGTTCACGGAAGGGAAATTGATTCCCTTGTACTTTCTATGGGAATGAGAAACTAAAATTTCTGTTACATTTCCTTTCCGTTGTTTGGTAAAACAAGAAAACCACATAGGAAAGACCATTTGATTTCCTTTTCAGTGTTTGGTTGGTGCAGGAAAGGAAAGCCAAAATACATCAATGTTCCAATAATATTCTTACTAATGACATTATGAAAATCCAAAGGGACCCAACGTACAAGGAGTTAATAATAAAATAAACAATAACATATGGTTAGTTTTGTCATAATTTTTTGTAATAAATGTTGGGAAAGGAGGAGGGAAAATCAATTCCATGGGTTATGAGTGGAACCATATTCCCTCCCATTTTTTTCTCGTCAGGAAATTGATTCCCAAATTTGTGGCTATCAAACAAAGGAAATGAACAATTTTTTTTTCCTGGTTCCTTAAATCCGTGAACCAAACGAGGCCTAATTAGCCCACTTTCTTATTACAAATTAATTTCGGCCTCAAGATACATTTCTGACCTTAATCTTAGACTGCCACCTCTATCGATTCCACACCAAAACCTACCAAGGCCTACCGTCTCTTTCCTCCATCTCAAGCCTTGATGAGTATGAATCAAGAAAAGAAGTAGTGTGAAATCCCAATTTCCAGTCACAAATCGGATAGGAGATTGGAGTCTAATTGGTTGTGTTACTGTGTTCGAATTGGACCCTGTGTTTGTTTTATTTATCTTAATGTTGTTAGTTGTAGGATTACATTAGTTTGGGATACACGGAAATAAAAGCTTGTGTTTCTATTTGTGAATACATGGTTTCAATTTTTTATTTACAGTAGATCGTCGAGAGAAACATCGTCTTCATCGTTCACTGCATCACATCTTCATCTTAGTTCAAATTCATTTTTTTTTCTTTGCACTTAATTGTTTATTTAGATTATATTTATTAGGAATTTGTGAAAGATTTATATATAATATTATTTGTTCACCCTGTCCGTCTAGCTTTTGTGCTCTATTTCCATGTTAATGCATTAGCAAGTCCATATGCCTTAATTAATTAATCAATGTAGAAGCTCTTTAAATGGTTCCCCGCTGTAGAGGTCGGGAGACAAAACCAAATGGATGTCATTTTCTTGGACAGAGGAGGTGCTCAAATTCCCCCCAACAAAGTAGCTGTTTGATTGCAACCCCTGCTGGCTTGTGGGGTTGTGACAAAATGCAACCCAAACTATTTACCCATGTGCCCCCTCTTTTGCTTATTCCTCCTCATCTTAATGCTGCCATCATAAGAAAAAGACTTATTTTGTTGTTGCCCTACCTCTACCTCTACCTGATTTTCTCTCCTCCGCCCAACCCCACGTGTATTGGTTATTCTCCTTCCACCCCCCTATGAATGGGAGTGAGAGCATTTTTTTTTAGGTATCTTTTCTCTGGACCGACGAGCAATGTCAAGGAGGGATTTAAACCATATCCATCCCAACGGGATCTACACTTCCACGGATATATATATATATATATATATATATATATATATATATATATATATATATATATATATATATATATTCTTTTATATATTATATATATATATATATATATATATATATATATATATATATATATATATATATATATATATATATATATATATATATGAAGCAATGGGTACTTGTGGTGAACTCGCCTCCATTGAGGCTCGAACTCCCGACCACTTGGGTCGTATGCATCTTTCTTAACCACTAGGCTAGAGGTTATTTGCATATATATATATATATATATATATATATATATATATATATATATATATATATATATATATATATATATATGTCACTACCAGAACAAGTCATATTAGCGGCGTCAACGGTTTATCGACGTATTTAGCGACATTTTCCTGTGGTCGCGGAAAGCCATGTCGCTAACAGGCAGAACGTCGGTAATCGTCGCCATTACCGACGTCAATAAACGTAGGTAATTGACTGACGTTCACCGACGCCACGTCAGAAATATGGTGACGTCTCAAACGTCGGTCAACGTCGGTGAATTTAGCGACGTATGCTAGTTATTACCGACGTTCACCGACTTTGTAGACGAGGGAAATACTTGGACGCTAAACGTCGCTAAACGTCGGTATACCTGGTGATGTAGCGACGTTTACCGACGTTTAGCTGCGTCGGTAAACGTCGCTAATTTACAAAAAAATAAAAATAAAAATAAATTACAGAATGTCCACAGAATCACATTTTCTACCTGCAGTTCAATAAATAAGAAAAAAACTACAAGCACATTTTTTTTCCTGGGTTCGCCGACCCCTTCGTGGAACACTCAACACCGGTACATTACAATATACATTTGTATCAACGCAAACAAGAGTAAAAGTCTACAACCAACATGACAAAAAACGAACACAACGAACACTAAAATATCCAAAGTCGGTAAACAAATATCCAAAGTATACAACCAATATCCACATGAATCCACAACCAATAACGAAAGTCTACACAAACAAATAATCCACAACCAATACTGAAACAACATAAACAAACACTAAAAAAATACTACAATCTCGTAAAACAGTCATAACTCGGACTACTGCGGATCTGGAGGAGGAGGGGCACCGCCGTGCCTCAAGGATAGAAACATCTCGTACTCCTCCCGTGAAATCGTCACCGATGAAGAAGGTAGTGACGTCGGTGGAGTCAGAGGTAGTGATGCCGGCGGAGTTGACGACGATGAAGGCGCACCCGGAGGACAATAACGCTCCAACGCTGCTAGTCGCTGGTGGTAGAAATCCATGGTAGATAACAGCCTCGTACTGCTATCAACCATCGAATCCTGCATCAACGTGAGCCTCTCGTCCATGGACAGTTGTGATGCCTGCAGATCCGTCATGCTGTGCTCTGTCGACGCTCTAAGATCAGTGACGCCCCGCTCTGTCCTCTCAGTCACATCCCTGAGCTCCATAATGCTGCGGTCGAGCGTATCCAATCGTGCTATGAGCGCAGCATCGTCCGTCCAGTGCTGCTCCTGGATCCGTCGTAGCAGCTCATCACGGACAGACTCCACCATATGCTGGACTCGGGCAGACTCCTGGGAGGGCTGTGGGCCATGCACACTAGTATGGGAGGCCCTAGATGACTGTGTCGCAACTAGGGCGCCGTAGGATCCCGTACCGTAGTACGTACCCCTCTGGAGACCACCAGCGGCGGTCACCCACAGCTCGTCCTCCGACGGAGCTGGAGCGGGCTACGAGGAAGTACCGGCCTCTCCCGCAGCAGGTGCACTAGCAGCCGTCCGCTCCTTAAGCCGTTGAAATTCGGCCTAGAAAGCGTGGATACTCTATAACTTCTAATGTCTAATGTACTTATTATTACTAACTAAATAAATATCTATTTGCATGCATATTTACTAAGTTATATCAAAACTAACACGAAGTATTAAAATTAATAAATAGAATTGTAATACTTACATAGGCCTGCTCTGCCCTCTCGTCAATAAGCTTCCCGCCCTTCCGATGTGTGGCCAGGAAGACAATCACCATATTGGCGTCATCACCCCTCCTTACCTGTAATTAAATATATCACCTTTTACTAATTTATCGGACTTGCATTAAAATAATATTTCTGAAATAAAAAGACATACCAAACGACGAAAATGTTCCGTCATCGGAATCGACCCACCGCACCACTTTGATCCCTGCTTCCTAGCCGCCTTGGCCTTCTCAGACTTTTCCTTGTACCTTGGCTCGTCGAATCGAGCCTTCATCGCAGTCCAATGCTCAGGGGTGATCCAACCTTGGATCGGCTTTCCGGCACGATCACGAGTCTTCTGATCATTAATAGTGTCGCGGATCAGCTTAGCAGCGACGGCAGGAAACATCCCTTCGATCATCTCGGCCCGGTGCGGTGGATAGAAAAACATATCCTAGAAGAGTGTAAACCCAATATTTATCAGTTATATATAATATGTAAAAATTATATGATTCATGTTAAAAGCAAATATATTTTAACCTTGAAGCGCGCAAACCAGTAGGCCTTCCTCTCGTCCGGAGCATCAGAGTAGTTTATCCAAGGACTACCATAATTAGTCCTCAAGAAGTGGCCTAGGCGTCTCTGTACCGACGGGAGACGATATCTATACAGACATATTATATTCATGAGAAAAGTTAATTTATGATAAACATAGGAAAAAAATGATAAACCAAAACACTTACTTTGTACCGTCGGCCCAGATCTTCGTCCTCGTCTCCTCCGGAGGTGCGCATGCATCATCTGCCTGATACTGGTCGGTCGTCGGCTCAGCCTCCTCCATCTGCTCATCTGTCCCCATCGTCGTATCAACAGGAGGAACGCTAGACGACGGAGCAGTCTCAGGCCTAGAACTACTCGTCCCAGGAGATATGCCACGTAGCGTCGGGGCAGGCGGAGGTACTGTCCGATACACAGGAGTACTGGACGACGAGGATCCAGAGCTGGTACCAGTAGGAGGTACCGAAGGTGTACCATGTCCTCTGCCAGTACCAGTACCCCGTGCCCCATGTCAGGACATGCGGAACGATCCGCGATGACTTGTCATACCTGATAACAACATATGATGAGATACAACAAATAATAGTACATTAGAAATATGAAAGTACAACAAAGATAAATTAATAACCAAGACAACATATGATGATACATTTTACAAGAAACATCTAAGTCCAGATAATATATTCTACAAGAAACATCTAAGTCCAGATAGTATATTCTACAAGAAACATCTAAGTTCAGATAGTACATTCTATAAGAAACATCTAAGTCCAGATAGTAGTACATTCTAAAAGAAATATCTAAAAAATGAAAGTACATCTCTCTCAATCATCTTCAGAATATTCATCTTGTTCGTCTTCCTCGACCTCATCTTCCTTTTCCTCCTCCTCCTCATTTTCAGTTTCATCTTCGCCTTCGTCGGCTTCGCCTTCCTCTACGGATAATTCTACATTTTCTACATTAGTCGTGTAATGCATAACTTTCATGGAGTCCACATCAACAATATTGGTTACAAGAGGTAGCTCGTCCTCCTGATAAGCTTTTTCGTTAATATCAAAAGTATCTCTAGCTTTAGTCTTGCATACTGCCCACCAGTCAGACTTCGTTGCTCCCCGTCTCGGATAAGCTGTGAAGTACACGAGCTTAGCCTGAGTTGATAGGACAAATGGTTCGTAGCCTTGATATCTACGCTTGTAGTTTATATCCACAAGACCATGCTTGTCAATTTTTCAACCTTGATTTTCAATCGGATCGGACCATTCACACTTGAACAACACGATCTTTGCTGGTTTTCTGCCATAATTATATGTCAACTCCACAATCTCTCGCAAGATGCCAAAGAAATCATTTCCTGGATCGACGTCTTTGTAGTTCGAAGATTTGATACACAAACAACTGTTTTTCGTGGAATCAAGATTCAAGAAGCTGTCTCTGATCGGAGCCTTTGTCGACTTGAACCTAAAGCCATTGACACAGTAACTTGGCCATATTTTAACAAAAGTAATTGGTTCCTTGGCAAGAGTTCTAATTAATTCAATCTCTGGTGAAATTAGACGATCGACCTGAATACCAAAGAAGAGATAGTAAGTTATTTATTGCGCAGTTGCATTAGAAGAGGCCAGTAATTACCGAGTTGCTTACATATTCGCTCAACCAAGAAGGAAAATGACGTCTCATTTCTTGTTCTAATGCTTCGTCTGTTAGGTAGGGTCTAACTGACCTCAACTCATCATTATATGTGCTGAAAAACAACGAAGCAACCGCCGATTAGTATAATAATATTAGCTTATACTATTACATTGAGATGACGTAAACTCATCATTAGTTACTTACCCCTCTAGCTTCTCTACTTCATCCTCGTCGTAATTGAGTAATATATACAACTGAGCAGCCCTTAGCTCTTGGTCATTCAAATATCTCTTCTTCATTTTCCCCGAAGGCTTTTCGGACGCATTGAATACTTTCAGTATTCCATCATTAGATTCTTGATATCCGTCGTCGTTTCTCGGAGCCCTCGTTCTATTCGTAGCAACATGAGGTTTGAAATACGTCGAGCAGAAGTTTGTAATCTCCTCGAGAATATAGGCTTCACAAATAGAACCCTTGACCCGAGCCTTATTTTTTACCTTCCTCTTTAGGTGGTTCAAATGCCGCTCAAACGGGTACATCCACCGATAACCGATGGGCCCACCAACACGTGCCTCGTAGGAAAGATGAATTGGCAAATGCTCCATGGAGTCAAAGAATCTAGAAGGAAATACCTTCTCGAGCTTGTACAGTGTTACCGCAATATCGTTCTCCTGCTTTTTTAGACGATCGACGAGCCACTTAGTAGAACAAAGATCTCTGAAGAATATGCTAAGCTTGGTCAATGGATCCCAAACAACCTGGGGTAAGAATTTCCGAAATACAATCGGAATTAACCTCTCCATGAATATGTGATAATCATGGCTCTTCATACCTGTCAGTTTGTTCTCCTTGAGGTCGACGCATCTTCTCAAGTTCGAAACATACCCGTTTGAAAATTTCAGACATTGAATCCACCTACAAAGTCTGATTTTATCCTCCTTCTCCAGTGAGAAAATTGCCTTAGGCTGCTTTAACTTCCCATTCCCCTCCTCTATCAAATGTAATGCAAGACGTCTACATATTTCTTTCAAGTCCAATCTAGCCTTTGGATTGTCTTTCGTCTTCCCCTTTATGTCCATTACAGTATTAATTATGTTGTCAAACACATTCTTCTCAATATGCATGACATCAAGGTTATGTCTAATCAGATTGGTGCTCCAATATGGCAGATCCCAGAATATACTCCTCTTCGTCCAGTTATGAGTGCGACCAAATTTGTCACACTTGTAGCCCGTAGCAGGCTCTTCAATAGCTTTTGGTAAATCTTTTACCTTTTTCCATATCGTATATCCGGGCCAACTTGGCGGTGGATTAGCCTTCTCCACAACGCCAGCACGAAAAGCATTTCTGTTCCTCCGGTACGGATGATCCTTCGGCAGGAATTGTCGACGACAATCGAAGAAGCACGGTTTGCCTTCGTGTTTCAAACGAAAAGCCTTAGTACGGTCCATGCAATACGGTCATGAAAGACGACCATGCGTGCTCCATCTACATAACATACCATAGGCCAAAAAGTCGTTAATGGTCCACATATGTGCTGCCCGCATCTGAAAATTTTGTTTTCTAGATACATCGTACGTGTTGGAACCTACTTTCCACAGCTGATTCAACTCATCAATCAATGGCTGTAAATACACATCGATGTTCCTTTTCGGATTGTTTGGACCTAGGATGATAACAGTGAGCAACATATACGGAGTCTTCATGCACATCCAAGGCGGTATATTGTACGGAGTGACGATCACAGGCCAACACGAATACTGGGATCCCGAAAGTTCGAATGGGGTAAAACCGTCGGAGCAGAGACCCAATCCGACATTACGCGGATCAAAAGCAAAATCTGGATACTCTCGATTTAAGTGCTTCCATGCTTCTCCATCAGATGGGTGATCCAACACTCCTTCGGTCTGTTCTCGCTTATGCTAACTCATATTTTCTGCAGTTTCCTTCACCATAAACAACCACTGCAACCGCAGCGTCAACGGCAAGTAGTGCATCGAATCGGTAGGCTTCCTTTCACCGACAGACTTTTCTCTACCACTGCCCTTGTAGCGATCAGTACCACAAAATCTGCGGGCGTCTTCATCCTTTTCATCTTTATAGTACAACATGCACCCGTTGCGACATGCATTGATTTTTTCGTATCCTATCCAGAGCGATCTCATCATCCTCTTAGACTGGTAAAAGTCTTTAGGCAACTTAGCACCCTCAGACAATATTTCTATAATCAACTCCATAACTCGGTTGTAGCAATCTTGTGACATATTAAAATCGGATTTGATGCTCAACAATCTTGTAACAACCTCCAACGGTGAATTATCCTCACAACCAGGATATAATGGAGTCCTTGCATTCTCCAGCAACTCCATGAACTTTGCAGCATCGGCGTTCGGTGCCTTCTCAGGTGCATCATGATTGTCCGGATCGAAACTAGGCTCCGTCGCGTCAAAAACCATGTTCACCAACCTATCGTCGTAAGCAGCGTGGTTGTGGACGTCCACATAAGGCTCATACTACGATGCTAAAGACACAAGTTCTCCGTGCACGCTCCACTGATAGTAATTCGGCGTAAAATCTTTCGAGTATAAATGATACGTGAATTCCACTTCTGGATGATATTTCAAGTTGCGACATCTCACACACGGACACTTAATTTTGGTACCGTCCATGTACTGAGGGAACGTCTTGGTAAACTGCAGGAACTGCTGTACACCCTCTATGAATTCGTCCCGCACACCGCACATGTCATCAGGATGACGGTTGTACATCCATGAACGATTCCGCAGATAGTAATTCAAATCCATATCCATTTGAGGATAATTCTGTAAGATAGATACATGCACTCGTTGAAACGCTTGTAAAATTAATAGGCGCATTAATGATGACATATCCTAAACATTGAAATAGAATCCCAAGTAATCATGATACAACAAGTGGTAATAGTGTATCACATGACATAACCATATAACCATAGTGTATCAGAATTGACCACACAGAAGACTTAGCCTAATTAATCTCCATAAAACAAGTGGTAATAAGTCCATAATTAATCTCCATAAAACAAGTACAGCTGGTAATAAGTCCATAATTAAGTCCATAAACTCATCTCCATAAAATAAGTACAGCTGGTAATAAGTACTAATAGTCCAACACAAAATATATCCATAAAACTACACTAATGATGACCACGCAGCTCACGCATACGCTCAATGATACCATCACGCAACATCTTCAAAAAAGTGGAATTGACGACGGGAAAGCGCTATTCCACTGCAGGTGCTGGATGAATGGAACTTCCGGTCTCACTAGCTACCGGTGCCACTTCCTCCTTAACAGTAGGAGGAGCCATCTCAGCAATCTGTGTTTCCCTCAAACGACGTGCCGCTGCTCGGGTTATGGGTGCCATCTGGTAAGATCGATATTCACAGAGAATATAATTGTAACATAAGCAAGCTAACTAAAGGAACCATCATCTCGTTTCAGTGTGTCACTGTCGTGTCAGTGAGTGTGTCGGTGTCATGTTTTTTTATGTGTGTGTTGGGAGGATGGATTGGTGATATATGCTTATGTTTGGGTGTGTTGAATTTGAATGACTTAATATCAGCATTTCTGGCATTATTAGGCAGTTCAGGATGGGGCAGTTCAGGATGGAATACCAAAGCTTTTATAAAATATATGAATTTGAATATTACAGTATAAAGATAATTTGTAAATTGGTAATATAGAAACATGTTGGTTTCGGTAAATAATTGTGTAACTAAAGGACGTCCTAGTGCCACGAGGCTCCCACTTACAAAGGGTTGGATATCCTATACACAAT
Source organism: Iris pallida (assembly GCA_029216955.1). NCBI lineage: Eukaryota > Viridiplantae > Streptophyta > Magnoliopsida > Asparagales > Iridaceae > Iris > Iris pallida. Next base: position 458,640 of record JANAVB010038419.1, read on the forward strand.
ACCTTAACTTAACCCTTACTAAGTTCATATAGTACCTAATTGAAGACACTATATAGGTACACAATATAGGGTATACCCTTCACTGCAGAGATAAGCCCCCATCCTCAATGCTGTTTACCACCTCATGTTGGACTGCTGTCCTAGGGAAAAAAAGAAAACTCCTACCTAATGCACATAGAGGCCAAGCAAAGGCCATTACCTGTAGGGACCTAAGACCCCTGCCTAATTAGTACTCTCCAAACTTGATTCTCTTCCTCATATCAATTTCAATTTAACTGATACAAAGACCCTCCCCTTAATTCCTGAACCTCTCACATCCTCCAACTGATGCCTACACTCGAGCACTCCCTGTGCAACAGAGCACAAGTGCTCTACACTAAGAGGACACCCCTGACACTACCAAGTGGCCCTTGTCACTTCCTCACAGGTTCAGTCCCCATAGCCCCTTGCATCTGCTCATAGGATACAACAGTATGACCACTCACCCAATTTCCTGTACGTCCATCTTAAACAATCAGTCCTATTGACTACTTCAAATGCCAGTTGGAGACTGACATTCAAATCAGTTGAAGATTGATACTAGATCAGTTGAAGACTGATCCCTAATCAGTTTTGGAACTGAACCCAATCAGTCCCTAATCATATCTTATTGTCCCTAGTGGTGGCTCAGTGTATCATGTCAGTGTACGAATATAATATATTGTATCGTGTCATATTCATGTCTGTGTCGTGTCTAAACTCAGATAGAATATAGGTTAGGGTTTACTAGATCTTGGGGTTTGTCGAGAGGAGGAGGAGGTCGGCGTAGGTGGTTGAAGAGGAGCTCGCAGAGGGGGGTCGGTGGAGGAGGAGCCCGGAGAGGAGGAGGAGCTCGCGGTGGAGGAGGAGCCCGGAAGAGGAGGAGGAGCTCACGGAGGGGGGTCGGTGGATGAGGACCCTGGAGGAGGAGGAGCTTGCGGTGGCGAGGGGGAGAGACGGTGGCCTCGAGGGGGGAGCGGCGGTCGAGGGTGAGGAGCAGTCGAGGGGGGGAGCGGCGGTTGAGGGAGGGAAAAAAATTTAGGGTGAAATTTTTGGATTTGGGATGGGGCTAGTCCCGTGTATATTAAACAGTTAGCGACGTCATTAAATGATGTCGCTAAACATCGCCAAAATAAAAAAAATGGCGACCCAATAAATATACGTCGCTGATTACAAAATATAGCGACGTTCAACTACTTCTCATCGACGTCACTTTTCAACAAATTAATTATGGTCACTAAACGTCGCTCAACGTCGCTACTTTTTGCAATCAGTGACGTTTTGCGACATATAAAAAGTACGCCGCCAATATCAAAAATATTAGCGACATCTTAGCGAAGCATCGCTAATTGCGTCGCTAATTTGACTTATTTTGGTAGTGTGTATATATATATACAGTTTAAAATGTGTCGTTTAAGTCGTATGTATATCTCACATAATTAAAAATGAATAACTAATTGTTTAACTACATAATATTATCTAACTATTGCCAAACACATCTAACTCATGTGGTAAGATGGAAGACATTCTTCCTGACTGGATGGGTTTTCATCTCCACATGACAACATTATTTATAATAAATTTTAAATTAAATTATTTTTTACACTTTCGATACCTGCGAGAATTTGTTTAGCAGATGTATGCACAAATAGAGCAACAAGTAAGAGGAGAAACTTGAACCTTTCACAGAAGATGCCAAGCTATTGTAGGGGAGCCCTAATTGTCGACAATTGATCTAACCTTAGCAGTTAGGATACAAAGATTATGTACATAGTAAATCTGATTGATCGATTAGTTGTCCATTTCTTTTCCTTTCTCCAACTATTTGTCAATTTCTTCCCACGGACCTACCACTCAGTGTCCTTAAAAAAACTAAAAATAAGACTTTGACATCTTTACAGTGCATCAATAGTAGATGGAGCTCAAAATACATCTTGAGATTTGAATTTATAATAAAAAAATAATGCTGAATGTGTTTGATTTGTATGAAAATAGTAAACAAATAAATTTTGGACCCCAAATGAGATGAATGGATATAGACACATGTGTCGTCCTTTTTTTTCAAAAAAATAATATAAAATCTAAAATATAGAAATTGAACTTCAAATTAAGTCTTAGTAATCTATAAAATAAGTTCCTACAATGTGAATGTAGAAATTCTGTGACCAAGTCTATAACTCTTGTGGCTCGAACAAGAAATTCATGAGATTGTAGTTGAACCTTACTATTTTACAAAATAGATTCCTAGCGTCTGAATCTAGAATCTAAAAATTAAAATGAGCCTTACTATTGATGCTCTCATAGCCAAGTTCTTAAATTACACTGGAATTTACCCATCAAAACCGTCCTAGCTTAATCACATAATTAAGTATAATTTTTTTCTTTTCAACAAGTAACATATAGTTCTTTTACTCTTCCAAAGAAGCTTGCCTATCACTTCAATCATGGGTCTATCAAGTGGCATGACAAACTGGCAGTTTACCTTCACTTTCACACCCGACCAATACTTTTCCATAGTACAATAATGTTACTATATTGAGGAATAGTATGTAAAAGGTCCCAAGAAAAGTATTACGCACACTAAAATAAAGGAGGCAAAGGATCCTTTGTGCCTTTATTTCTTTGTGCGACTCTTATCATGACTCATGACCAACTCCACAAAGTGAACATGAGATGGCGACTATTAGTTGAGATTACACAGATGGAAAGAATAATTAATAGAAATTTATTCCCACAAATTTATTTTTTTAAAAAAGTAAAAGCTTAGCTTGTAACTTAATAACTTAGACACAAGTAAAATTGCAAGTACAATTGCTAGTATAATTTTTTCTAAGTTTTTCAAAAAATAACTATTCCATGTTTAATCTTCTGTCATACTTATAAAATGTATGTCATTGCTTAACATGAAAGGACACTAGCATCACGAAGTGAGAAGATATTTTGTACGAACCAACACGTCTTTTAAATGTTCATATCCGTCCTCTGTTGACCTATTTTCTATGTTATCTTTTCATCGTTACAATTACACATAACGTAAATTAGAATAGAATTGTGGTGGGAACAATTTCTTAATTTTTTGACATTATTAATTGTTTGGTAGTATAGGCAATAGTGTGAAATATTAAGTTGTTAAATAAAGTTTAGTATACTAACTTGTACATAACAATGTAAAGGCTTATAGATAGTTGTAAATATACTATAGTTGAAGGTAGTGAAGTTAAAAACTATAGCCTTAAAAGAAAAGGGAAGTTAGGTGTGAGGCTACTATGCTCTCATGGAATCCTAGGGAATTGTCTCTTTAGTATTTGTATTTTATGGAGTTGGGACCAACTTAAAACTCACAAATATTAGGCTGTGAACCACTTTAATTCCTTTTCAAGTGTTCCTTTAACTCAATTGTCACAAAGAGAGGTTGTCTACAAAAGGCTAGCAGCACTTTGTTTGTCTGCTCCAATTAATATTGTCTCATATGAAATGGAAGGTTTGTTGGCCATCCAAAAGATTATATGTGGTGGACATCTTGAAGCATCATATAAAGGGTTTAGTTTGATTGTGCTTCACATGATCAAAGATTTACAATCTTGCCTGAATATTTGACCGCCATTTACTGGGAGAGGGTAGATAAAGATTTACAGTCTAGGAATATTTGGTTCATTGTTGGAGGGATTGAATTTACAGCTTGTACTTGTAAGATGAAAAATGTACAAGAACTACTTCTATTTTTATTGTCCTCTCCTTCCAAAATGTGTGAATCCAAATATGTTAGATTGTTTCAGGATAGCGGCAAGTCACGGGGAAATTATCAATCATACGGATTTGAGGCTATAGTTCCCAACTTCGCTCGGATAAAATGGAAAGTGAACTATAATGTGTTATTTTTGAAACAGAACTTTTGATGAAAGATGGAGATCTCAAACTCTTATTTCCAGAGAGACGAAAAATCTGTTCTCCTAAGAGTGAGATGAATACTCGTTCTCAACCGAAGTTGATGCAACGAGATGAAAAATCACTCTCAACCGGAGTTGATGCAACGACTTTGCTGGGGTAATAAAGATCACCGTTGCTCAAAGCAAGATTCGTCCGATTATGATCTACTCCCAGGAACCAGCAAGTTCTAAAGAACTTCTGGAGCGCTTGCTGTCGTCTCCTTTCACGAACTCGAAGAACTCCTTTTGGACTTCAATGGCGGCAGCAACACTTCTCTCTTCGTCTCTTTATTTTAGCGTAAGTCCTTAATGAAAGCACAAAGAGAGTATTTATAGAGAATGGTTGAAACCCTAATCCTATTTCTGATCTTAACTGATTGCGAAAAGATAGGAGCGAATAATGGAAAGATTTGAATGAATTAAATTCAAATCCCACAAAGATCGGATCTTATCAATTAACTCAATCTTTTCATAACCGCTCAAATCTTCCAATCAGCCACATCATACACCACCTGCGCCACATAGCCACTCAGTCCGTCAACCTGCACGCGTAGCTTCGAAGCCCGCAGCAGCCTGCGGGACCTGCGCGCTCAGTGCCTAGCACCTGTGCGCCCAGCGCCACAGCACCTACGCGTCGTAGCCCCGCAACACCTGCGCGCCGCAATCCTGCAGTACCTGCGTGCCTACTGCGCCTATGCTGTACCTGCACTGTGACTCGCGCAGAGATGAGCACATCAACTGTGCACAATGCGCCTTGCGCCGATGCTGGCGTGCTAAGTGCAAAGTGTGCCAACAAAATGCCACTTTACGCCCTTGAGCCCGAGTCCGAGTCGCTAAGCCCTTTTGGGGCTTAGTTCCAAAAAGGAATTATCCCATGAGCATGACAAAAAATATTAATGCTTCTTTGTTGGTTTAGCCTTCTTTCCACTAGAAAAATGCTCCCACATGGCACACATGTGCCTCTCCATACTTCATGTGATCTCTCAATACAAGCAAAGCTTTATATAGAGATACCATCTATTTGATTTTTTCAATGTGGGACTATCTTTCTAGTTTCTAAAGAAAATACCAACAAGCAAAAACACCAACAATCTTTCACATATCTCTATATATGTGTTGAGCGTTCCCCACAGTGACAGTCCATCATGCATTAGGATAGATGTCGCTATGACTTGAATCTTTCTGCATGGGTTAAATGACAGTATGATACAAGAATGTACTAAGCCTTGAATTCTGCACCATAACTGCAAATCTTTTCACTCACATAATGACATCAACTGCGCTTCTGGCTGCACATTAATGACCTTGTGCTAACCTGGTTTCGGTGTATGTGTCTTGGGGTGTCTACAAGATTTTCCTTAAGAGACGGCCTATATCTCTTTCCATACACACTAGGTAAGTTCTTTTAAAGAGTCTTGGCATGAAGCCCTTTGCTTCCTTGCGGTGCTACACCGCTATGACATGGCCCGAAGCCGAGACCCTATCTCATGTGGTGTCATACCACCTGTAGCATGAGGTCCAGCCTCATTGTAGTGCCAAACTACCCAGCATGAAGCCTTTTGCTTCCTTGTGGTGTTACGCCGTCGTGACGTGGCTTGCGAAGTCGAAGTAATGCCTCATGTGGTGTCACCCACTGTAACATGAGGCCCAGCCTCTTTGTAGTGCTGCCTACCACTCTTCATTATACAATATTATGCCCTTTTACCTATGTGCGGTGCTACGCCGCTGTGACTTGGCACGAAGCCGAGACTTTACCCTCACAAGGTACCTCATGTGGTGTCACCCCACTGTAGCATGGAGTACTATGCTTCTTTGTAGTGCTGTGCTACCCGTGCTTCTTGTAAAGCACGCTAGACATCCTAGATGCTTGAGAACTCATTAAGGCTTCCAAGCCATCCTCCTACTGGACTTTGTTCTTTGTAAAGAATAAATAGTAGGCTATAGTGGTTCTGGGTTCTTAACCCCGTAACTTCCCAAAGGACTGCCCACTATTTCTGATATTCTTTCAGTCAATGGTCCTTCTTTGAACTAAAAGTTAGATGCCTAGTAGATTTCTCTTTGAACTAATAGAATAAAACTTTATAGTAGAATTGCAAAGAGATAATATCAGAGTGTCTTCAAGCCTATCTTACCTGCTGTATCTTCAACCAGCTGGCGCTTGAGATCTTTGGTGAACGGATCTGCCAAATTTTCCTGACTCCGAACATCTACTACGGCAATGACTCATCTTTTAATAAGATCATTTATCGTCCTGTGCCTTAGATGCACAGTCCTCTTCTTGCCATTGAAAAGGTCATTCGATGCTACCGCTGCAGTCGTCTGTTTGTCATAGTATATCGGTACTGCCGGTATCTGCGCACCAATTATTGGAAGATCATATATGAGCTCCCAAAGCCATTCTGCTTCACCCGCTCCAGCCATTAGTGCATAGAACTCAGACTCCATAGAAGAGTGAGACAACATAGTATGCTTCTTCAACTTCCACGATATAGCAGCTCCACCCATTGAAAAAATATATCCTCCTGTGGACCTCTCATTCTCTACTTCTGAGCACCAGCTTGCATCTCTGAAGCCTTCCACTACTTTTGGATCTCTGTAGTAGTACAATACATACTTCTGAGTCCTTTTGAGGTATCTCATAACCCTCTTCACAGCTTTCCAGTGCTCCACACCTGGATTTTTTGTGAACCGAATCAGCATCCCTACGACAAAAGCTATATCAGGCCTTGTGGCAGTAGTCGCATACATCAAACTTCCGATGACGCTTGAATACTCCAGTTGTCTGACCTTTTCTTTGGTTTTGGTTTCAGCTTCTTGTCACACCTATAAGACGTATCGATCCCTGGAAGATTCTAATACCCATAACGTGTGAGCATTTTCTCAATATAATAAGATTTTCATAATACCACTCCAATTTTTGTCCGGATGATCTTTATCCCCAGGATAACATCAGCTTCCCCTAGTTTTTCATGCTGAACTTAGATGAGATGAACTTCTTTGTCTTAGTGACACTTGCTAGATCTGTACCCAAGATCAGCATATCGTCCACATACAGACAAACGACAACTCCTCTCCCATCAGCGAACTTTGTATACACACACTTGTCCGTCTCGTTGACCTTGTAACCGTTTGATCTTATGACTTTATCAAACTTTTCATGCCACATCTTGGGAGCTTGCTTCAGACCATACAGAGTTTTCACCAAGACTTTGTCTTCGAGGCCCTTGACGACGAATCCTTCTGGCTGTTGTATGTAAATCTCTTCGGTCAATTCACCATTCAGAAAAGCGGTCTTAACATCCATCTGATGGATTACCAGCTTATGAATTACGCTCGAAGCAATCAACATCCTGATGGTCGTCATCCGAGCTACTAGGGCATATGTGTCAAAATAATCGATCCCCTACTTCTAAGAAAACCCCTTGGCAACTAACCTTGTCTTGAACTTATCAACAGTTCCATCGGCTTTCATCTTCTTCTTGAAGATTCATTTACATCCGATTAGTTTTGCTCCTTCAGGCAGATCGACCAACACCCACGTGTTATTAGAGGTTATCGAGTCATACTCATCATTAATAGCCTCCTTCCAGAAGATAGCATTTCTGGTCTTCATCGCCTCATCATAGGTAAGCGGATCTGTTTCCACATGATGAGCGACGAAATCCTTTCCGAAGTCCTTCTGTCTTCTCATTCAATAGTTGTTCTTGTAGCAACAACATCTTCTTGGGCTACCTCTTCGTAAGGAACTTGAGCCTCCTGCACACTTATATTGTTCTCCGGAATGTCCATGAAAATAATATTCTTGTGCCTTATAAACTTATCTTCAAAGAATTCTGCATCACGAGATTCAATAATATGATTTGACTCAATATCAAGGAACCTTCGAGCATCACTCCTATCAGCATAACCCAGGAATATAGTCTTCGTAGTCCTCATTTCTAGCTTATGAATCTTAAAATTCAGAAGCTTTACGTACGCCAGACACCCCCACACTCGAATGACATTCAAGTTGGGTCTGACCTTGAACCAGAGTTTATGAGGAGTGATTTCCGAAGTAGTATGCGCACTCTATTCAATATGAATGTAGCCATAAGCATTGCTTCACCCTAGAAGCAATTTGGAAGACCTGCAGTCAACAATATTGAATTCATCATCTCTGTTAACGTTCTGTTCTTCCTTTCTGCAACACCATTTGATCGAGGGGTGTACGGAGCAGTTGTCTCGTTGATGATTCCATGTTCTCTGCAGAATGATGCTAATTTATGAGACCTATACTCTCCACCTCGATCACTTTTGAGTCTCTTGAGTTGTCCGATTTGACGCTCGACTTTAGCCTTGAAGTCCTTAAACTTCTCAAACACTTCATCTTTAGACTTGAGCAGATAAACGAACGCATACTTTAAGAATTCGTCGATGAAAGTAATGAAATACTTCATCCCGGCCTTTGTGGAGAACTGTTTGAAGTCACAGATATCTGAGTGCACCAACTCTGTACTTCGGTTTACCCGCTTGAACGGTTATCTTGTGATCTTCGTCTACGCACAGACCTCACACTACTCCAACTCCTTACCCCCACATTTGGAGATAAGCCCTAGACTAGATATCTTATTTATTCTTTTATAATGAACATGTCCTAGTCCATTATGCCACAACTCAAGAGAACAACCGGAAGAAGAAACTGCATTCATTATCTCCATAGAAGTTACAAGTTGAAGTTTGAACATCCCTTTGGTACAAAAAGTCTTCCCCAAGTATGTTCCTTTATAGGACATAACGACTTAACCAGCGTTAATGTCCATCATCAAGCCTGCATTGCAGAGCAGACTTCCCGAGACCAGGTTCTTGGCTATGGCTGGTACATGCTTCACATTTTGATGCGTCAACGACTTCTCCGAAGTCAATTGTAATACAACCGTCCTGATCCCATGTACTTCAGCTTGTATCTGGTTCACCACCATAACCTTCTCAGAGACAGGTTGGTATGTGGTGAACTACTCCTTCTTTGAGCAAACATGACATGAGGCCCCAGTGTCTATCTACTAGTCCATGTCAATCTCAGCTGAGTCAACCTGCGCAATCATAGCAACAAAGTTAGCCTCACCTTGCTCCTTTTGTTTTGGTTTTTCTTTGTAGTCCCTCTTTCAGTGGCCTTTCTTGCCACAGTTAAAACAAGTCCCAGGTTCTTTGGACTTGGGCTTGAACTAAGCCGACTTCACCTTCAGATGGTGAATGTCTTTCTTCTTTTGGTAGGGAGCCTTTTGCTTTCCTTTGGAATTTCCTATTTGTACCATATTTGCCTTAGCCATCTGCTTGTACAAGGCATCCACTTTGAGTTGAGCCCTCAACTCGTCTTCAACATGTATCCAGTACAAGAGGCATTCCAGATCCACCTCCATCTTTTTGCGGTGCATGTCTACAATAAAGTTGCTCCACCCAGGTGGGAGCTTGGCAACAATACCCCCGATGACAAAAGCATCGACCAAGGGCATGCCGTCATTCGCCAGCTTCTGACGTAACTTAAGGAATTTCTTGACTTGAGACAACATAGTTTTATCGTCCTTAAATCGCATCCTCCAGACCTTTTCGGCCATGTTGATCTTGTTCATGTTCTCATCTGCCATGTAGAGATTCTCTACAGACTCCTAGACGTCTTTTGCATTGACCGCCTTGCTGTATGACTTCGTCAGAGAGTCTTCCATGGAGTTCTGGATCAACAAGTTGCAGAAATTGTTATCCCGCCTCTACTTCGACTGCAAAGCCGTGGCTTCAGCAATCCTTCGAGCATTTTCACCTTCCAAATGCTCAGGATCTGTCAACACATAGTCGATGCTCATGAGTTGAAGATTAAGGCTGATCTTTCTCTTCCAGACGTTAAAGTACTCCCTGTCAAACTTCTCAAGTTTAAAACTTGTGTCGAGAAGTTGTGTACGGTTGTTCTCCATCACATCTAAATCTTGCTTTAAGATTTTTATTCCCAAAACAGATCTTTTGATGGAAGATGGAGATCTCGAACGAACTCTGATTTCCAGAGAGAGAAAAAATTTATTCTCCTAAGAGTGAGATAAATACTCGTTCTCAACTGAAGTTGGTACAACGAGATGAATGATCGCTCTCAATCGGAGTTGATGCAATGACTTTGATGGGGTGATAAAGATCACCGTTGCTTAAAGTAAGATTCGTCCGATTGTGATCTGCTCCCAGGAACCAACAAGTTCTAAAAAACTTCTGGAACGCTCGCTGTCACCTCCTTTTACGAACTCGAAGAACTCCTTTTGGACTTCAATGGCAGCAACAACACTTCTCTCTTTATCTCTTTATTTTGGCGTAAGGCCTTAATGAAGGCACGAAGAGAGTATTTATAGAGAAGGGTCGAAACCCTAATCCTCTTTCTGGCCGTAACTGATTGCGAAAAGATAAGAGCGAATAATGGAAAGATTTGAATAAATTAAATTCAAATCCCACAAAGATCGGATATGATCAATTAACTCAATCTTTCCATAATCGCTCAAATCTTCTAATTAGCCACATCATTCGCCACCTGCATCCCGTAGCCACTCAGCCCGTCAACCTGTACGCGTAGCTGTGAAGCCAGCAGCAGCCCGCGGTACCTACGCGCTGCAGGCCCACAGCACCTGCGCACTCAGTGTCCGATACCTGTGCGTGCAGCCTCGCTGTACTTATGCGCCCAGGCTATATCACCTGCGTGCCGTAGCCCGCAGCACCTGTACGCCCAGCGTGGCAGCACCTGCGCGCCTGCTGTGCTTGCGCTGTGACTTACGCAGAGACGAGCGCATCAACTGCATACAATGCGCCTTGCACCGATGCTGATGTGCTAAGTGTAAAGTGCGCCAACAGAATGCCACTTTACGCCCTTGAGCCTGAGTCCGAGTCGCTATGCCCCTTCAGGGCTTATCTGCATAAAAAAATTATCCCATGAGCATGACAAAAAGTATTAATGCTTCTTTGTTGGTTTAGCCTTCTTTCTACTAGAAAAATGCCCCCACATGGCATCCATGTGCCCCTCCATACTTCACGTGATCTCTCAACACAAGCAAAGCTTTATATAGAGATACCATCCATTTGGTTTTTCCAATATGAGACTTTCTAGTTTCTAAAGCAAAACTCCAACAAGCAAAAACACCAACATAATGGAACTGTTGTGTATGTGTTATGCGATTTACAATTTCACTATTACAAATAATATAGCTAGGATATTTGATTTCAACTATTATTATAGTAAATATAATTGTATTGTTTTGGTGTTGACTTGAATGAAGAGAGAATGGGAGAAAATATTGTAAATGGTATAATAAATATTATTATAGGTGGTGCTAAGGCCATTTTGTTCAAAAAAAGAAGCATCTATAGTCAGGGTCGGCCCTGACCAAGTGTATTTGGTGCACTCGCTTCTGGCCCCATATTTACAGAGGACCAAAAATTAAGATATAAGTTGTTGGTTATATAAAAAAGTTATAGTGTGATAGTTAATATAAAAATAAGTGTGTTGTAGTGGTTAACATAGAAGTCTTGCATATTGGCCCAATGATTGTATCATATTTCGACTAAGTTTAGGTTTTTATCATCGTTAATCTTTACACAATCACTATAGAATCTCTACTTGTACTTATACCTCTTGATATATGCTTAATGTTTTACATATTAGTCATGATATGATTTTCTACTATATCTATCTTAAATTTAATCGAGTTGCCATAATAGAAAATGGGGAGATATTGTTAGCCCAATGATCCAACTATATTTTTGAGTATGGTTATTCAATTAAGTTTAACATTATGACATCAGTAATATTCACGCTATCACTATAATATTTATACTTAAACTTTGCTTAGTCCTAGTGTGCATTAAATTTATCATACTTGCTACAATGTATATTGTTTTGTTCGTCTGACAAGTATTTACAAAAAAATAATAAGCAAGATCAACATAGACATATGCAATGAATAAACCATAGTGGGTCAAAGATGACGGCATTCCATAATTTTTTTTGAATTATCCGACGATATCTCCGGAGCGCCGCACTCGGGGGTTCCGCTGCCCGGTCGGCTGAAGGGGTCGAAGGGGCAGCGCCCTCCCTCTTGTTGGGGTTCGGGAGCAAAGCCCCTGAAAGGTATTCAGATTTTACAATCTGGGTACCTTTGAACAACTGCCATCAAAGGAAGAAGACATCATCCATCAAGTGAATAAGCCAAGCCATGCCATCATTATTTCAAGATTCTGAAGAAGCCTGCACTTGCTAAACTATATATGGAGTCTATAATGAGTCTTAGAAATAATTGTAAACATAAGAAATGGATGGCAAAATTGAAAGCTAGGGTAGAAAATATCCCAGGACCATTTTTGGGCAGACAGGCGGATGATCCGACGGATTTCTGCAAAAATTCGACGGTTGATCCGAATGTGACACAGAATACCTTCTATGAACTTTCAGATTATCTGATGGACATCCGTTAAAATTTGACGAATAATCCGAATTATTCTCGTTCAGAATCGAACGGTCGGATCTGTCCCATCAGTGAGCCCAACGACTCTTTTTATAGCCGTTGTCATATGCAGGCGGATGATCCGATGACTTTCGTAAAAAATTGATGGATCTTTCGTTTGCTGAAAGAAAGTTGCTTGTTTGGACTTTCTTTTTGCTTTGGTTATAAATAGCCTTGAACCCCTTCATTCGAGGTTGATGCTTTGAGCCTAAAATTTTTGTATCGACCAAAGCCTATCACAAACAACTCTACCAAAGCTTTCATTTGTCATCCATAAATTGTGTTAGATTGTTCTTGAGTTGCAGAAGTGGAATATTTATCTTGGTGTAAGAATATAATAACCTTCTTGTGAAAATATTGAAGTTTGGGAGTCTTCGGATCAGAGCTTTTGTGAAGTTGGAGAGCCTTCGAATCAAAACTCTTGTATTGAAGTCGGAGAGGTCTTTAGATAAAAGCTCTCATGTAAGAAGTTAGTGAGCCTTCGGATAAAAACTCACATTGTACTATTTGCGATAATAGTGGATTAAAGTCGAACAAATTTTCGGGACTAGAGTGCCCTCGGAAGGATACCAGGATACATCGGATGTCGGTATTGTTATTGCTTCTTCTCTTACACTCTTAACCTTTAAATTTTTTATTATCAATTGTTTAGTGCTTGATTAGTAAGCTTGACCCTATTCACCCTCCTCTAGGGTGCTTTCAATTGGTATCAGAGCAATGACTCTATTGTTAGGCTTAACATTCTTAGAGTAGATCTTTGTTATTTTTTCTATGGCATCTTATTCCTTCTCCTCCGATAAAGAGGGTTCTAATTATAGTAGCATAGAAAATCATGCTTCTTCTAAATGCAAGAAATGTTCTAAGTGGAAAGTCATGGCTAAACAATCCTTAGAGATTCTTGATGGCCTTCACTCTACAAATGAAGAACTTAATCTGAAAATGTTGTTCATTTAGAAGAATATAATGAGTTATTGAGAAATAAAAACAATGATTTACTATCTAGACTTAATTTCCAAAGCTCATCTTGTGTTTCTTTAAAGAGTTTGAATGAGGCTTTCATTTTAAAAATTAAATATCTTTCCTCATCCATAGAAGATCTCAAGACTCAATCACATGAGTTATCTCATATGCATGATTGTTCTATTGATGCTTTAAAGAAACAAAATGATGTATTTATATATAGAATTTCTTCATTTGAAAAAGAGAATGATTTATTAAATGCTAAATTTGATTCTCTTACTTGTATGTATGATAATTTGTTGTTAGAATATTCTTAAAACCAAATCTTCTCATGCTCACTCTAGATATATTCATTATTCTAGTATTTCATATGATCACAACCATGCTCATTTCGATAAATATGCACACAATAGTATTAGATGCTTTTATTGCTCTCGTATTGGACACATGAGTGTTACATGCCCTATTCGTAGGACTTTTACTGCCAATGCTAGAGTAAATGCTATATGGGTCTCTAAAGCTAACAAATGTGGATACAAGTTTATTTGGATACCAAAGGATTCGCCTAATGTCGTAGGTAGAGCTTTTTGTTTCGGGACATAGCACCGAGGAGCGTGTTGGTGGTTGCAAAGCTACAAAAGTCATCTTCCAAGCAATTGTACAAACACAAATGTGGCCACTAGAGCCACTTTGGTAACATGCTAAACGATTCTTATTAAATGTTTTTATTTATAAAATCTAGCATGTTATTATTTCTGTCTTGCTACTAGCTCTCATTGACATTCGTTAGTCGCTCATTATTTATATCAATGTGAGATATGATACTAGCATGCTTAGTTTTTTTTATTTTTTTTAATCTAACATGACTAGTTGTTTAGCTTAAATGATTAGTTCACATGATGTAGGCAATCACTTAATTTCTATTAGTGTGACACATTTACCTATGCATGTTCCTCATTTTTAGTCGTTATCTATAAAGCATGCATATCACTCCATAGGAACTTGGGATTTGATTTGAGTTAATATGATTTTAACTCTCCGTCTTTAAAGTTTTTGAGATAGTTACTTATGTCGATTTGTCTTTAATTTGTCGTATTTAATTTAGTCGGTATTTGTTAATATATGTGTTTAACACGAAATTCTTATTACTTGAAAAGTATATAGTTATACTCTATTTTAACCTTGTGCTTGCATAATTATTCACTATTGATCCTCTTGTTTTATTTGTTGGAGTCCAGTCTGAATTTGGTAGCAACGTACTTGTGGAATCCAAATCTTATTAAATATTTAATTTGATTAGATTTGGATGTCCATAATTGGTGTCGTGCTATTTTATATATAATAAGATTTTTATTTTAGAAAATCATATTATGATCTAAAATAGGATAATTGATGAGATATTTTAGGTGTAATAGGATTCTTATTTGAGGGCTTCCTAATTAAGAAATTATATTATGACCTAAAATATGATTTTTTTCATCCTATATATATGGTTAAGGGTTGAGGGTTGAGGCACAGATTAAGCAAAAAACACAAAAGTGGAGATTCAGGGTGCTTGTCCACAAGAAAATCTAAGAGAAAGTCTATACTTTGCTCTTAGGACTCTGCCATCTACGACAGAAGGAAGAAGAAGATCTAATCGAGGAGTCGTCAACTTCGGTTAGAAAGATTTCTACGAGTAGGTGAGTGATCTCAATTGTAATCTTCTGTTTTTCTTCTTAAGAGTGGTGAGGGGGTTGAACCTATTAGGACAAATGGTTCAATGTGAGTTCTGTCAATCTTATAATTTTATCTGAGTTATTAAAGGTTGAAATTTATCCAGTGATGTACGTCACCGCCATATAATTGTCTTCATATTGTGCTTGGTGTCCGTTAGATGGGGGTTGATTTTGGTCAGGTGGGTTGGCAAATACTTTCGTACGCGCCCAACAATTGGTATCAAAGCTAGGTTGATTCGTTCTAGTCTGATACCCAACATTTGGTATTAGAGCTTTGAAGGTTCTGACAACCATGTCTACGGAGCAGATGAACACTCGTATGATCACCCTCATAGAAAAAAATTGAGCAATTTGGAAGCCAAGGACGGAGGATCTACACTAGTGCAAGGACTTGCATGGTCCGTTGGTGGGTGACAGCGCAAAGCCAACGGACAAGGCTAATGAAGACTGAAAATGACTGGATCGGAAGGCTGTTGGATTCATCCGCCAATGGTTGGATGATTCGGTATTTCACCACGTGTCCATGGAGAGTTTGGCAAAAGCATTATGGGAGAAGCTGCATTCGCTGTACAAAAGGAAGACGGCTGGCAACAAGGTGTTTCTTATTCGCCAACTCGTCAACTCAAAGTACACGAAGGGTGCCCTAGTGGCACAACATCTGAATGAGGTTCATGGTATCATCAATCATCTGTCTGCGATGAAGATGGTGATTGATGATGAGATTTAGGCCCTACTGTTCTTGAGTTCTCTATCCGAAAGCTGGGAGACGTTGGTGGTGTCGGTAAACAACTCTGTGCTGATGGAGTTGTCATGATGTTGGTAGTCAAAAGTAGCTTATTGAATGAGGAGGTCCGATGCAAGCAAGTAGAATTGTCGTATGAGTCCGCTCTGGTGGCTTCCTACGGGAAGGAAAAACCCAAGTCAGACGAGGATAGAGGGAAGTTCTCGGGATCTTACGATTGTGGACCACAAAGAGGGCTGCTATTACTGTAGCGAAAGGGGTCATATCAAGAGGAGCTGTATAAAGCTCAAAGCTGAGAAGGCCAAAGGCAATGATGATAAGGAGGATCTCACAGTAATGAGAGATATCATTATCGCAGCGATCGATGTAGAGGAACCTTGTGGCATGTGCCATGATGGTGACTGAGTCATGGACACGGGGGCCTCGTATCATGCCACTCCACATAGGTGAATCTTTATGTCATATCGCGACGGCATGTTTGGACGTGTGAAGATGGACGACTAGGAGATGGCTGCAGTTATAGGTATCGGTGATGTGCACTTGACGATGGAGTTTGGTAAGAAACTTATCTTCAGGGGTATGCGACATGTATCGAGTTTGCGCTATAACTTGGTTTTGGTAGGAAGGCTGGCAAATAATGGCTATCGCAGTCTGTTTGGGAGCAAAGATTAGATGCTTGCGAAGGATTCCCAACAACTGGCTCGGGAAGATTTGTGTTATGACATGTGCAGGCTCAAGCCGTTGAGTTATATAGGCAGGCCACAAATACCGGATGGAGGCTCAAGAGATGTTCAACAAGAGGTAGATCATCGAGAACTTGCTAAGGTGGGGCTTCTAGATGCTTTAAGGGTTACAGAGGATTCAGTTTATCGAGACAAAGCAATGGTTGGTGATGAGTCAAAGATTGAGGGTCAGTCCAGTCTGTCGGTCCCATGATGGCTGGTCGATCTCCAAGTGGGGTACGGATCCAGATTTGGCGACAGGTGGTTTGCGAAATCTTCACGAAGCGACATTGGTTTCAGTAGTTCGAATCCAGGAAGGAGATCAAGGTTTGCAGGAAACTCAATCTGAGGTAGGAGCATCATCATTCACTACAGTTCAGGGAAGAGCTGTGGGTCATCGACGGTATGCATAGTACATAATGTTCTGCTCGAGGACGCATGTGTATAGGGAGCTTCAAGTTCGAACACGAAGGTGAGCAGGTTCAGGAGTTCGAATCTTGTGAGAATCACACCATCCGCTTGATTGGGCCAGCCAAGGGTTAAGAAGCTCGTCGGAACGTTAACACTTTTCGATAGAAGTTGAAAGTCGGAGACAAGCAGCTAAGACTTATGGTGAGGCTGATCGTCAGAGACTTCGGTCTTGGTCGTATCATTGATATCGGTAGGATCCCAATGGTGCAGGAGGTGCTACACATGGCAGCTAATGTCGACGTGACGGTCGAGGAGCTGGAGACAAAGGAAGATGCAAAACAACTCGAAGGATCGAAGATCAGTGGCATGAGGGAGCAGGAATTCTGTAGTGGGACGACAAGCATGGATTCCAGTTGAGGACCCATAAGGTCAATATCCTCTCATCAAACTGGATAGGGAGATTGTTGGAGTCCAATCTGGATTTGGTAACAACATACTTGTGGAATCCAAATCTTATTAAATATTTGATTTGATTAGATTTGGATGTCCATAATTAGTGTTATACTATTTTAGATATGATAGGATTCTTATTTTAGAAAATCCTATTATGATTTAAAATAAGATAATTGATGGGCTATTTTAGGTGTAATATGATTCTTATTTGAGGTCTTCCTATTTAAGAAATTATATTATGACCTAAAATAGGATTTTCTTATTTGAGGTCTTCATAATTAAGAAATTATATTATGACTTAAAATATGCTTTTCTCATCCTATATATATGGGGTGAGGGTGGAGGCACAAAGAATAAGCACAAAGCATAAATGTGGAGATTCGGGGTGCATGTCCACAAGAAAATCTAAGAGAAAGTCCATACTTTGCTCTTAGGACTTCGTCATCCAAGACAGAAGGAAGAATAAGATCTAATCCAAGAGTCGCCAACTTCGATTGGAGAGATTGCTACGTTTGGTGAGTGATCTCAATTATAATCTTCTGTTTTTCTTCTTGAGATGGTGCGGGGTTGAACCTATTAGGACAAAGGGTTCAACGTGAGTTCTGTCAATCTTATAATTTTATCTGAGTTATTAAAGGTTGGGATTATCCAGGTGACGTACATCACCGCCACATACTTGTCTTCATCTTGTGCTTGGTATCCGTTAGACGGAGGTTGGTTTTGGTCAGGTGGGTTGACAAACGCTTCCGCATGCGCCCAACATTATTTTGATTAACTTCTTATGAATCTATTATGTCTTTACGAAATAAAGCTTATTTATACATGTTTTTGAATTTGTGATAGCTTTTCAAATATTTATTAAGGATACATGATTATATACATCAAAATTCTATTTATATGTGGTTCATGTATTTCTTATATTGATATCTATTTTCGTATAAATATCTTTATGGAGGCATATGAGTAAAGCTCAAGTTTTATATTAATTTGAAGAGTATTTAATTATAATTATTATCTTCAAACTTGTGCTTACTTCATACTTTAGCTATTGATTCTTTTGACCAATTTGAGTATTTCTCCTTGAATCAATTAGCTCATTCCTTAAAGCTTTTTTCTTGATTATATCTTCTTGGCTTTTTGGTTGACATTATGGATACATGCTTTTAATTGATTTTTGAACCTTTTCTTGTATGCCTATATGAGATATATAGCTTTATATATATTGATGATTCCTAACTTTTGATGTTTATTTGTTTTATATCTTTAAGTTGGGATATTGAGAGAAATTATTTACTTAATGTCTTGTTCATGACTATTTATGGACGTTCATTTAAGAATTACATTTCTGTGCTTTATCTTGCCTTTTTAAATTTACCTCCTTTATTAGTGCACAATTTTAAGTCTATATATTTTTTTTATAGTGCACTACGAAAGCTTTTCATAAAATATGGTTCTTGCTATTTTTAGCTTTCTTGATCTTAATGATACTTCTTTGCTCATTCTTTGGGTTTATGCTTCTTTTGAATTATTGCTGCCCAATGTTTTTGTAGCACATAAGGATACATGTAATTTATACATCATATTTCTTATGTCTTTAGCTATTATGGTTTGAGCTTTTGTGTTGAGATTTCTTATTTCTAGAGAATACGCTTATTTCATAATAACTATAATATTTTGCATTCTCTAGATCGATATGCTATTTTACTATCTTGGATTGATCTCAATACTTGACAAAAAGATTTGTTTTATTACGCCTCATTATTTTGTTAAGGGCATACTTTTCTATTGTGTTATCTTCTCGTTCTTAGCCTTGCTTAGTAAAGAGTATATAAATTATTTTGTTTATTCAAAATGTATGTCCTTTCTTGGACACTCTAAGCATAAGCAAGTACCTTTAGTGTTAGTGACTTAAGATTTAATAGTATATTTATCTTGTTAATGGTTTAACTCATTAATCTTAATTGGTTATATGGCTTGCTTATTTATGATATTTTGTTGAGCTGTATAATTTTGGTACACTTTCTCTCAATCTAGCCATCTTCTTATATTTCAATCTATATATGATATGCTAGTTTACAAAAACAAGATTTTTGAATTACCTTGACGCGATTTGTATTCTATTTTTGATACATATGTTTGTTATCTAAAATTAGTTTGAAAATTATTGATTTGATCTTGTTTTTCAAAGAGGTTTGTGATTCCTTACTTCAATTTTTTTTATACATCATTAGTAAGTATCTCTTAAATTTCTTTCATTTTTGAGTCATGATTTCATCATATTATCATATTGCAAATCTTTTGATTAAATTTGTAATCATTTAAATGAGATTTACTGTTTCCCATATCTTCCATTGATTTATGAGATTTTATTATAAATATGGACTTAGGATTTTCTCTCGATAAAGTTTATTATTTGGATCATGTTTAATTTGCTTATTTTTCTTTATAAATGGTCCTAATGATTAAGTAGTGATATACACTCAAATTAAGTGATTATCAAGTTAATTTATTACTCTACTTTGACTACTCATGGATTACCACATATGGGCCCTTGCTATTTGAACTTTATTGATTTTTTATTTAGTATTAGCAAGGCTGGGATATTATCCGTTGATGGGTTCATATGTGATAAAACATACCTAGTCCATGCAAAGTAATAAATTAGTTAAATTTGTTTAATTAAATAATCATGGACATGATATTTGAGTTTTATTTTTATTTTATTTTTGAGCAATATTTGTCCTTCATCATGATTGTTCTAGTTGAATTCACTCCTATTTCATGATGACTTTTTTCTCAAAATGTAACATACATTATTCTATCATATTTAAATATAAGATCATTCTGTATAGGTTAATGTATGTTCACTTTTGATTATATGTGCTTTAGTTGGAATATTCTTTTAATTTTTTATCTTTAACTTGTGTATATTAGTTAGATATTTTTCCTTGACTAGAGATGATATTATTCGTCTTGTGACGATTTTATAGCTTTATATGCATTGAGCAAAGGGGTGAAATCTATAGTTGATTTACCGCTAAATTTTTTTAGTTATCTATATTATGCTACGAGTTCTTTGGAACTAGATACATATTTTGAGGGGGAGCAAATTAATTGGTTCAATTAATTTATACCCTTTACTGTGTTGTATACCTAGTTCATCACGAACCCATTTTTTTATTTTAATATCTTATTGATTGAGGTCATAATATTTTTATTCTGAAGGATTTGTGAGAGTGTACGTGGTTGTCCTTATTATCTTGACTGTCTCTTTTATATGGGTTTAAATAGTTCATCTTGTCAATATCAACTTTCTTATCTTATCTTGATGACTATTGAGCTTTCATTGATTTGGCTTTTTTTGTTGAGGACTTACCCAAAATTCATAATATATATCAATATTGGTAATACTTTGAGGGGAAGCATTCAAGTCGACTGAATTTCTTCTTCTTAAGTAATTTTCTCATTTACTTTCATGTTTATCTAAAGGGTATTCATATAGCATGATAAGGTAATCGAGTTCAAATGCATGAACTTGGGTAAGCAAGTAGATGTTGCAAATTATAAGATTATTTTATATCAATTGCTCATTTTTTATTGATCATTCTTCTATTTTGTTCCACTATTTATTGTGGACAATTGTGACTACAGTGGATTATTTGATCAATATAAGTTTATGTATTCCTATATCTCAATTGGTATATATTTTTATTAGTATCTATTACTTTGCAATTATCTAATCCTCATGGCTTTTGATTGAAATTATTTATTTTATTCGTCTCTTCCAAAACTAGAGTAGTATTTCTTTTCATATTATGTTTTGGGTTTCTTTCCTGGATTTATAGTTGGTAAACTACTTATTGATTGTTTTTAAATTCTTTTAGTTTTCACCAACTATATTGTGTTTTGACAAGCTATCTTCTAATTTGATATTCTACATTGAGTATGTAGCTTTCCAAACTTGTCTTTACACTTATTTCCCATTATTTTCAATAGTATATCTTGATCATGATTGTCTTTGTCTTCCTCATGCTCTGATTTATATGCTTGAGATTGATTTCATTTTATCTCTTAGTGCGAGAGAGCTTATTTTTTGATCAAAGGAGGAGAAGTAAGTTTAAGTATGGCTTATATGTTAAAGTAAGTTTAAGTATGTGCCTATATGTTTGTAAAAAGGGGTAGAAGTAATCGAAGTAGCATACTTTTAGTGATATATGCTTATGTATTTTACATATTAGTGATAAATGCATCTATTATGTCCATACTAAACTTAAGATTTACTATAATAAAAAAGGGGAGGTTGTTGGCCCAATGATTGTATTATATTTTTTAATATGGAAAATCGACTAAATTTTGGTTTTTATCATCACTAATCTTCATACAATCACTATATCATCTCTACTTATACTTATACCTCTTAGTGATATACGCCTCTCTTAGTGATATATGTTTAATATTTTACATATTAGTGATATGAGTTTCTACTATATCTATCTTAAATTTAATCGAGTTACCATAATAAAAAAAGGATAGATTAGTAGCCCAATGATCTAACTATATTTTTAGTATGGTTATTCGATTAAGTTTAAGATTATGATATCACTAATATTCATGCTATCACTATATTATTTATACTTAAACTAAGCATAGTCTTAATGTACATTAAATTTATTATACTTGCTACAATATATATTACTTTGTTCCTCTGACATGTATTTGCAGAAAAATAATAAGCAAGATCAACATGGACATATATAATGAAGAAATCATGGTGGGCCAAAGATGATGTCCAGAATATTTCTCTAAACCACCCAAGGACATCTCCGGACGCATGCACTCAAGGGTTCCGCTGCTCGGTCAATGGACGGAGGTATAGGGAACAACGCCCCCCATTAGGGTTCAAGGGCGAAGCCCCCGAAAGATATTCAAATTTCTCAATCTAGGGACCTTTGGATAACTGCCATCAAGGAAAGAAGTCATCATCCATCAAGTGAAGAAGCCAAGCCATGCCATCATCATTTTAAGATTCCGAAGGAACCTTCACATGCTAAAGTATATATGGAGTCTGTAATGAGTCTTATGAATAATTATAAACACAAGAAATAGATGGCAAAATCGAAAGCTATGTGTAGAAAATAACCCAGGACCACTTTTAGACAGACAGACGGATGATCCGACGGATCTATATGGAAATCCGATGGATGATCCGAATGAGACACATAATACCTTCTGTGAACTTTCGGATTATCTGATCGACGTCCACAAAAAACTGATGGATATTACGAGTTGTTTTTGTTCATTGGATATGTCCCATTAGTGAGCCCAACGGCTCTTTTTATAGCCGTTGTCTTATGCAAGCGGATGATCTGATGACTTCCGTAGAAATTCAACGGATCTTCCGTCTGCTGACAGAAAGTTGCTTGTTTGGACTTTTTCTTTGCTTTGGTTATAAATAGCCTTGTATCCCTTTATTCAAGTTTAATGCTTTGAGCCTAACATTTTTATATCTACCAAAGCCTATCCACAAACAAATCTACCAAAGCTTTCACTTGCCATCCACAAATTGTGTTAGACTATCCTTGAGTTGTAAAAGTGAGATCTTCATCTTGGTGTAAGAAGATCATAACCTTCTGGTGAAAACGTTAAAGTTGGAGAGTCTTCGTATCAAAGCTCTCGTGAGGTTGGAGAGTCTTCGGTTCAAAGCTCTTGTATTGAAGTTGGAGAGGCCTTCGGATAAAATCTCTCGTGTAAGAAGTTGGTGAGCCTTCGGATAAAAACTTACGTTGTACTATTTGCGATAATAGTGGATTAAAGCCGGAGAGAATTTTGGGACTGGAGTGCCCCTCAAAAGGATACCAAGATAACATCGGGTGTCGGTATTGTTATTGCTTCTTCTCTTGCACTCTTAATCTTTAAATTTTCTATTAACAATTGTTTAGTGTTTGATTTTAAGCTTGACCATATTCGCCCCCCTCTAGGGTGCTTTCATTGCCCTCTAAAGATCCTTGGTTCAAATCTTGGTAGAAAGGTAATTTTAAATTTTTTTATTTTTATTTTACATTATATATGGGGTTCATTTTGAAAGTTCACCTTGGGCCCCCATGTGCTCCGGACCGGCCCTAGCTATAGTTGGGAAGATGTTGTAACAGTTGTTATACAAATTTTATCATTGAACCTATGAAAATTACACTTTCAGTAGAGAGTCAAAGATTAAGCTTTATAATATAGGAGTACTCTTTATAAAGACCACATAGTCTAATTTTATGTTTGATTTGAGACTGAAGGCACTATATAACATTTTTCTATGTTAAATGAATATGAAGTGTTGATTCCAAAATATGACAACATATAAGAGTACATTCGATCTTTCTGTGGCCAATTACCAATGCCTCACTAGAAGATACTGCAGGGTCCGGTGGAACCAAGCAGGAAATGACTTCTTTGAAGGATGTTCGAATTATTTGAGATGTTGCACTGAAACATAGCGACTTGTAGAGTATAGCGTATTAGCATTAGGTAGTACTTGGAGCTCTTAGGTTGGAACTTTGATGGATAGAAAGTATTATCATCTGTCATCAACCACCTCCACTTTAAGCTTCCATGGGATAATACTTCGATAGATGAGGAGTATTGCACCATCTGCTAACAAGTACCTCCACTCTCAAGACATGGAGTATTGTATCATCTGCTACTTTGGCTGCTTACCCTTACTGTGACTTCCGTTACACCTTCAATACCCACGAGATCTAGAAGGATGCATGAGTGAGCAACACAACAAGTGAGAACAACTTTAAACTACCTAAATCCATCAATAGCGGATTGTCTCTAAAGAGCCCTGAGACCTATCACTTTTCGATTTAAAAGGGGAGATAAAAAAGAAGTTCATGATAAAATGATACATTATTGATTGAGTATAGGATAACTTATCCTTTAAGTTTGTGGTTATTTATATCAATTTGACACTTGTTCCACTACCAAGTAGCGGTTAGAACTGTTTTCCATGATGTACCCTCACCTTTTTACTTCTACAAGACTCACCAGTAGTTAAGCTAGGGGTGTTCTTTATTTCTGCGGTCACTAATGATGATTGCTATCGACCATGGCTGCTATTTGTGGGAATGCGTTCATGATCGATCGTGGGCATGAGAAGACGCGGTGACATGTCTCAGCCGTTCTTTTGGGTAAAGTAAGCCTATAGGAAGCATAAGCACTTTTCTCTAAGGCCCAAAAATCCTATTTCTAGTCCCTCAGCCATCAAATTAACAATGAGTGTAAACATCTGGCTAAGCCTTTATAATTGAATGCCAAGGGTTTGTCTATACATACACTCATTTCGACCAAGGCAATCCAGCGGCCGGAGTTACCTTTGTCACTATAAAATCTTCTTAAGATTATGTCATTACTATCTTTGATGGGATTGGAGGAATTACCGCCTCTTTTTCACAACTATTCGTGGCATGGTAGCATCCGATCGTGATCCTTTAAGTAGCTCATTTATCCATATTTTCACACTCTTTCCCACATACAACTTATGATGGCATCATCATTTAGGGTTTTATACACATGGTTTTACCTATAGATAGGCTTCCTCTCAAGCAATCTCCATTCTCTCTCAATTCCTTCCACATAAACTTATCATAGAAGATGATCAATTTTCGAATTCTTTGTTATCATATTTTTTTGTAACTTAAGTGAACTGATAGCTTTGTCTCGTGGCTATCCTTCATATTCTCATTAGCCTTTGAGTCCCTATAGCAGATGTCAATGAGCGAGTAGCAGCAACTTCCACCAGGATACGTGTGAACACAAGCCTAGATTGGTCTGCTAACGTCGTATCCATCTTGAACGGAACTCCAATGGGACTTGCCAATTTACACAAGATGGATTCATGCCACAAAACTAGTGGCAACTTTAGAAATTGCACCCAAATTGGTATAGTCGCAAGTAGTTCACACTCTAAAACTACTCCTGGTTCCCTACGTTTGAGGATCATGATTCTGACCTCAAAGAGCCATGCCCCGCCTGTGAGCATACCCTACAAGTCTTCCTTAGATTCAAATTGCACAAGAAAGTAACCATTCTCTCGTGAGAATAGATCCTTCCTATACGAGATTGGTCAGTTCCGATGAATATAGGCTTGCAGGTGAAGGAAAAAAGGCCGATCATCGACCACATATATGGACATTATCTTCAACCAACTCTTAGTATCTGCTTCTAGTTCAGATGTCGATACCTCCACCGCACGCGTACCCTTTCGGAGTAAAGGAGGTGAGAAGGTGTCATGCCCCATTTTCAGAATACGGCAAGTCGAGTACATAAAATACATCACCGCTATGTATCATGCAAATATACCATATTCGTAATCGTGATTGCAACGTATAAAGTTCTAGGTAAAAGTATGGACAAAGCTAAAACATTGATAAAATGAGAATAATTTACATCTATAAACATAAACCAATTATAGTAGCATCTAACATGTCTTCCTCGTATTGATCCACTACTACTCAGATTTATCCACACTATATAATAGAAGTGTCTCGATCTCATTCATGCCTTCATCTAGTGAACAAATATTATATCGTCAAAGAAATGTAAGTCCTCAATTCAATAATAATAAAATAGATGAAGTAAACTAGTATATAATTAAAAAATTATAATCCAATACTCATGCAGGAAGTTAAAATAACAAACCATGAGAAAATATTATCATGTCAACTTGGAATAAGACTCTATTGTGATCCTAAGTCTAGTGACTCATTCGTGTCCAAAATATTTCTCTATGTCCTAACAGTCACTAATAGAGTCACAATACAATTCTGTCTATATAATGATGCAATTTGGGGAACAATTTTTAGATCTCACACTTGACTAGTTTTTCAACAATAATTCCAAGGCCCGTGATCAGGTTGTTGCACGATGGCACAATGCTTAGTGGTCTGGTCCTTCCATGTAGGGAATAAGAGATATATTACTTAATACACATAATCGAATATTTAATTGAAACATTTATATACATGAATTAAACACGTCATGAAAAGTGAGCTAAGCACTCACCATCTTATAATGCAAGGCCTTGTGACAGAGTAACATGAACTAATTAGCTTTTGTTATTTATATTGCAAAGATTTTATACTGTGTGATCCATTTTGTTATCTCTCGTCCAATTCTCTATTATGCAATCATAAACAATTCCTAATTCTATTATCTTATTAACTCTGCATTTCCTAACTCAGGTAAGTATCTCGGTCCATCTACTGTTTGTATCATATGAATACAAGAATACTATTCAATGAAACAAAATTCATCCATTGGAGTAGTACATGTATGAATCTCTATATATGCAAAATATTACGAAATACGAGAATACATCCCCCTACAACAAAAAACCTTTTTAATGACGGCTAAAAAGCGTCATCAATGACGAACCATGACGCTTTTTTTTTTCACAGCAACCGTTATGAAAACGGGTGTTATAAATGTTTTTTAAAAGCGTCATAAAATAACCGTCATGAATAGTTTCTATAAAAGCGTTATGAATAGTTAATATATAGTGCACAATTCAGAACAATTTTAAAACGTCATGAATAGATAATATGTATAGGCTCAATGCAGCACATTTATAACACTTTATACTTTTCAAATTAGCATATTTATAATGCTCTATACTGCACAGTATATATTACATTCCAAAAACTTAACATTATATATTACCATCTTTATTACATTTCTCAAAATAGAGTACATATGAACATCTTCATTACATTGAATATCCAAATACAGAATGTACCCAAAAAATAGGAATAAATCTCTCTTTTGCTAACCAAATTATTAGAAATATTTACTTAAGTAGATTCTGACCATGGATCTTCTCTCTGCCATCTCTTGAAGATATCGGGAGTCCCAAAGAGAAGTAGTGTCGCAGCTGAGCGGCGACTTGGTGCTGCTGCAGCCGGCACCATCGTGGGAGAGCCTCATCCTCTGATCCCCTACTCTCGCCTGAACCCTCACCAGCGCCTACATGCACCTCAGCGTCACGTTGTGCCCTATTTGCAAAAAATCGAAAATGTCAGCTTAGCACTTTATTAATCAACGCTGAAATGTGAGCCTAGCAATCAACCTGGATTTTACCAAGCCAATAAATTAAAGAAAGTTAACAAAAAATTTATATTAGAAATCAAAATCGAAAATGCATAATTAAGAAAGCATCAGCAGGGACATAAATAGCTTGCACAGATGTAATGGAACCCTTCTTCGTAGTTGTAATACGCTCTTGCAACCCTCCAAGATCAGTGGCAAGAGTTGGTTGGTAACCAACGGCAGATGGGATACGACCAAGCAAAGCAGACACTTCAGAGTTTGCCTGAAAAGTTGAAGATAAACTGAGCCATAAAACATGCATATGCGTAACAAGAAAATCATTCCATATACAAGTTACTATAAGCTTACTTGAGTGAACCGAAAAATGTTGTCAATAAAGAGAAGCACATCTTGCCCTTCAGCATCTCGAAAATGCTCGACAACTATCAACCCAGTCAACCCAACACGAGCACGAGCACCAGGGGGCTCATTCATTTGTCCGTACACAAGAGCACATTTGCTTTCACTCTACAACATGGAAACCGATTCCAAACTTCAGAAGCAAGAATACAACACAACTGATTAAAGAAACACCAAAGTAGCCTAGAACAAGTACCTGCTTTTCTCTAAGCTTAATCACACCACTCTCAATCATTTTCCTGTACAAGTCATTACCCTCGCGAGTACGCTCCCCAACACCAGCAAAGACAGAGAAACCACCTGACAGAAAACCTTACTGATGTAATAAATGCAAATAAATACTCATGAAAATAGGTTGCCGTCAATTTTGTTTGTACTAACCATGAGCTTTAGCGATATTGTTGATCAATTCCATGATAAGTACAGTTTTTCCAACACCAGCACCACCGAACAACCCAATCTTTCCTCCTCTTTGATAAGGTGCCAAAAGATCCACAACCTGAAGATGAAAGAAACATAATTTATTTGATACTACATTGACGTATGGTATCCTCCTCAAAAATCCTATATGTAATGATACTTTCTTAAATACAAACATTGATGAGAAATGCAGAGCACAGAAGAGCAAAAATTATTGTATCTTGATTCCAGTAACAAGAATTTGTTGTTCTGTAGCCTGTTCAACAAAAGCAGGTGCCTCACGATGAATTGGATGGAAATGGCTTGTCTCTACAGAGGAAAGAAACGAACAATCATAAGTTACAAAAAAAAAAAAAACAAATACAAACCCAAACATTATTCAAAATCTCTTAGAAGAAAAGCGAAGAAGAATGACACTGAAGAAGTATGATTTTAAAGAAAGTAAGACGCTATCGGTAGATACATGCGCATGTGTGTCTATTTGGCCATCTGCCCACATATAATATAAACCTCCATTTCAAGTCAATTAAAATGCTTGTCTCTCAATGAACCTGTGTAAGAGTATAGCCATTATAAATAATTTATAAGCTGGATATAACTCATGAAACCTGTTTCTTCCATATTATACTGAATCCTTTGTGAATTATTAACTCTAATCTTGTCCTTTAATTCACATAAATATGAAATTATCCATTTCTATTAGTTTCATACCCCTATAAATAACGTGAGTCAAAACAAAATAATTCATGCAATCTCTATCTGGTTTAATTGCTTACAAACTATCAGGAATTTAAACTCCTTTTCTAAATCTTATAAATGTGAAACATAATAAAGCTTTCTTCACATGAAAATAAATTTCATATAATAAACTCCTTTTTAAGTTGTTACAGTAATATTGTATCTGCAGTTTACATGAGAAACATGTGTTATTGGCGGGTTATAAAGATTGTACAAACGTACATAAAAAAACTAAAATAAACACAGCTGATTAATGCGCTTTGGTCTTATGTAATCAAATTACAAACTGACGCTTTGAAAAATAAAGCTTACAACCACAAGAGTGGAAAACCAGCGAAAATGACTACCTTTATTTCTTCACTTTTATCGGTGCTGATTATTTGATCACTTTCTGCCCTCGAAAAAAATATTGGACACTTACAAGAGTAATAATTAATAATGATATCCCTCAAATAATTTTGTATTAATATATTGTACGAAAAATTATTAAAAATAATGAAGGATTCAATAAATTGGAATTAATGGCTGCATGTTTACGACATAAAAGGTTCAGCTAATTTGTCAGCCATTAATTGTTAAATACCTTTAAACTTTCTGATCTTTAGATGAAGGATATGACCCATACCCCTACTAAGCAACAGACTTGTCTTCGGGGGAGAGTTGGTATTCGATCCCCGCAAACGATCTTACATTTTTCATTTGGTTCACTGTAATGTAACCTTAATCACAATGTAATCAAATAGAAAAAATAAATTTCTTTTTCATTTGATTACATTGTGATTACAATTATATTACAGTTTTTTTCCATTTGATTATATTGCGATTACGATTACATTATCGTGTACCAAATGAGGCCCTAGTTTCTTGATGAAAAACATCTTTGGAACCTGAGTGAAAGATACCATGTCGATCAGATGAGCATCAATGCGACTATCTAAACTCAACTTGCAACCCTACAAAATAACATTAAGCCACCTAGTCTCCCATGTGAAAAAATAACTTAGGAAATTTCCAACAAAAATGCAGTTTCTTCTCCTCCTCTTTTTTCTCCCTTTCTAACAGATGCAAAAAGAGTAACAATTTGGGAAATAATTATTCTTTAATAACAAGAATGGGTTGGAGGACTAAATTGACAAGTACAGGGATGCAAGAGTTGAATACATACTACAAGGGAACCCTAACTATAAGGGAAACCCTAATTTCTAAAGGATGAAATGGACATTTTATTCCTCCACCACTTCACCATATGCTTCCAGATTTCAGCTTTCAAGTAGTGTTTTCTTCAGTAAATAAAAAAAATTACATTTGTTCTATTAACAGTAAAAATTGCATTAAGTTGTTCGTTTCGCTTCATTCCAACAACTCCTGCAAACCCTCTTAAATTTGGGGGTTTGTCTGCAAATTAAGTTGTTAGAACTAGAAAGCTTCAAAGTTTGCATTATTCTAACAAAACTTTAACAGAAAAAGAAGGATTGAGATGCAAAATAATTGCATTTTCCCCTCTTTTAAAGTTGCATCAAGTTGTTTGTTTTGCTTTAAAGCTCCTAATTTGGGACTTTATCAGCAAATTAAGTTTTAGAACCGGAAGTCTTCAAAGTCTGGATCTTTCCAATAAGAAAAGGAAAAGATTGGAATGGAAAGTGGGCATTGCTGTACCTTGAAGGGAAAGATGGAAATTTGGGGATTTCTGAGCCGGCGGGAGAAACGAATCCCTCAACTTCCTCCTCAAATCGGCGGTCGAAAAGTTTGGAGGAATCGGTAGTTTGATCGATTCTTATGAAATTTCTGCGTAGTCGAGCCCATTGCCGGAGTAATTAGGTTAGGGTTGAAAATTGGGGGAGAAGAGGTTTAAGGAGGAGAGATGCTACTCGTTAGAAAATGGATGAGAAATAAATTTTCTCTCTCCCACTGAGCTTTTATACAGTGAAGGAATTACAAGTTTGCCACCGCTCTAAAGTATTAATGACGTTTTGTTTTATAAACGTTATAAAAAGTCCAAAATTAGCCCAAACCGTCATAGAAAAAAGGTATTTCTCAACTTTGATAACGCTTATGTATCAGCTGTCATTAAAACTCCTTGTCGAGCGTCATTAATAGGTCTTTTTGTTGTAGTGTTCCAACACGATATTCTATCAAATGAAACAAAACATGGTATGTATCTAAATCTATGTTGCAAGTATCACGTAGTACGAGTATACAACTTAACATGATATTTTATCTACTGGAACAAAACAAGTATAATTTGATTATATATTTATTATGTTTGTATGTTAGACATATTTGTATCCTACGAGTCGAAAACTTAGACGGTTTGATCCTGAGAAATATTCAGGTTTTATCGAGCGTTTGTCTCTAATTGATATATTACTAATTACTAAATTAGGGTTTGATACGATCAAAATTTATTTGTCTTTGAAATTTGGTTATCTTCCAAAAAATTTAAATATTTTGGCAAAGTCTCCTTTGTATTTCAAGCTCCAATAATTTTATATATCGTAAATATATAACCAACCAGAATAACTCTCCACAGAATATCCAAAATCCCTTCGGTGGAAAAACTCATACAGAACACACACAATTATAATCAAGCAGGAAATGCATAAGTATTTAAAAGAAATAAACTCTTCTTAACTTGATTACTTAGCAATAACTACTAATCTTGCCGGACTTGTTCTTCTAAACCAATAAAACACATAACTTAGAACATATAAAGTTCAAATGAACCTAACTATATGATAATAATTGAACCAATAGTATGTTTACATTTACATAAATGTTTACAAGTTAATATTTCTGCAAGATATTGATCATTTCATTCATTCAGGTACCGATAAACTTCGTACTATAAATACATTCCTATGTTACAAATTCTGATGCTTATCAAGTACAAGTAGGAAATCCTAGAAGTTAATTCTAAGCCTCAAATAGATTTTTCATCGATATAAAATAAATTGTCCAATTCCATGACTTAGCATTAAAAATAAAAGTTTGATTTAAATCAATATTCCTCAATTCCAAAATGTTAAATTTTTTATAGTCTAATATGTAACTCTATATTTCTCCAAGGTATGTACTGCACTATAAGTCATAAGTATAGAAATCTTTGATTTGTGTAATAGTCGCCTAGCAAAACTTTTAAAATGGTTTCTGGTAGTATTAGGGTTAGTTACATAAATCATTACTGATACGTAAATCGGGTACGAATTAATATATATGTTACTTTTTTAACATGCTTTCTTCTAAGTCTAGGTTTGCAAGGACACAACATATAAGTAAACATGCAAGTATAAACATATAGCAATACTTAACCAGGATAATATGTAATTATAAATACATACACTTACAAGAATTTATTTTCTGCGTCCCATGATCAATTTAAAGTATATATCAACTTGTGTTATACGATTATATTGATGAACATACTTATGTTCTACCATCATGTCTATAATAAAATATGTGTATAAAAATGCATAGAATACTCTTTATAAACTATGAGACAAACACACACACACACACACACACACACACACACACACATAAACACACATATGTAGGAACCCTAGGGGGTGAATAGGGTCAAGCTAACTAATCAAGCACTTCGCACAAGCTGATGGGCAATTTTAAAAATAAGAATACAAGAGAAGAAGCAAAACAATACCGACACCCGATGTATCATGGTATCCTTCCAAGGGACACTCCAGTCCCGGAACTCTCTTCGGCTTTAATCTACTATTATCGCAAATAGTACAACGTGAGTTTTCATACAAAGGCTCACCAACTTCTTACACGAGAGCTTTAGTCCGAAGGCCTCTCCAACTTCAACCGAGAGTTTGGATCCGAAGAATCTCCAACTTCAACCGAGAGTTTGGCTCCGAAGACTCTCCAACTTCAATCGAGAGTTTAGATCTGAAGACTCTCAAACTTCAACCTTTCACAATAGATTTTGATCTCCTTATATAACAAGATGAAGATATCACGTTTTAACTCAATAATTCTAACACAATTTGTATATGGCAAATAAAAACTTTGTAGAGTTGTTTGTGTATAGGTGTAGGCCTTTAAAAATGACAGTCACGCTGAGTTGATCAAGACAGAGTCAAAAGTCACGCTCAGTTGATCCAGACAATATTTAAAAATCACGCTGGGGAGACAGCTCATCATTTGTCAGAGAGTAATTATGACTGACAGCACAACAGTCGAAGAATGTCTCTTCGTATGCCACGTATGCACAGAATTCGAGAGATCACAGCCGTCTATTGCGTGATTTTCGAAATCTTCTTTAGCAAGACTCAACCTTCGTCAAGTTGGCGTACCAAAAGAGCTTCTTGTTATTTAATGTGACTGACAAAAGCAATCACTACCAGAGATTTTATGTCAGTAGAGGCACGCTGAATCAAGACAGCTGGCAGTTCTATCCCAAATCTGCGTGTATTCTGAAGTTTTCTTCCTCAAGTCTGCGTGGATTCTGAAGTTTTCTTTATCAAAGTCTGCATAGATTCTGAAGCTTCTTGCCCCAAGTTTGCGTGGATTTTGAAGCTTTCTACCCCGAGTCTGCGTGGATTTCATCTTCACCAAGTCTGCGTAGATTCTGAAGCTTCTTGCCCCAAGTTTGCGTGGATTTTGAAGCTTTCTACCCCGAGTCTGCGTGGATTTCGTCTTCAACAAGTCTGCGTGGATTTCATCAAATTGGAGTACATGGCAGCCATGCCACTGATCTCTCGCCTGCGTGTCCGGTAACTTGCACACGACTCATGCATGATTGCCATGTGTCCAACAGTTACAGGCCACGTCCAGTAACTGCTCACAACCTTGCGTATGTTAAATCCTGCATGATTTTCAACTAAGCACAGGCTGTGAAGATAGTTATCTTTTCAGTTATTATTTTTGACTCTATAAATAGAGTTCTTTTTCTCATTCATTGTACGGATACATAGTTATCTATTGTCAAAATTTTGAGAGCTTTTCTTCTTCGCATAGTCCAAGGGATAAAGTGATCGTCTTCTAGATCAGATTCCCACAGTTGTAATTTTCCCAGATACACAATAAATAAAGAAATTTATTTATGGAAAACAAATTGGCAACTCTGCTGGGGAAAACCATCTCCTCTTCTGAGATGGCAACAACTCAATGCGATACTTCGTCAATCGGCTCGACGAAGAAGGTGCTGACGATCCAATTCGATCAACTCGCCTATGAAGAAATGCAGCGGGCTAAGAGTGGTAAGCCCACTACAGCCTCCATCATCACTGCCAAGTCGAAGGGACACTCTATCTATGTCCCTAAGAATCAGTTGACAGCCAATGGTGAAGTCTCTGCCACAGTGTCTGCTCCTAACACTGGCAAGAACTCTACTGCAAGCATGCACACTCTTGTGCGCTCGAAGATGACAGCAATCAAAGATCACGCTAACAGTACTGGCTCCTTAGCCAAATCTGTTCCGGTGTGTGTCTCCAAAGTTAAAAGTCACGCTGACAATACTGGCTCCTTAGCCAAATCTGTTCCAACGTGCAATTTCAACCTCAAAAGTCACGCTGACAACACTGGTTCCTTAGCCAAGTCTGTTCCAGTGTGTAATTCTAAAATCAACAATCACGCTAACAATACTGGCTCCTTAGCCAAATCTATTCTAGCGTGTATTTCCAAAGTCAAAAGTCACGCCAACAGCACTGGTTCTTTAACCAAGCCTGTTTCAGCGTGTATTTCATCTAAGAAGAATAGCTCTTTAGCTATCTCTTCCTCTTTGCCAAGTTCTACCAGAACTGGGGGTGGTCTTCCACACAAAGTCCCTTCGAAAAGAAATAACTCTTTAGTTGTTTCTTCTGCTCCTGTAGTTTTTACTTCAGGAACAGCTTTGACTGACATTTTGTTAGTCAAAGAAAAGGAGATGGTCTTTTGACTACTCTTCCTTCTGGACATTCTATGTCTCAAAACTTGAATGAGTCTAAGAAGAAACATTCCTTAATGTTTTCTTCTATGACTTCTTCGAATTGGGCACAGAATTTGTCTAGAAAAGGTCTGTTACCAACTCCTAATCAAGGGGGTGGTTCAACTCTTCCTTCTCTGCAAATATCCAGATTAATGGAAGGAAAACTCCATGTGTCCAAAACTAATGTGTTACCTCCAACTGACCTAAGAACAAAAATTAACACTTCTGGTGTTAAGAAACCATACCAGTTGGAAACAAGGATAAGAGATCCAGATGCAGAGTATGCAAGAAACTATGTGGCTCATATTAATCATTCTCTATATAATCAAGAGCCATCAAGACCTAAGAACAGAAAATATACTCCTCAATCTTCACAAACAGATTTACGAGAATATCTTCAACAGAAGAGAAGAAGTGATTCTGTGTAAAAGGACCATGCTGAATGTGACTTCTATCCAAGAGTCATAATTCAATGCAGATGTCAATCAATGGCTCATGATCATGTTAATCATGAATGTGACTTCCAGCCAAGAGTCACAATGCAATACAGATGTCAAACAAAACGACAATCTATCTTCAATCGAATTCAGTGTGAACCTATGCCTGATGAAGATGAGCCTTTGTTTACTTCTGTCAATATGACCTCTCGGGATGCTGGGGGTAGAGTTGATAGTCCAGATGGAGTATATAGAAATACCAGAGCAAGAGTCCTGGCCTCTAGTCAAAGAAATTTGATCTCTGAAGATGATTCTGAATTCCTTGGAGAATCTAACTTCCCACCTCTTCCTACTGGGGGTAGTTCTCCTATAATTGACTTTGATGCACAAAGCAATGATTCAGAACAAACGACATCTACCAGTTCATTAATAATTCCTCGTACAGTCATGACTTATATGGTTGATGGGAATACTGATGAACCTTCTTTGACTCCTCAAGATCAAAGAATTGCTTCTTTGGAACAACAAATGAAGTCTATGGCTGATACTATGAAGTCGATGTATGAACTCATGGCAACACAGATGCAAAATCGACAGACTGTACCAGATGCCATACCAACTGACACTGATATGAGTCCAGTACAAGTTCCTCCAGCAGTACAATCTAATACTCCTGGACCAGCTCAACCAAACCCTAGTCTCTCTGGAGCTGGGGGTAGTGCTTACAATACTGTTCCTCCTCCCAACTATTCTCTACAAGTTATAACTCCACAATCTTCTGGAATTGTTAATGAAGAATTGAGGAATCTCAAAACTCAATTCGAGGCATTCAAACAGAAAGATGGTTTACAAAGGTTAGGCATCAAACAACCTTATCCGATAGAATGGAAGCAAGTATCGTATCCTCCTAAATACAAGCCTCCCACTATCTCATTCTATGATGGAACCACTTCTCCAAGTCAGTTCATTAATCACTTTGAAGTGATGACTGATCAGCTGCAACCAAGCGACGCCCTCCTTACTCGGGTGTTTGTTGGATGTCTCAAGGGAACGGCTTATGAATGGTATAGAAGTCTCCCAGATGGGAGCATTACCTCATTTTCTGGTTTTAAACAGATGTTTCTTGAACGGTTCTATGAAGGGCTCAATGACATGACTATGTCTGCTCTTATTAGAATCAAGCAAAAAAATAATGAAACTACAGAAGAGTACATTGAACGGTTTCGAAGAGAAGCTCTGAAGATGCCTCTTGGAACTCCTGATGCTGTCACCATCGACACATGCAAATCAAACTTGTTGCCAATCATCAACATGTGAACAGGATCACTCAATTCCAAGACTGGCCTTCTTTCATAGTTAGTGCCAAGGCTGCAGAAATTAGTGCTGAAACCTTCAAAGGTTTAGGAGTGCAGATGACTCCTAAAGAAACAGGTCAAGGTACTAACAATAAAAACAATACTCGCAAGGGAAAAGAAACTCTTGAAGTTAATCTTCAGAGCAAAGATGCATCAACTGTTCAAACCTCTCCTACAACTCAACAACCAAGAACACCTCGCCCCAAAGAAGAATATTCTTTCGATGACGACGATGTCCTTGGTATCTTTGAATGTCTGCTGAAAGGTAATAAGATACAATTACCTGAGATCAAAAAACCTGATGAAGCTGGTAAAACAGATCATCCCAAATACTGCCCATATCACAGAATGCTGGGTCATACAATTCGTACATGTTATGTACTGAAAGGAAAGATCCAAGAAATGATTAAATCTGGAGCTATCTCTCTTACTCCAAAAGAGAAGACCGTCACCTCCAACGTCGTCTCTATGCAATTCGGAGATTTCCCTCCTCAACTCCTTGAAAGTGGGATCGTTACTATTCTCAAGGCAACTCTTGACATAGTGAATCTTCCTCCTCCACAGTCTGAAGGATTAGTGCCAATCACTTTGGAAACTGGAGAAATCATGTGGATCCATCCTGATCTAGTGGCAGATTTTGAATCGCCTTCTCCTCAAAAGACCACTTCTCGAAAGTCCAAGAAGGCTGGAAAGATTAAATCACTATTCCTGACACAGAGCCAAAAGAGAAAGAAGAAGCACTTGTTAGTGCTACTCGAACGGGGAAACGTTATCTAAAGGATTATTCCAAAAATCCTGAGGATCCTCTTGATATCCCTCCAGCTGATAAAGATGCTTCTAATGTTCCTCCTGAAGAAGAATCATCTACTGAACCTGTTCCTTCCAAGCCTACAGCTCTGGAGAAAGGCAAACAACAGGTTCGGTTCGATAAGCCAATCAAGAAGTCCTCTCCTCTTGGACTTCAGAAGCCTTATAATTTCGATATTTTAGCTCAGCTTGCTAATACTCCAGCTAGAATGTCCCTCTTTGAACTTCTACGTCTTTCCAAAGAGACTCGGAAGACATTAAGTGAAGCACTTCTACAAGCTGACTCTTGTCTTGCACAATTGAAGAAGCCAGATGCAGAACCTGCCACTTGCTTACATTGCAATAGTGTATTAGAAATTATCCCAAATATCACCTTTACATAAGATGACATGCTATTGGAGGATAATCGACATGATCGGCCTCTCTACTACACCGGTTATATCGATACAATGAAGATAGATCGTATCCTCATTAATCCAGGGTCTGCTATAAGCATAATGCCAAAGAGTCTGTTGGATGAACTAAAAATCCCTCTTCACAAGCTCTCTAAGACGGTTACTACTATCCTGGGATTCAATCAAAGCCGAAGCGAGCCTTTGGGAAAGATTCATCTGAAGCTTCAGATAGGCGATTTCAGATCCAAAGTCACTTTCTATGTGATCGAGATCGTGGGATCCTATAATCTTCTTCTGGGAAGGCCCTTTCTTCATGAAAATAATGTGGTACCGTCTACTCTTCATCAGTGTTTTAAATACATTGATAGCAATGGAAGAGTACAAAAAGAAGTTGCTGATATAAATCCCTTCTATGGGGTTGAAGCTTATTTCAATGATTCCCGAATGTACAAAGAAGAGTATACAAGGGTTATACAAGCTATGGAGAAAGAGGATTCACAAAGTGAGACCTTAATAATTCCTGTTAAAGGTCGAACTATTCAGCAACAATCTCCCAAACTCTCTGAAGAAGGTTCTTTCATCATTCCGGTGAGTGGACGAATTTCTCCGTTACCTCAGTCGTTTGCTCAAGACACAATGATTATTCCTGTCAGTGGGCACTGTAATTTCTGTATCTCCACATATGAAACAGGATACTCTGCTAATTCCAGTTGGAGGGCGGATTATTCTTCCATCTCAAACTTCAAGGGAGCTCACCTCTTCTGAGCCATTTGTTATCGATCTTAATCGAAACAACGCTTCTTCTCGTTCTTCTTCTCCCCCTTTAGTCATTGACTTGGCTAAAATTTCTAAGGCTCAGCCTTCTGTAAATACTGCTGCTTTTACATTTAATGAAAAGTCTCCATCTTTGCAGTATGCTGATGTGTGTAATTATGTTCATAGTTATTTACATTTGTTAGATGACTTGAACGCAATAACCATAGGGGTTGTACAGACTGTTCATACAGATGTATCCCTAGAACCTGTACAATCTTCATACTTTCTAGTTCCCAGCAGAAAGCCAGGAGACATTCCAATATTCTTCTATAAAGGGCCCCAAAGTCCTTCTGATTTAGAAGATGAAGACAAAAATGATGACACTGGAAGATTACAACTACGTCGTTATAGTCAGCAATCTAAAGACATCATCAAAAATATGGGCTATGACTTCAGGACTGGCCTCAATAGTGGAAAGGGAAGAAAAATGCCTGTTCGTATTCCTCCTCTGAAATATGGAAGAACGAAATGCGGACTGGGCTATATAGCTCCTACTCCTTTTATCAATATTATCCATGAAGATCCCGAGTCTGACGAAGATAAGAGATCTGATTCTTCTAGTACTACTTCTTGGGATTCCGATACAAGTATCGGGGACTTCTACTGCAACATTCTGTCTTCCAACATGGTTTCCATTGACCATTCTGAAGAAAGTGATGAAGACGAAGAAGAGTTTGAAATCTCACCTGAATCGGAACAATGGGCCCAAAGATTAGATAATCAATGAGAGTTCCGTTTCGAGCAAAAAGAACCTCCGACTGAAGACAAACTTTTTCAAATAGATGTTGGTGAAGAGGGATCTCCCAAACCAATATTCATTAGTGAAAGTCTTTCTGAACCTGATAAGCAAGACATGATCAAACTCATTCGTGACTACATCGACGTCTTCGCTTGGAGTTATGAAGATATGCCAGGACTTGATCCACAAATTGCAACTCACAAGCTCAATATCTTGCCGAATGCTAAACCGGTCAAACAACAACAGCGACGATTTCGTCCAGATATTATGGATGCAATTGAAGTTGAAGTCAATAAACTCATAACCTCCGGGTTTATTAGAGAGGAACAACATCCCGATTGGGTGGCTAACATAGTTCCTGTCCTTAAAAAGACTGGCAAGGTCAGAGTATGCATAGACTTCCGCGATCTTAATACGGCATGCCCTAAAGACGAATTCCCTCTACCAATCACTGATGTCATGATTGATAATACCTGTGGATTTGAGCGGATGTCATTCATGGACGGGTATTCTGGATACAATCAGATTAAAATGTTTCCAGATGACGAGAAGCATACTTCTTTCAGAATACCGATCGGTAGATACTGTTATACAGTTATGCCATTCGGTCTCAAGAATGCAGGAGCAACTTATCAACGAGCTATGAGCACTATATTTCATGAACATTTGCGGAAAACAATCGAATGCTATATTGATGATATTGCAGTCAAAAGTCGACAAAAGGAGGATCATATCCAAGATTTGAAGACTATACTTGATCTAATGCGTAAGCATCAATTAAAGATGAACCCTACTAAGTCCTTCTTAGGCGTCTCTAGTGGTAAATTTCTCGGCTTCGTCATTACCTCTAAAGGTATACACGTGGATCCCGAGAAGATCAAAGCCATCCAAGAGATGCGTCCTCCACGCACCTTAAAAGAGCTACGAGGATTTCAAGGAAGGATCGCTTATATCAGGAGATTCATCTCTAATTTATCAGGACGCTGCAGACCATTCAACAAACTTATGAAGAAAGGTGTTTCTTTTGTCTGGAATGATGAATGTCAGAAAGCATTCGATGATATAAAACAATATCTGATGAGCCCTCCAGTATTGGTACCTCCCGTTTCAGGAATTCCATTTCTCCTATATACTCGAGCAATGAGTCATTCATTGGGTGCATTACTCGCTCAAAAGAATCAAAATGGTCATGAACAAGCCATCTACTATCTCAGTCGTACTATGACCGGAGCTGAACCTCGATATTCACCGGTCGAAAAAGAATGTCTAGCCTTGATGTTCGCTGTTCAAAAGACACGACATTATATCATTGGCCAGACTATTCATGTCATCTCCAGGATCAATCTTATACGGATCATGATGAAGAAACCCAGTGTTTTGAATTCTCGATTAGCTAACTGGGGAATCCTACTTGCTCAGTATGACATGCATTATATTCCTCAGAAGTCAGTCAAAAGAATAAGCTTTAGCTGATTTTCTGGCTGCTCATTCAATTCCAGAAGATTCAAAACTCTATGACAAAATTCCAGATGAAGTCCTAGATTCAAACTAAATTGCTGAAAAAGATCCTACTTAGCGTCTATTCTTTGATGGAGCTTCAAGGATAGGTCCTAATGGTGATATTGTCGCTGGAGTTGGAATCGTTCTTGTATCGCCAGAAGGTCTTGCTATCCAAAGAGCTTATTCTCTCGATCAGCCGTGTTCAAACAATATAGCTGAGTACAATACATTACTCATTGGTCTTCAACTCGCTAAACATCTAAATATTCAACATTTGGAGGCGTACAGAGACTCTAAACTCATTGTCAATCAGATAAAGGGTACTTATGAAGTCCGCCATCAAGATCTGGTTCCTTATCATAGATCAGCTATAATTATGGCTTCTTCGTTTGAAGAATTCTTCATTGAACATGTTAGACGAGCATGTAACACAGAAGCTGATGCTCTAGCTAATCTTGCAGCGGTATTGGCTATCCCAATTAGACGACAATAAATAATTCTTGTTCGCAATCGAGAATTATTTCATCTTGAAAATAACCTGACCCTAGGACTTCCAGTTGACACTGAAGAATCAACATCTCATGACGTCAACACAACAAGAGGATTTGGATTTAGTCGTAAATCTTCATCATCTTCATCTGATTTCAGCATGGAATTCATCTTCAGTCATTCGGCCGAGAATCAAAATACGGATACGGATTGGAGACTTCCTTTCTTA
Source organism: Iris pallida (assembly GCA_029216955.1). Classification (NCBI taxonomy): domain Eukaryota; kingdom Viridiplantae; phylum Streptophyta; class Magnoliopsida; order Asparagales; family Iridaceae; genus Iris; species Iris pallida. The sequence continues at coordinate 500,439 of JANAVB010038419.1, forward strand.
GATTTTGTATTGTATGATATTCTTCCGGATCGAGTGAAGCAGCATCTATCAGACGACGATCATTCCGATTCTATTATAATCATACAACAAAGACCTTATATCGTCGAGCCTATGATGGTTTACTTCTCCGATGTGTTGCCGGTGACGAGGCTCAACAAATTATTCGTGAAGCACATGATGGAATTTGTGGAGCACATCAGCCTGGACCAAAACTTCAAGACCGTATTCGACGTATGGGTTATTATTGGCCTACTATGGTATCAGACGCCATCGAATATACAAAGAAGTGTAAAGCTTGTCAAATCTATGCGGATTTTATTCATCAACCTTCGGAATTTCTACATCCGACGGCAGCATCATGGCCCTTTGAAGCTTGGGGCATGGACATTATTGGTCCGATCAATCCGCCGTCATCCAAGGGTCATCGGTTTATTTTTGCAATAACCGATTACTTCTCCAAATGGGCCGAAGCCATTCCTTTGTCTGAAGTTAAGACGTCCAATGTCATTTGCTTTATTAAGCACCACGTCATCTACAGATTTGGTGTTCCTCGACGCATTATTCATGATAACGGACCACAGTTCGTCAGTCAGAAGTTTACTCGATTCTGTGACGATCACCGGATCAACAATGTGGCTTCTACCGCATATAATCCGGCAGCTAACGGATTAGCAGAAGCTTTCAACAAGACCATCATCAAACTCCTAAAGAAGTTTGTCTCTACTAACAAACGTAATTGGAGTGAGAAGCTCGGTGAATATTTGTGGGCTTATCGTACTACAGTTCGTAATGCTACTAAATGTACGCCCTTCTCTCTGGTGTATGGTTGCGAAGCTGTTCTTCCATTAGAGATTCAAATTCCTTCTTTAAGGATAGCAATCGCTAATGAACTTACTGCAGAAAATAATGATCGTCTTCGACTTCAAGAATTAGAAGCTCTGGATGAAAAGCGATTATCTGCTCAACAGAATATTAAATTCTATCAAGCTAGAATTTCAAGAGCTTTTAAAAAGAAAGTCAGAATTCGGGCGTATCAAAAAGGAGAACTTGTTCTAACTATCAGACGTCCTATGACTATGACTCATATGAGCAAGGGCAAATTTGACGCAAAGTGGGAAGGACCCTATATTGTGAGCAAAGTTTTCTCAAATGGAGCTTATCAACTCTCAGAATTGGATGGTCGAAAAGTTTTGATGCCTATTAATGGCAAATTCCTTAAAAAGTACTATGTATAAATGTAAATGCTTGTAATCATCAGACAGTTTCATGTTTAGAAATAAAATTTTTATTTTATTTTTATCATGAATGATGATACATGATATTAAAGAAGATCACTATCATCCTTTTCTACATTTGGATGTGGGCCACTGCCGTCCTTCTCGAAGACGTGATCAGCAAAAGAGTCGAGAACCTCCTTGCTAGAACCCACGAGGAACTTGCAAACGGCCATCCTCATGGCTTCTTCTTCTTCAGTCTTTTCTGGTTCGAGCAGGAAATCCAGAATGTCCCTTGGTGGCTTGGGTGCAGACGAACCTTCGCCTGCTTCCGTCTTCTTCGATTGAACTGGATCAGCAGGGTGTTCTTCAGTGCCTTTCTGAACTTTTGAGGCAATTCCAATTTTCTTGAATGCTTCTTCAGACGACATTTTTATGTTTGAAAGAAGAAGTGTTCGTTCTTGTCAGATTTCTGCTATATTTATAGGCAGAAGTTCTACAAATAATGAAACATCACGTTCATCCGACGGTTCATCCATCCATTAATTGCGTTCATCCGACGATTCATCCGTTCATTTATTCGTCCGTTCATGATCTTCTATCAATTTATTAAAGTGGGGATTCGTTATTGATCATGTTTTCATAACCTCTGAATCAATTCCGAATCTACTTGCTCATTTGTCATTTTTGACCTCTGCATAGAAATTAATCTATTTTCTTTTGAGTTCCTACATATTATCACGTCCATAATATCTCTGATAATATCATATACTCTAAAACAGAAAAGAAGATTTCATTATCTATCATGTCCATAATTCATCCACAAATACAAATCTTTGAGCATAGAAGAATTATCATTTCCATTCTCATTTCACCATAAAAAGTCTATTACATTTTCTTAGACTTTCTTACAAATCATGATGGAAATCTATTACAAATCTTGGATTTTTATTCTATACCACAACAATAACCTAATAGAGATCTATCTTCTTCTTTGGATCTTCTCCGTTGGACCTTCTCCGTCAGGTTCGTTGTTGGTGGCAGTTCCTGACTGTCTGGGTCCCAGTCACGACCAGATCAGCAGGAATCAAACTCTGGTCTTCTCTCTCAGACGAGAGGAGAACCACAGAGTATGGCAGCCTGAAGTCGTGGTGCTGCCAATACAACTGGTGGATTGGGGGTAACCTCTCAAGGAAGACAGGAATGTATCCAAATCTTGGGATACAATTTCTAGTTCTCCCGTGAAAGGAACTCTACTACCCGATTTCTCGGGGTAGAGTTGACTCCACCATCCAACTCTCGGGTATAAAGGCTCTTCCTACCATCTGAGGAAGACCCTTCTATCCCACGAAGAGTTCTGAGTTGTCTGATTTACGCGTCAAACGCGTATGAGCTCCCTGATGTAGATGTCAGCAGGATATTCTCCACAACATCCATATCCCCAATGCCAGTTTTGAAGAAAATTTTCAGCCAAGTTTCTGCAGAAAGTATAAACAGAAATCATTCAGTGTGCATTTATCAAACAGAAACAGGCGTGTATTGTTCAAATCAGAAACAAGAAACAGAAAGCCTATCTTCAACAGCAAAAATAATACACGTATTACACTGACTTACCTTCAAGTTTGGTGCTAAGGATTGGCAAACTCATGTTTGATACAGTGCGCAGAAGTCGAACATTAAAAAACATTGCTTTCCTGTTTGAGAGTGAAATCTCCCAAAAATTTCATTCTCAGAGAAGAAGAAGAGGAATGGGAGATGAGTATCTGTGAAACTCTTCTATCTATTTAAAGGGCAAAGTACAAGTCTATTCTTGGAAAAGATCCGCATAAATAGCGCTCGTAAACCGTGGAATGAGTGTTATGTGTGCTTTGGAAGACAGAGCAACATTGGAAATAGTCAAAGGGTGCTAATTAATATTCTTCATTAATGCACACAGATTAAACACAGAAGTTGTACTTCATTCTTCAAGACAGGCACTGATGGCCTTACAAAAGACAAAACAAAAAGAGTGCAACAAAAGCACAAAAGACACGCTCTATTTTCCAGAGCGACTGAGCTTAATGCCTAGTTCTTCTACGCTTTTGACCCCCATGCGGTGTAACAGAGCCTTCAACATTTCACGATGCTCTATGAGGCTGCGCCCATCAGAAGAGAACGAGCCATCTAAGCCAAAATAGCTCAAGAAATTCTTGGCTAGTTGCAAGGGATCATCTTTGAGTTCGAAGACAAGGGGCTCTGGCTCTTCACCCCCAAAAGTGGGGTCACCATGGGAACAAAAGTCCAACTTGCGTGCTTCTTCCTCAGCTTTCTCTTTTGGTGTCATGTTGACGTAAGATGAAGATTAAATGAATCCTCTCCCTGTTTATATAATAGAGCTCGCCGGCGGTTCATATTCCACCATAAACTGGACGTAATCAGTCTCGGAAAATGAAGAGTCATCATGACATTTAATAAGTTCATTTGGATATTCTCAAAGAACTTCGAAGTCTTTCCGACTTCCGAAAAATTTGAAGTCATCTCAGCGTGACTGATTTCATTTTATCATCTTATTTTCAAAGTATTTCAAAAATTTTGAAGTCTTTTCAATTTTTCGAAAACTTTGAAGGGGGTCTTGTAGGCCTTTAAAAATGACAGTCACGCTGAGTTGATCAGGACAGAGTCAAAAGTCACGCTCAGTTGATCCAGACAATATTTACAAATCACGCTGGGGAGACAGCTCATCATTTGTCAGAGAGTAATTATGACTGACAGCACAACAGTCGAAGAATGTCTCTTCGTATGCCACGTATGCACAGAATTCGAGAGATCACAGCCGTCTATTGCATGATTTTCGAAATCTTCTTCAGCAAGACTCAACCTTCGTCAAGTTGGCGTACCAAAAGAGCTGCTTGTTATTTAATGTGACTGACAAAAACAGTCACTACAAGAGATTTTGTGTCAGTCGAGGCACGCTGAATCAAGACAGCTGGCAGTTCTATCCCAAATCTGCGTGTATTCTGAAGTTTTCTTCCTCAAGTCTGCGTGGATTCTGAAGTTTTCTTCATCAAAGTTTGCGTAGATTCTGAAGCTTCTTGCCCCAAGTTTGCGTGGATTTTGAAGCCTTCTACCCCGAGTCTGCGTGGATTTCGTCTTCACCAAGTCTGCGTGGATTCTGAAGCTTCTTGTCCCAAGTTTGCGTGGATTTTGAAGCTTTCTACCCCGAGTCTGCGTGGATTTCGTCTTCAACAAGTCTGCGTGGATTTCATCAAATTGGAGTACGTGGCAGCCATGCCACTGATCTCTCGCCTGCGTGTCCGGTAACTTGCACACGACTCATGCATGATTGCCATGTGTCCAACAGTTACAGGCCACGTCCAGTAACTGCTCACAACCTTGCGTATGTTAAATCCTGCGTGATTTTCAACTAAGCACAGGCTGTGAAGACAGTTATCTTTTCAGTTATTATTTTTGACTCTATAAATAGAGTTCTTTTTCTCATTCATTGTACGGATACATAGTTATCTACTGTCAAAATTTTGAGAGCTTTTCTTCTTCGCATAGTCCAAGGGATAAAGTGATCGTCTTCTAGATCAGATTCCCACAGTTCTAATTTTCCCAGATACACAATAAATAAAGGAATTTATTTATGGAAAATAATAGGCTTTAGTGGTTTAGAAATTTTTAGGCTCAAAGCATCAATCTTGAATGAAGGGGTTCAAGGCTATTTATAACCAAAGCAAAGAAAAGTTCAATAATGCAACTTTCAACAGGCTGACGGATAATCTGTCGAATTTTTGCGAAAGTCCACTGGATTATCCGCCTGCACAGTCCAACGGCTATAAATAGAGCCGTTGGGATCAATCTTCGATAAAATCCGGCCGTTAGAATGCAAACGGTAACATGACAAAAAATACGTCAAAATTTTGTAGTTTTTCGTCGAATAATCCGAACAATCACAGATGAAATTATGTGAGTCCATTCGGATCTTTCGTCAGATTTTTGCGAAGATCCGCCGGATCATCCGTCAGGATTTCGAAGATTGTCCTGGGTTATTTTCTACCCTAGCTTTCGATTTTGCTATCCATTTCTTGTGTTTACAAATATTCCTAAGGCTCATTACAGATTCCAGATATACTTAGACATGTGCAGATTTTTCAAAATCTTGAAATGATGATGGCATGGCTTGGCTTCTTCCTTTGATAGGTGCTGGTTTTTTCTCTTGGCGGCAACTGTCCAAAGATACTCAGTTGCAGACAAATCTTCTTCCCGGGTGCGTGGCTCCGGAGATGTCGTCAGGCGGTCCAGAGAAATCTTGGGGAATACCATCGTCTTTAGCCCACCATGATTTTTTCATTACATATGTCCACATTGAACTTGCTTATTGCTTTTCTGCATGTACATGTTAGACGAACAAAGTAATATATATTTTAGCAAGTATGATAAGATAAAGCATAGTAGGACAATACTAAGTTTAAGTATAAGAGCTATAGTGATGTATGAGTTCAAAAATAAATGGGCGCCACTCTTAAAAAGGCGCCAGCATCAGATAGCGCCTGGTCACTAGGTTGTACGATACTCAGGTTACGCCAAAGTCAGGGTACGCGAGTCCGATGTGACAAGCTTCCTCGAGAAGATGTAACGTAAGTCATGATTACTGATAGCTCAACAGTTGGAGAATATCTCTTCGAATCCCGAGAAGCGCGGCGCTCGATAAGACTATATCAATTTTTAATAAATGCATATAGCTGTCTTGCGCCAGTCATCAAGTGATACAAGGTAGCTATTGAAGACTAAACAGTAAGGGGTGCCAGTCATCAGGTTGCGCCCGGCGCAACCTATCAAACTGGCGCCACTTAACCAATTTCCATCCAGAAGCAGAATGATGTGGCACGCATGCCACTAATTTCGAAGAACGTGTCTACTACGCTGCCCACGACCACGCGTATCTCTTACAGGATGCCACGCATCCCAGCAGTTCAAATAACCATTCATGCAACTGGATAGGTGGCGGCAATACACAATGCACGCAACTCAGAAATAGTTATTTCATAACTCTATAAATATAGTTTCAAATTAGTTCTAAAGCGTCATTAATGATCATAATTTACTGACAAAGTGCTACTGTATTCACCAGAGGCTTGTGTCTTTAATATCACATCGTCCAAGTGATAAAGTGATCATCTTCTGATCAGATTCCTACAGTTGTACTTTCCTAGAATTCAAGTATACTCACTATACTTTCTTCTTCTTAGTTTGTAATCAAACTTTTTTTTGCAAACAAAATGACGACTCTGCTGGGGACGAATTTCTCCTCCAATAAGAAAGTGATAACTCAATGTGATACCGCATCGATCGGCAAGACGCAGAAGACTTTGGTCGTACAAGTTCACCAAACAGCCTATGAAGCCCTGATCAGAGCTGGGGGTGCTAGGCATGCCACCATGGCTGCCAAGAACAAGGCACGGGCTGTATGGACTCCCAAGTCATCAACAACACCAATCACTGCTTCTGCGCAAGCTGTGCCTACTATCTCTCTGGCACAAAACAAAGGGCAACGCTTTTTAGCTACTCCCTCTTCTTCTCCTGTTCTGAACTCGAAGAAGAACCTATATAGTGAGGCTACCAGACAGAACAAAGGAAAGCGCCCTTTGGCCTTGTTCTGTGCAAGCTGCGCCTATTCCTGTCCTGGCACAAAATAAGGGAAAACGCTTTTTAGCTACTCCCTCTTCTTCTCCAAGTCTAAAATTCGTTAGGAATACACCTACTACTATCGTGGCACAGAACAAAGAAAAGTGCTCTTTGGATTTTCCTTATTCTTTTCCAGTCCTTGACTCGATGGAAAACACTCCTGATTGTGCCCTTGCGCTAATCAGTCCTAAAGCTCTTTTGGGCAGAAACTCTACTCATTTTGATAAAGACAATCAAATCTCTGACAAGAAAGTAAGTTCTGTTCAAAATTAGCGTTCTGCTACCCAGTTGCACCACTTTAAGCGCACAAGAATGGGGGCGCAGAGAAAAAAGGCATTCGGCCTACTCCTATGAATTCAAGTCAGGATCTGCCAACCCTGCGCATTTCGAGATCCAAATAAGAAAAGCTAATGGTGTCTCAAACAGACACACATGTGGCTCACCTATCTGATTTGAGTGTAAAACCCCTCATAATTTAAAGAAATATTTAAATTATTTTTGGATTTATTTAATTCTAATTTATTTATTTCTTATTTATATTATATAAAAGGACTATAGCCATGGTTGAGTTTGAATAAGCAAGACGACTAGCAAGTATGGCATGACTAGCGTAGTCGGGTGCTTTAACTAGAATGCTAGCCATGTTAGGAATGCCATGGTCATATTGTAATCTCTTGCATGTTAACCATTCAAATTATGGCATAAGTTATATTTTTATTTAATTAATTAGTTAAGAAAGCCTTTATGACTTTTTAGGAGACCCGGTTGCACTAAACCTTCCCAAACCTCTTCCAAGCTAAACCCAACCCTATGTAGGCATGTGGGGCATCAATAAATATTAATAATTACATATATTTATATTTAATTCAAATTTGGATTAAATTTCATAGATATAATTAATTAGTTCTATATTAAAAAATGCCTTTTTAAATCCTCAATCCAATCAATTAGCCAACTCACCAAATAACAAAATCATGCCATAGTGGACCCCCACCATAGATTTTGGCCAAGCAACCCCCCCATGGCCGAACACCCCAAAGGAAAAGGATTCCCACTGCTTTTCATACATGCAACCCAATAAAGCCCATATATATGCATCAACTTAGCCCAAACCCTAAGCCTAACTTAATTCTTCCTTCTTTCCATCTCCATAGCCGACCACCCCTCTCCCTCTCCATATTTTTGGTAGCACTTCTCCCCCCATAGCCTCTATACATCTTCTCCATTGTACATCTCTCCATCCTTCACAAAAACTCATCTTCTCCACCATACATCCACCCAATCCCTCAAAACAAACCCTAAAAATTACATCTTCTCCATCCAACCATCTATAGCTATTGCCAACCCTTCCATACTCACCAAAAGAGGATTTTCAAGCAAGGATAGAGAGAAATGTTAGAGCTTTGGTGAGGAGAAGTCGTCACAACCTCTCTAGCAAGGACATTTGGTAAGAAATCCTAATCTTTCCATCTCAAACCCTTACTAAAATTTGGTAGAAAATATGTTATTAAATCTGTAGAAATTATATTTTGATGGATTTTATTATGTATAATCATCCATAAAGGTTTCATGAAATATAGGCGTAATATTCATGTTTCGGTAGGATCAAAATTAACCCCATTGTGAAGGAACTATGAATTATTGGTGCTTATTCTCAAAACTGAATTTTACCTGTGTTTATATACATAAATTAGGATTTTTAATTATTTTTTCACGATTTTAGCAACTCAAATCTGGTCAAAAAAATTATAGGTCAAAACTAGCTAATTTCGGGTAACCGGCTGACCTAGAATGTCCCAAACTTGTAGTATAACTCAACCCTTGTAACTCTGATATTATTTTGTGAAATAAAATATTTTATTTCTGTTTAAAATATTTTTTGGTTATTTTAGCAATATTGAGCCATTAACTATGTTTCGGACGAGTTTCGGGTAGACTAGCTGACTTAGTAATCAACCAGTCATAAATGTCTTTAAAAATATTAATTCTAGAATTTTAGAGATAAATCTGTAGAAAATTAGTTTAAATATTATTTTTATGATTTTTATATGATTTTTAAGTATGTTATTGAAGTATGGGCATAACCGACTAATTAAGAGTTAGAAACCCTAAACTGTGTTTCGATGTCTCGTGGAACCTGTGTGTGATTGTATGGATCTAAATGGTTCCACGAGAGATCGAATATAATTTTAACACAATACTTTGACTACTTAAGTGGTATCGTAAGTAGTTACTTAATCTAGTTAATTAATTATCTAGGAGCGTCGGGTTCCGGAGGCGTGGACGCGGGAGCGGCGTTTCATATTCACAGCGCGGAATCAGGCAAGATACCTTGCCACCTTACTCTGTGATTTATATATTCTTATTTTTAGTTGTTATTTTTAGTATTTCTTATTTGTTGATATTATAAAACTGTGCGTCCAAGTCATACTTGGGTGCAAGCGACTTTGTCGGTCGTTTTTCTCGCTTTTATTTATTTTTCTTGCATTGTCTAGTGACCACCCCTTTGTTGATGAGGTATTGGTATATCTCATGCGGCCTTGACACATACTTTATCACGTGATGTGAGTCACATGTAGGACACGTACTCGCGTAGTCGGCCGTCCACCAATACGTATGAGGCGTGCGACGGTTAGTAGTAACTGCCAATAGAATTGCGTGCTAGTAGACTTGGCCGTTACAAGAGGTTTTATGAGTCATGGATGTGACCCTATTAGCCATTGGGTGGGGAGAACAGTTACTTAACGTATGGGCCATGTATGCACTTTTCTATTATTGTCGGTTATCTCCACTGGAGATACGGTCCTGGATCTAGATACCTGATTTCCTGCTGGCCTCTGACATTCGAGGAATGTTATGCTTTGAGGTCCATGGTATCCTGATGGGACCATACCTGAGTTCCTGCACCTGAGCTAGAGTGCCCATGCGTTGAAGGTTTGTTCTTAACTGCATTTTTACTGTAGAATTGGTAGGCACCCTATTACATGCATCCCCTTTTACTCTCTATTATATATCACAGATTATATGTCATGTTTTTTATGTATCTTGTTACGTCCCTTTGAGGACTTGGTTATCTCTCTAGGTGTGTGCTTTATGACTTTTCGCAGGTGTTCTAGCCAAGGCCGTGATCTTCTCCATTTCTTCGAGGATGATTGCTCTTGGTTCGTCTTGCCATTTTTTTGATCATTTTCTTATACATCTTCTTTCATTTAAATTGGTTGGTAGTCGATTTGTCTCCGCCCAACTACATGTATAAATGACAAATTCTTGAGTTGATTATAATATTATTCTTTATTATTGTGGATGAGATTTAGCTATCATGGTTTTACAGCATCTTACAGCTTATGTATACATATGGGATTCCATACATTGGAGTATACTTCGTATGTATACAGCTGGCATGTCTATGTACTTAGTCCTATGTAGTTTGGGACTGGAACTTTACATGTTTTTGTACTGGCCCATGCAGGTCGAGTTTGTCACTTCGGTTACGTTATTGTACCGATGTGAGCCTGCATATAGGATTAGGATATAGGAATCTCATCTACCAGCTTGACTTCCTCCCTTGATTCCAAATCTCGAACTCTCGTCCGATTATCTTGACTTCCTTCTGCTTGATTTCTTTCACTGTAAATCTTATCTTCTTTCGTGCTGAATAGGGAGGTTAGGAGATAACTCATACGAGTATACATGTTATATTCCTCAGTTACTCTATTAGTTGACTTTATAAGTTGAGTAGTATGACTACAACCTACCACCCGTATCCTTGTAACCTAGTATTAAAGTGTAACAGAGTGATAATAAATATATGCTAGTGTAGGAGAGACGTTACCTAGGATATAAAGATTTTGTAGCCCATACCCATTGGTCAACCAAGGCCTGATACAAGAATCAGTAGGACGACTGTATACTCAAGCACACCGAATAAGACTTAGATCCTTGTGAAACTCGAACTATTTATTACTGCTTTCAACGTATTCTCCCGTACTTATACTTTAAACTACCATGAATGACGACGCTATTTATAGCCTAGTTTTGCAAGCTTATTCTTTGTCGAGCTTGTTCAAGACATATGTATACTGGGGACGCCCACAAGCATATTGTCTAATTAGAATCAATGTATTATGGTCTGATCAACCATAGTGCACTTGGTTCGCTCTTCATATGATTATTCCACGTGGATTGAGATATAGAGGTATCTTGGATCTCATCCACGACTGCATTACACATTCGCCTTTGAATCACGTAATTGTATTCAATGACATCCTTCTTGAACTCTTTTTTGCTTTTGTCTTTCACTGATTGGAAAGATGAACGCTCGTATTTGATAGATAGATACAGAGTATCCCCATGGCCATGATAGTTATATGCACAAGTATAGCAACCATCGGCCAAGCCATATAACTACAACCTTGCCTAAAGTTGCTCTTCCTTCCCTCGACCCTAATACTAATATCGTGACCTTCTAGTCATTTGAGCTTGAAATATGAGTAAGATCTTACCCTTGGGTAAACCACAAACCTTGGAGAGACTATCTAATCTTTAGGAATCAATTATTGTGAGTCTCCAAATATTCATCTTGATTCTTGGCTTAACTAGCAACCCGTATGCCTTAACTCAAACCTTACTTGTCTAGGCCCCCACAGTTTAGACAGAGAAGAATAGACCAAAACAAGGACAAGCATTGCAAGGACTGCGGTAGACACCCATTCCAAGATTAGAGATTCAGCAGATGTTACTCTAGGTACAAAATTATATTATCAAAGAAGTAACTTAGTATTAGAACAACACATTCACCAGCTTAGCCAAAATCTGTAGCATGATGTCCCGTTATTATGTTGTATTAGTAATCAATAAGTGATGCATGAGCACTACATTCAATACCTCTATAACCCTTATGACTATAGTCTGGCAGGTTTGACACAAATAGAAATTCACGACTTAGTAGTTAGAGATCTTTCCTATGACGTGCTTTAGAGTTCGTTATCCCACCAATAGACTCTCGTATACCATGGACAAGCGGGTCATTCCATCTTATCGACTCAGGTACCACTGTACGCGATTATTTCCATTTATTAGGACTCGGGCTACGATCCTCGAAACTGATTCACAACTACCCTATCATGTTATCGATCACATCGTGACTTACTGTTACCAAAGGTCAAGGTATGATGTCGCGACTCAAATATTCCTAACCTCATTATTTCTAAAACTATGTCCTTGTCTCTAGAGTGAATAGATTGTAAGCCATTCTTACTTTTAGGAATTAGGGGATCACCGATTGATTGAGGTAAATTGGTTCTCACTAGGATGATAAATTAGTGACTCGTGAACTCCCACTTTCTTTTTAGATCTTTTGGTGTCCCTTATCGTGACTTTGATATTTGGAATGTAATACTAGCTGTTACCTTCCAACAAAATTCATATGCAAAACTTAAACAAGTCCACCTTCAAGTAAACATATCATGTCCCACTCAAAAACATCTCCTTGCACTCTATTATTGTGGTACGACTTTCAGGTCAAAAGGGACTAGCGATAACCCTTACCATAACACCGATATACTTTCCGACTGCAGTTAGAGATCCAACCTTGACTCAAATCTTTTGGTCCAATATATGGTTGTGATCTACTCGAAGCCCACTACGCACATGCCACAAGTGTGCTACACAATAGAGGCCTCGTGTGCTACTTAAACACAAAAGTCACGGAAGGCGCATCTCATGACTTACATAACTTATTCTACCAACCCGACGGGAAATTTGTCCAACCACTTGAATTTGAACCTATTCTACATTACCCTAACCTAATAGGGATGGTTTAAAATTCTACAAAACTTTTCCAGCCACTATAGATTAAAATCTAAAGTTCATGCAATCAAAGATTGAAATCCAATTAGGGAACCTATTGAGACTCAGTTAAACCCATCATAGCCCATCGCGATATTGGGACTATAAAACCAAACTTGATAAAATAGGCCCTCACTCCTATTATGTTGGTCCCACCTTTTGACTCACTAATTCTCCTTCTACAGATTTCATAACTGCATCTCTTCGTAGCCTATGTTATGCGTCTCTCGGTACCAACTTGCTTCCGGATATACTTGACCAAGACCTCTCATAATGTCTTGACAAAACATAGTTAATATATGGGCTATATTAAATAGATAATACCTAGACTTCCTATAGAGTCCGTGACTATGATTGGAAATACCTCATACTTCCAAATACCTCCTTAAAATTTGACCTTCTTAGAAGCCCTATTATTGTGCTTTCTTCGATTAACCAACTTCTATAAGTTGGGTAGAATATTGAACTTATTATACTCTACCTCTCAGAATGGGATTACAATCATGACCGTTCTTTCATCTTTTTGGAATTTATGAAATGATCTTTTATTTTGCATTTTATATCCCTTTGCTCGTGCGTTTAGATAACTACGGTAACAGATTGCAACCTAAATTCTTCAAGTCGATCATAGAATCATTTTTGTTTAAATCAAGAGCGAAATTTTGAGGCAAATAGATTGCAAGCCTCTCTAAGAAACATAAGATTTTGGAATTAGCAAATGGTTGGAAATGATTGGTTCCAATTAGACTAATAATTCAATGGTTCATAACGTCGACCCATATTCGTATCATTTGATACCCTTGACCGTGATTTTGATAGTTGAAGCACAACACTAGCCTTTTCCTTTTGACAAAGTTCACACTCACGAACTAGACTAGTCATGCTACTCACATGGCATACATGTCCCACACAAACGAACTTTTCAGTTCTCCATTTAAATTACACCACGTGTATGACACATTGTTTCCTCAAAACAAACCATAGAGACCCAAATTCGATCTATTCGATTTCACCCATGCAAATATCGACCCATTCCTCTAACTAAACTGAATACTCAAGATCTATGCAAGACGTAGCACACCTATGACGTATGCCTTCCAACAAGCAAGCGCATGCCTCCTACACAAAACCAAATATCAGTCCACACATATTAGTCGTTATGACTTAGAGTTTTCAAAACACTTTCCTAATCATATTCTATAGCCTGGATTCTTTAATTATCATCGATTCTTATCACTTGGCCATACATTATTCTTCCTAAGTTTTCAAGCTCACTTCTTAGTTTCCCATGTTAGACGTAGAACGAATCCTTCTGAACCGACACACCTTAGTATATTCAAATAAGAGGTCGCTACCAGCTTGTCAGAAGCATGACCCGTAGAGTGACAATGTTTGATTGTAGTAACTTTCTTATAGTTGTTATTGACCAAGGACGTCATGGTGTTATTGAAGCTCACTTAGAATCCAAGACTGCGGTCAGAAGTCTCCATTATTCTCGTGCCCTTCCCTAGAAATTGTCCTCCTCAAAGTCTTGTAATGACGACGATCTTTACGGGTGGCCAACTTCTATAAGTTGGGTAGAGTCTGGAAGGAAGCATACCCCATCTTGTAGAATATGACGTCAATTGGGATTCCTATGACAACCACCCCTCCATCCTTTCAAAAATTGAGCTACGATTTGACATACCTACTCTCCCTCCGTATAAAATCTTGCATTCTTGATATTATGATTATTTTTAATTTTGAGGACGAAATTGTCATAACTTGGGTAGGATGTAAAACCCCTCATAATTTAAAGAAATATTTAAATTATTTTTGGATTTTATTTAATTCTAATTTATTTTTATCTTATTTATATTATATAAAAGGACTATAGCCATGGTTGAGTTTGAATATGCAAGACGACTAGAAAGTATGGCATGCCAAGCATAGTCGGGTGCTTTAACTAGCATGCTAGCCATGTTAGGAATGCCATGGTCATATTGTAATCTCTTGCATGTTAACCATTCAAATTATGGCACAAGTTATATTTTTATTTAATTAATTAGTTAAGAAAGCCTTTATGACTTTTTAGGAGACCCGGTTGCACCAAACCTCTTCCAAGCCAAACCCAATCCTATGTAGGCATGTGGGGCATTAATAAATATTAATAATTACATATATTTGTATTTAATTCAGATTTGGATTGAATTTCATAGATATAATTAATTAGTTCTATATTAGAAAAGGTCTTTTTAAATCCTCAATCCAATCAATTAGCCAACTCACCAAACAACCAAATCATGCCATAGTGGACCCCTACCATAGATTTCGGCCAAGCAAACCCCCCATGGCCGAACACCCCATAGGAAAAGGATTCCCGCTCCTTTTTATACATGCAACCCAATAAAGCCCATATATATACATCAACTTAGCCCAAACCCTAACCCTAACTTAATTCTTCCTTCTTTCCATCTCTATAGCCGACCACCCCTCTCCCTATCCATATTTTCGGTAGCACTTCTCCCTCCATAGCCTCCATACATCATCTCCTCTATTGCACATCTCTCTATCATTCACAAAAACTCATCTCCTCCACCATACATCCACCCAATCCCTCAAAACAAACCCTAAAAATTCCATCATCTTTATCCAACCATCTATAGCCATTGTCAACCCTTCCATACTCACCAAAAGAGGATTTGCAAGCAAGGATAGCGAGAAAGGTTGGAGCTTTGGCGAGGAGAAGTCGTCACAACCTCTCTAGCAAGGACCTTTGGTAAGAAATCCTAATCTTTCCATCTCAAACACTTACTAAAATTTGGTAGAAAATATGTTATTAAATCTGTAGAAATCATATTTTGATGGCTTTTATTATGTATAATCATCCATAAAGGTTTCATGAAATATAGGCGTAATATTCATGTTTCGGTAGGATCAAAATTAATTCCATTGTGAAGGAACTATGAGTTATTGGTGTCTATTCTCGAAACTAAACTGTATGTGTGTTCATATACATAAATTAGGATTTTTAAGTATTTTTTCATGATTTTAGCGACTCAAATCTAGTCGAAAAAAGTGTAGGTCAAAACTAGCTAATTTCGGATAACCGGCTGACCTAGAATATCCCAAACTTGTAGTATGACTCAATCCTTGTACCTCTGATATTATTCTGTGAAATAAAGTATTTTATTGCCGTTTAAAATATATTTTTGGTTATTTAACAATTTTGAGTCATTAACTATGTTCCGGGCGAGTTTTGGGTAGACTAGCTGACTTAATAATCAACCAGTCATAAATGTTTTTAGAAATATTAATTCTGGAATTTCAGAGATAAATCTGTA
Source organism: Iris pallida (assembly GCA_029216955.1). Classification (NCBI taxonomy): domain Eukaryota; kingdom Viridiplantae; phylum Streptophyta; class Magnoliopsida; order Asparagales; family Iridaceae; genus Iris; species Iris pallida. The sequence goes on from JANAVB010038419.1 coordinate 516,490, forward strand.
AAAAATTAATTTAAATATTATTTTTATGATTTTTATATAATTTTTAAGTATGTTATTGAAGTAGGGGCATAACTGACTAATTAAGAGTTAGAAACCCTAAAACTGTGTTTCGATGTCTCGTGGAACCTGTGTGTGATTGTATGGATCTAAATAATTTCACGAGAGATTGAATATAATTTTAACACAATACTTTGACTTATTAAGTCATATCGTAAGTTTCGTAAGTAGTGACTTAATCTAGTTAATTAATTATCTAGGAGCGTCGGGTTCCAGAGGCGTGGACGCGGGAGCGGCGTTTCATATTCACAGCGCTAGATCAGGCAAGATACCTTGCCACCTTACTCTGTGATTTATATATTCTTATTTTCAGTATTTCTTATTTGTTGATACTATAAAACTGTGCGACCAAGTCACACTTGGGTGCAAGCGACTTTATCGATCGTTTTTCTCGCTTTTATTTATTTTTCTTGCATTGACTTAGTTTAGTGACCACCCCTTTGTTGATGAGGTATTGGTATATCTCATGCGGCCTTGACACATACTTTATCATGTAATGTGAGTCACATGTGGGACACGTACTTGCGTAGTCGGCCGGCCACCGTTACGTATGAGACGTGCGACGGTTAGGAGTAACTGCCAATAGAATTGCATGCTAGTAGACTTGGTAGTTACTAGAGGTTTCTATGAGTCATGGATGTGACCCTAGTAGGCATTGGATGGGGAGAACAGTTTCTTAACGTATGGGCCACGTATGCACTTTTCTATTATTGCTGGTTATCTCCACTGGAGATACGGTCCTGGATCCTGATACCTGATTTCCTGCTGGCCTCTGACATTCGAGAAATGTTATGCTTTGAGGTCCCTGGTATCCTGATGGGACCATGCCTGATTTCCTGTACCTTAGCCAGAGTGCCCATGCGTTGAAGGTTTGTTCTTAACTGTATTTTTACTGTAGAATTGGTAGGCACCCTATTGCATGCATGTTCTTTTACTCTCTATTATATATCACAGATTATATGGCATGTTCTTTATGTATCTTGTTACGTCCCTCTGAGGACGTGGTTATCTCTCCAGGTGTGTGATTTATGACTTTTCGTAGGTGTTATAGCCAAGGTCATAATCTTCTCCATTTCTTCGAGGATGATTGCTCTTGGTTCGTCTTGCCATTTTTTGATTATTTCCTTGTATATCTTCTTTCATTTAAATTGGTTGGTAGTCGATTTGTCTCCGCCCAACTACATGTATAAATGATAAATTCTTGAGTTGATTATAATATTATTCTTTATTGTTGTGGATGAGATTTAGTTATCATGGTTTTACTGCATCTTACAGCTTATGTATACATACAGGGTTCCATACATTAGAGTATACTTCGTATGTATACAGCTGGCATGTTTACGTACTTAGTCCTAAGTATTTTGGGACTGGGGCGTTACATGTTATTGTTGTGGCCCATGCGGGTCGAGTTTGTCACTTCGGTTACGTTATTGTACCGATGTGAGCCTGCATATAGGATTAGGATATAGGAATCTCATCCACAAGCTGGACTTCCTCCCTTGATTCCAAATCTTGAACTCTCGTCCGATTACCTTGACTTCCTTCTGCTTGATTCCTTTCACTGTAAATCTTATCTTCTTTCGTGCTGAATAGGGAGGTTAGGAGATAACTCATACGAGTATACATGTTTTATTCCTCAGTTACTCTATTAGTTGACTTTATAGGTTGAGTAGTATGACTACAACCTACCACCCGTATCCTTGTAACCTAGTATTAAAGTGTAACAGAGTGATAATGAATATATGCTAGCGTAGGTGAGATGTTACCTAGAATATAGAGATTTTGTAGCCCATACCCATTGGTCAACCAAGGCCTAATACAAGAACCAGTAGGACGACTGTATACTCAAGCACACCGGATAAGACTTAGATCCTTGTGAAACTCGAACTATTTATTATTGCTTTCAACGTATTCTCCCGTGCTTATACTTTAAACTACCATGAATGACGACGCTATTTATAGCCTAGTTTTGCAAGCTTATTCTCTGTCGAGCTTGTTCAAGACATATGTATACTGGGGACGCCCACAAGCATATTGTCTAATTAGAATCAATGTATTATGGTCTGATCAACCATAGTGGACTTGGTTCGCTCTTCATATGATTATCCTACGTGGATTGAGATATAGAGGTATCTAGGATCTCATCCCCAAGCCAGTACCTCCCCAAGCCAGTACCTCAACCACAAGCTAGTATCTCAACCACTTCGAGGTAATAACTGATCAACTTCAGCCAAACGATGCTTACACACTTGGATATTTGTTGGATGTTTAGCTGGTGCGGCTTATGACTGGTATCATAGTTTACCAGACGGATGCATAACTTCCTTTGTTGGGTTCAAATAAATATTCCTAGAACAATTTTATGAGAATACAAATGACATGACTATGTCAGCCTTCATCAAGATCAAACAGTAGCCTAATAAAACTGTTGAACGTTTTATTGAATGCTTCCACCATGAGGCACTCAAAATGCCTCTGGGAACTCCAGATGCTCTGAATATAGACACATGTAAATCAAATTTGTTGCCTATAGTCAACATGTGGACTGGATCCACACAGTTCCAGGACTGGCCTTCCTTTATAGTGAATGGCAGAGCAGCCGAAGAGAGTGCTGACAAGTTCAAGCAATTAGGCATCCGGATGCCTAACCTCGACAAAGATGAACATTCTGCATCCAACAACGGTGGCCATCAGAATAACTGCAAAGATAAAGAGGCTCTGGCCATTAATGTTAAAGGCAAAGAAACTCTAGCCGTCAACAAGGTCAATCAACATCTATTACAGCGGCACCACCACAGAGGGCACCACGTCAGAAGGAAGAATACTCCTTCGACGAGGATGATGTCATGAGCATCTTTGATTGCTTGATCAAGAGCAATAAACTTTAGCTGTCCGATGCAAAGCAGCCAGAGGAAGTAGGTAAAACTAATCATCCTAAATATTGTGTGTATCACAGGTTCATTGGACACCCGACTTGAGCATGCTATGTGCTCAAAGAAAAGATTAAAGAGATGATTAAAGCCAGCACAAACACTCTTCAGCAGGATGAGATGACTGTGATTGCTAATATCGTCTCTCTATAGTTTGGCGACTTTTCTGCTTAACTTGTACAGGATGGAGTTGTTCTTATCCCAAAAACTACTCTGGAGATTGTCAATCTCCCGCCCGCACGAAGTGATGGTCTTATTCCTCTGTCAACTGATAAAGAAGAAATCATGTGGATCCATCCCGACTTGGTGGCTGACTTTGAGACACCTGCTTCATCTACGAATTCCAAGAAAGCAACCAAATACAAGTCATGTCACATGACTTCATTGGGTGATCACCATCTTCCACCTTTAACTGCAACCTTCATCTCGGCGGCAAATTTTTCTTTTTCTTTTGAGACGACGCTACCGAAGCAGGAGGATATTTATCAACCAGTATTCCATCTATATAGTCAACAATCCCGAAAACTAATGACGAAGATGGGATATGATTTGCAGAAAGCCCGTAGCTTGAACCATGGAAGAGGATCTCCTGTACCTCTTTTCCTACGCTTTCAACACAATCAATCTCGTGTTGGCTTGGAATTCTGGACGAACTTTTCATCTTGCCAAAGAAAGCTTTCTAAAGGGAAGACTCGGACAAAGAACTGCAACATGGTATCATTCGCACCGGTACACGAAGAAGAAGCCTTGACTGGTACCAGGTCTGGAAGACTCTATCTGAGAGAATATCTAGAAGGTCCAGAGATCCTGACTCCAGCTCCAGATACCCCTCCAACATCTTCTTTCCCTGTTGTCAATGTTCCATCGGCTTTATCACCTCTAATGGAACCGATTCCTCTTAAATCGACGACGACCGACAAAGGAAAACAGCCAGTTCTTTTCGACAAGATATTGAAGAAAACTCCACCACTTGGACTTGAAAAGCCATACAATTTTGACATATTGGCTCAGCTAGCGAATACTCCAACAAGGTTATCAATCTTCGAGCTCCTTCGTCTTTCGAAGAAAACTCAGAAAATATTAAGCGAAGCTCTGTTGCAAGCAGACGCTTGCTTGACAAAAAACCTGATGAGGAACCTATAGCATGTTTTCACTATCATAGTGTGATGGAATTGATTCCTAACATCACTTTCACACAAGATGACTTGCTTATGGAAGACAATCAACATGAATGACCTCTCTATTATATAAGGTATGTTAATACAATGAAGGTTGACCGCATCCTGATCGATCCCGAATCTGCACTTAGCATCATGCCAAAAACTTTACTGGATGCCCTAAAGATCTATGTTCCTAATCTTTCCACGACTATCAAAACGATCTTGGAATTCAATTCCGGAAGAAGTGAACCACTAGGGAAGATTCGTCTGAAAGTGCAAATTGGCAATCTTCGCACAAAGGTCACCTTTTATGTGATTGACAATCATGACTCCTATAATGCTTTGCTTGAAAGATCGTGGCTGCAAGAGCATAACATTGTCCCATCAACTCTTCATCAATGTTTCAAGTATGTGAATGCCAATGGAGAAGTCTAAAAGGAGGTAGTCGATCTTAATCCATTTCGAGGCGTCGAAACATATTTTACTAACTTTAGGACATATAAAGAAGAATTCATGAAAGTTGTACCGGCCATGGATACCGAGGAAGATCAAAGGGACACCCCAGATGATGTTCTTGTAGTTCCAGTTAAAGGATGCACTTTTTGTCCTTTGTCTTCCCATACGTTAACTATCCATCTCTCCTCTCATGCTAAGCCTCTTCCTGCTAAAAAGAGGGAACAGAGGGAACTCACTTCTTTTGAGTCTCTTGTTATCGACCTCCGTCGTAACAAGTCTTCTCCTTCTCTTTCTCATTCTCCTCCACTGGTTATCAACCTTAGCAAGCCATCGGCTAAGGTCAAAAGCCATGTTATAAATGATGATGTACAATCAATAAAATAACATCTCCTTTGCGGTATACTAATGTTATTTATTATACTCAATGTTACATAGAAATGCTAGATAACTTCGAACCACTCACAATAGGAGCAGTTCAACCTCTCCAAGACGAAGTATCATTTAAACCAGCTCAAGATTCCTTCTTCCTAGTTCCTTCCAGGAAGAAAGATGAACTTCCTATACTTTTTAGTAAAGGAACGGAGCAGAAGACTACGTCCGATAGCGAGACTAAAAATGACGATAACGGGCGACTCCAACTACGACGTTATAGTCAACAATCTAAATACATAATTCGAAAGATGGGTTACAATTTCAAAGCTGGCCTTAATGGTGGTAAAGAAAGGCGAACTCCTATTCTTATCCCTACTCCAAAAAGGAAAGTCACTGCAATACTACAACAAAACAAAGCATGGGTTGGGTTATACTTCGCTAGTTACGACCCCAGACGCTTTTGAGTCTGATAAAGAGGAGTGATCTAATTCTTCTGACTCCATTTCATAGAATTTTGACACTAGTATAGGGCACGTCCATCGAGTGACTCTATCTTCTAATGTGGTGACTGCCGAGTTCTCAGAAGATAATGACAATTTTGATGAAGCACCTGAGTCAGATTGTTGGGCACAAAGAATGGACAATCAATGGAAACTTTCTTCGAACAACGTGAACCACCTACCGAAGATCAGTTGGTCCAGGTCGATGTTGGAAATGAAGCTTCTCCAAGGCCAATCTTCATTAGCAAAAGCCTTTCTAAAGTGGATAAACAGAAACTAATTTAGCTCATTCAGGAATACATTGATGTATTCGCCTGGAGCTATGAGGATATGCCAGGATTAGATCCTCAGATCACTACTCACAAACTCAACATCCTACCAAATACGAGGCCAGGTAAACAACAACAACGTCGATTTCGACCCGATATGATGAACACTATAGAAGCTGAAGTCAAGAAGCTTAGCACATGTGGTTTTATCAGAAAAGAACAATATCCCGACTGGGTGGCTAATGTCATCCCAGTTATAAAGAAAATAGGAAAGGTTCGAGTCTACATTGACTTTAGAGACCTCAATGATGCTTGTCCCAAAGATGAATTACCTTTTCCGATCACTGATGTGATGATCGACAATACTTGCGGATTCGAACGAATGTCTTTTATGGATGGATTCGCAGGATACAGTCAAATCAAGATGCATCCAGAAGATGAAAGACATACATCTTTCTGTACTCCTCTGGGAGTTTATTGCTACACTGTCGTATCATTCGGTCTTAAAAATGCTGGTACAACTTATCAGCGGGCTATGAGTACTATCTTCTATGATTATTTGCGGAAGACAGTCGAATGCTATGTCGACAATATTGCTGTCAAAAGTCATCAAAAAGAAGATCATATCCAAGATTTGAGAACTATCTTCGATCTAATGTGCCAGCATCAACTCAAGATAAATCCTACCAAGTCATCCTTAGAAGTATCTAGTGGCAAATTTCTCAAATTCGTTATTACCTCTAAGGGTATACACGTTGACCCCGAGAAGATCAAAGTCATTCAAGAGATGCGTCCTCCATGCAACCTAAAAGAGCTACGAGGATTCTAGGGACGGCTTGCGTACATCAGGAGATTCATTTCAAATCTCTCTGGATGTTGCAGACCGTTCACTCAACTCATGAAGAAAGGTGTATCTTTTATTTGGACTAAAGAATGTCAGCAAGCATTTGAAGACATAAAACGTTACTTGATGAACCCTCCAGTTCTAGTGCCTTCAGTCTCAGGAATACCCTACCTAATGTATGTTCGTGCAATGTACCATTCCTTGGGAGCTCTACTAGCCCAAAAGAACAAAGAGGGTCACGTACAAGCTATTTATTATCTCAGCCGTACGATGATCGGAGATGATCATCAATACAGTCCGGTAGAAAAAGAATGTCTAGCTTTGATGTTTGTTGTTCAAAAGACCAGACATTATATTACAGGCCAGACTATTCATGTCATCTCTAGAGTCAACCCTCTTCGAGTTCTGATGAAGAAGCCTAATACACTCAATTCTAGGCTTGCTACATGGGCCATAGTGCTAGCACAGTATGATATCATTTATGTCCCAAAAAAGTTGGTCAAGGGTCAAGCTCTTGCGGACTTCTTAGCGGCTCATCCGATCCCAGAGACATCTAAACTCTATGACGAGATTCCTGATAAAACTCTGGAATCTAACATGATTTCAGAAGAAGTTCTTTTATGGCGTCTATTCTTTGATGGTGCATCCAAAATTGGACCCAAAGGTATTATTGTTGCTGGAGTTGGAATTATCCTTGTATCACTGGAAGAATTAGCTATTCAAAGAGCTTATTCCTTGGGCAAGTCATGTTCCAATAATGTGGCTGAATATAATGCTGTACTCATTGGCCTCTAATTGGCTAAACAGCTGGATATTGAATATTTCTAAGTATATGAAGACTCTAAGCTGATCGTCAATCAGGTTAGAGGCACGTAAGAAGTTCGGTACCAAGACCTTATTCCAAATCATGAAGCGACAATTAGATTAGCTACATCGTTCAAAGGCTTCTTCATTGAATATATACGTCGAGCTTGCAATATAGAAGCTGATGCACTTGCTAATCTAGCAGCAATATTAGCAATTCCGGTAAAAAGACAACATATGATTATCATCACTAACAGAGAGTTATTTTGCATCGAGAATAATTCAAATATTGAATTTACCAATTTAACTAAAATTGACACTATTAGTGAAGACTGGAGGACTCCTTTCATCGACTTTCTGGTACATGATATTTTACCTGAAGATCCTAGGGAAGCTACAACAATCCGTCGACGATTACTCCGCTTTTATTACAATCACACTTCCAAAACACTCTATCGGTGAACATTTGACGGTCTACTCTTACGTTATCTTACAGAAAATGAAGTAAAACAAATACTACGTAAAGCTCACGATGGTGTCTGTAGTGCATATCAGCCCAGTACTAAGCTACAGGATCGTATCTGACGTATGGGTTACTACTGGCCCACTGTAGTATCTGATGCCATTAAATATACAAGAAAATGCTGAGCGTGTCAAATCCATGCAGATTTTATTCATCAACCATCAGAATTCTTGCATCTGACTACTGCATCATGGCCCTTTGAAGCTTGGGGTATGGATGTCATTGGTCCCATCAACCCACTGTCATCTAGAAGACATCAGTTTATATTAGTTATAACCAACTATTTCTTGAAATGGGCAGAAGCTATACCCTTGGCTGAAGTCAAAACTAGTAGTGTGATTAGCTTCATTAAACATCATATGATTTATCGATTCGACATTTCTCCTCGAATCATTCATGACAATGGACCCCAATTCATTAGTCAAAAGTTTACTCAATTCTGCGATGACAACAGGATCAACTACTACAAGAAAAATGACGATTCTTGACGGTTTATAAGTTGACGGTCGTCGAAAACCGTCAACAATAGTGGTTATCTTGACGGTTTTAGGCTTACGTCAAGGAAAGACAAATTTTTTGTTACTTTAGAAATTTTATAGCATATATGTTGTCGGTTTCGAAGGATCCGTCAAGAAAGAACATTTCTTATATTGATGGTTTGTTGATAATCGTCAAGTAATGCATGTGCGAGAAAATTGCCGCACATATTACAGCTATCATTTTAGTAATATTTTTAAAATTTTTTGAGTGTATCATCAATGTTGACGGTTACGTAAAACATCAAAAGCTGCTCCCATAGAGTGAAACTCCCGATCCCTTTAAAAAAAATCTCGAAGGGGTTCTTTTATGTCCCTCATCCTCCTCCCTCTCCACCAGCTCCTCCCTCTTCAACTTCTCCTCCTCCTTCCATGGCCGCTCCGGCTCACTCCAGAGAACCCCCATAGCCCCTCTCCATCGACACCAACGCTCAATGGATCTCCGCCCTGGCTCTCTCATCCGGCCCTCGCCGCTGGTGGCTCCGATCCTGGGCTGTCGAGTCGAAGCTAGTACACGAATCTCGAGGCGTTGATCTCTGATCTCGGTCATCGGATCTCTGACTCTATCCACTTCTATGCCGCCTACTCGGACGAGGTATCGGCGGCTCCGGGAGGATTCATGGACGAACTCGTCGGGCTCTACTCGAGGGCCTTCGAACCGGGTTCATGTAATTTCTAGGGTTAGGGTTTTGGTTGGATTTTGGGAATTTTAATTCATGAAGCTAAAATTTTACTTTGGGGATATAGATGGAGGAGAAGGGAGCGATAAGTTCCTGGCGGAGGAGCTGGTGGTGTTGGCGAGGGTCGAGTTGCTGGTGGTGCTCGCGAAGGAGCTCCTCTTTCTCCTCCCTAAGAGAGAAACCCTAACCCTAGTTTTTCCCATGGTCAACTTCGACGACCTCCCAACGATGGAGGTCGACTCCATCTCATCCACGTGGTCCCCTCTCCCTCCTTCGCCACCCCTCCTTCATCTTCCTCAGAGAAAACCTCTATCCCTCCTCTCCCTTAGAAAAAACCCCTCTCCTCTCCCTTAGATGCTGGGTTCAGCAGACGGCGAGAGGTTCGGTCGTGTCGTGCAGCACAGGGAGATCCAGAACCTCACCGCTACCCAGATCACCGTCTAGATCGGCCCACCCCCAAGTCGACTCAAGCTACGCCTAGATCGTCCTAAGCATCGGAACTCGGGTTAGGGTTTCGATCTTCCCCAATAAAATTTTAATAAATTTTTTTTCCTGACATCAACAACATTTTTCTTCTTCTCTAAATTGTCTAATTATTCATACTAATTTATGAGATGTTCTCAGAATCTCATACTTTTGTTTCTACTATATTTTTTCTTTGAAATAATAATTTTCTAATGTTATGGATGTGAGTATGTAGCAAGAAATCTGAACCCTCAACCAGGTCCTCCATACCTTCGCCGAGGCTGTGACTCCATATCCTCAAACTGGATCTTTGGCTACTTCTAATTTCTAAAAAGATAAGCACAATGTTCTTACTCATATCGTATTCATGGTCTAGGAGAGGCTCTGACTCCATTGATATGCTCACATAGACTCGAAATCATGCGCCCTTAAGGTGCTTGATCAAATGCTCTAATAGTAGGATAATATCAACTTCCTAATTTAAGATGCCAGAATTTTTTTAATTTATACTTTTTCTTCGGAGTCTATCACGGCACAATAGCTGATGGCCCAGATGGTTCAATGGTGATGGTCGATCTAGACGATCACAATTCTTCCGAAGGGTTGGCCAAGAGGAGGTGCAACAAGCTATTTCATAAGTTTATTCCTGCTGCCATATGTCATAAACATTTTTTTAAGTGTTAGATTCAGTTGTTACTTTGGGCATTCTTCCTAGAAATTGAACTCAACTTCCATGTTTCTAGCAATTAATACTCTAGCTTCCATAATTTTTCTTGAAACAAAATACTTTCTATTTTTGAAGCTTTGATTAATATTTCCTTCTCTGCATCAAGACACATGCATGAAGATAGTCGCATCTCACATCTCACATTTCTAAGTTCAAACTTTCATCAAGAGAGGAAATTTCTTAGCACCCACCTCTATTATTTATCTGATGTTTCTTGCTGAGTCTGATAATGGATCCTCTAATGTATACTGCAAGCATGGGACACAACTTCTTCTTCGAAGATGCTATGGACACTTCTGTTTTCCCAAATCTAATGGTATGACGCAACGTACTACAATTTCTTGAACACTAATTTACTAAACTGCTTGATTCAAGATTGGCAGCATTATAAGCAAATATCAAAAAATATAATGTTAGAAGATCAAAAAACTTTTATATGAGAAGATAATTATATTTCAAAGTACTAAATTATAATTTCATACTAGGATAATTGTAGTTCGAAGTACTGAATTCTAAATCCATCCTCTCTTTATATCCTCTTTGTTTTTCTGTGTTGGTACATCTGAAGCTGGACTTTCCTATGTTTGAGGCATGTCAGGGGAGAGGAGGAGAGCGAAGACGAAGAAAAGAAATTATTTTCTTCCAAGGTTCTTGTTGATATCAAAACTGAGGTATGATTTTTTTTGTCAAATATCTTTAACTTTGTATTTATTGGGATGAGCAAGGAATTTGTTCATAAAAAGTCTTTGAAAGAATAGGGTAAAAAGTAGAATTTTGAACAATTATAGGAAGGCTCATAACTACATATATCTACATTCAAGACTTCTCTTTGATTATAAGCTAGATACTGGTTACATGTATTGAATTTATTCTTCTTCTTTTGAGAAACTTATATTTCAAACTTGATATATTGAACTGGCCAACAATTCCATGTATATTGAACTAGAAGAAAAAATAAATTCTCTGGCACTTGGGTGTGGTTGGATTGTAGTTGATGGGTCTCTCCTTTAACTGTGTTTAATCTCAGTGTGAAGGCGAAGAGTTCATTTAATTAGAATTTCAATGGGTATGAAGTTAACCAACTTATCCAATTCCTAATCTTTCTGGAGCTTACATTGTCTTCTTTAAATATGTAAGCCCTTTTGATTTGATGCCTGAACAAAAAATGTCTTTGAAAAGTTTGGAAACCTTTTTTTCACAACAATATTTAACCAACTTAAATATTTTCAGAGGAATATTAGAACATTGGACACATCTATAAGGAGATGTAATTTGTTTATTCCAAGATGCACATGTTCCTTATTAGAACATTAGAATTTCAATGGACATGAAGTGTTATGTTAACCAACTTATCCAATTCCTAATCTTTCTGGAAGTAAGGTTCTATTCTTTAAATATAGAAACCTTTTGATTTGATGCCCTTAACAAAAAAATGCCTTTAAAGTTTGGAAACGTTAAAAATATTGATTTTTTGGGTTATACTATATTTTCATGTGTTTGTGTTGTGAGACTGCCTCTACATAGGTTCCTAGTGAGGAAAGAGCACAAAGTACTGGTGGACTAAGTTTTTGTGGAACAAATTGAAAATTATGCATTTGATAGGCTGTTGAGTCTTTATAGTGTTTGCATATGTTTAAACAAACCTGGAAAAAGAATCTAACAAATCATGCTACAGGTAGTTGGTGGGGATCTTGTTCAAAGTTGATGTCCATAATATATGAATCTTGTTATCAGTTGATGTCCATAATATATGAATCTTGTTATCAGTTGATATATGCTAAATTTTTTTAGAACTTTTTGTTCTCAGTTGATATCATTTGCACAAATATGTACACATAATGATTAAATCTATTCTCTTGTTCCCTTAGGAACTACATGCAGGAAAGTTGTACGCAGATGGGGAGGGATGTGCTCCGGGTTTGCTATATATTTTGGATTACTTGTATAAATATAGGTTTTTGATGCTTAAGATGTTGTACGAAAACTATATACTTTGGTTGGATGTATTGGATGTTTGTGGTGTACGAACACGTTTATTAATATAAAATTGTGTATTTATAGTTCTTTGATGTATGTGAGCTTCTGGATTATATTGATAGCATACGTGTTCGATATAAAATATATAATTATAAATAAAATTTTTGTTATACAAAATTCAGCTTTTTTTGATGGTTTTTTACCTGTAAAAAAAGGTTTTCTTGACGGATAATAGCCGTCATCAAGGCCGGAGTCAAAAAAAGTTTTCACCAATGTTGACGGTTTCTAAAAACTGCTATCTCGACGGCTAAAAACGGTCAAAAAAACTACTTCATAAGACGGCCAAAAATCGTCAAGAAATGCCCTGCCAGTGACCGTCAAGAAAAGGGGGGTCTTTTCTTCACTCCGGCCTATTTGACGGATCCGCAACCGTTAAGATACCTATTTCTTGACGTGGAAAAGCCGTCAAGAAAAGATTTTTTTTCTTGTAGTGAACAATGTTGCTTCTATGGCATATAATCCTGCAGCTAACGGTTTAGCAGAAACATTCAACAAAACCATCATCAACCTTCTCAAGAAGTTCGTTTCTACTAATAAAAGAAACTAGAGCGAAAATCTTGGAGAATGTCTATGGGCTTATCGTACTACCGTACGCACTCCGACCGGTTGTAAACCTTTCTCCTTGGTGTATGGATGCGAAGCCGTCTTTCCATTGGAAATTTAAATCCCTTTCTTGAGAATTGTGATTGCCAATGAACTCATAACAGAAAATAATGATCGTCTTCGACTTCAGGAGCTTGAAGCACTTGACGAGAAACAGCTACTAGCTCAACAACATATTGAGTTATATCAAGCCCGTATCTCAAAAGTCTTCAATCGAAAAGTCAGAGTACGAAAATTTCAAAAAGGCGAACTAGTACTTACTGTCAGACATCCTATGACTATGACACACATGAGAAAGGATAAATTTGAAGCAAAGTGGGAAGGTCCCTATGTTGTAAGCAAGATTTTCTCAAACAGAGCTTATCAACTGACCGGGATGGATGGCCGGGTCGCTATGATGCCTATCAACGACAAATCTTTAAAAAAATACTATATTTGAAGAATATATAAGACATCTTCTCAATATTTTATATACCTCAAATATTCGAGTTATTATCTTTTATTTACTCTTCTGTAGATAAAACCACAGATAATAAACTTTCAAAGGAAATCCCCAGTATAGTCATTCCAAATTATATCACATTATCGCAATGATTATCAATGGATATATGAATTCACGTCAATATTACCTCTGAATTCTATTATCCACATCAACGGCTTGTCACGTCCACATTACCTCTGAACAGATATAATGAGTATTGTTATTTTCTAAGATGATATGTCATGTCCGGTACCTCTGAACATACTTTCTACTCTATCTATTACTTATATCTATAAAAAATATGTAATGGAACCACAAAAAGATCATTAAATTTTTATTTTTATGATGTGCAAAATATCAAAAGTGTACAACATACAAAAGATAAAAAAAAGTTATCATGAATAGCTTCACTTGGGGGGCTGAGTGATAAGATCAATTATCAGTTTCTTTAGATTTTCAGCTCTCTCTGTTCTAGTGTCGAGCACCCTTTGCCTAGCCAGAGCTCTTACAGATTCCGGATCAAAATGTTGCAGGAAGATGGCTCGGCGATCAAGTTCCACACTCTGAATACGAATAAATTCGTCTCGTTGCTTCTTCAGATCATCCAGCTGGCTCTCGACAGCCTGATGCATTTCTAGTACTTCCTCTTCACGTCGTTGAGCTGCCTTGAGTACCTCTTGAAGCTGGACCATCTCGATTTCTAACTTCCGAAGGCGAGTTTGATATTTATTTGCTTCCTTCTCCTTCTCTGCAGCTTCAGTCTTATAACGCTCAATAGAAGAAATAGTCTCAGCAATGCTAGACTCCAACTCTGCAGAGCGCATGAAAAAGCCACTACAGAAGCTTCTAAGTCAGCTTGTCGTGCTGCAGACTCGCGAGCCATCGCTTCACATTCAACATCTACAAGCTTTTGTATGTTTTTCCTTATCAAATCTTGATAAGACTTGATAGATTCCTCAAGCTCATCTAAGATATGTTCCAAGTAGCTGACTCTATCCAGATCACCAATTTTTCGAATAGCTTCAATTATAAAAGAGGAAGGTCTCCTTACTAACTCATAAGGTTGGCCCTTCTCCAAGACCATCTGAACTAGAGTCCCTAGAGAGGTGAAGAAAGTATTGGTGTAAGCTTCAACGACGATCCTGTTCATCGCTGATATATCAGGAGTAGCCACTTCTGTCCGAATCCCTCCTTCTGTAGCAGTTGGAGGAATCACAGATTGTGCATTAATAGATCTTAACAATGGCATCATCGAGGAGCTTCCTTCTCCAGTCTGAGTTCCCATGTCCGGAGGAGCCATGGTTTAGCTAAAGCTGAAAGCAGTAGATGAAGCTACTGCAATTGTCCCCATGGGACCCTCTGCAATCAAGATGCACAATCATTATATATCATCAAAGGTATTAGGGTAAATAAAAAGTCAAAAATTTACCTGATCCCGAAAGCATGTATGGGGTCTCATAAAGTAGATCTAAATCTATATGAAGCCTTGTCATAGTAGTCTCAGACATGGTTGCTTGACTTCTTCCAGCCTCTGAGCCTCCTGATAAAAAATGGCTCCTTCCGGCCCCTGATTTTGCTTGACTTATTGGGACTGCCATTTTCGTTCCCTATGTTTCAAAAATTCGTTCTGTCGGGGTTTGAGTCCCTTCAACATCAGTTTTGGGATTCCCATTAATCCCGATATCTTCAACAGTTAAAGTCTAATTTTCACCAGCTTCTTGGTTATCATTTTCATTCTCATTACCTTATGGATCAATGAGGTTATGATCGCCATCTTTTGGGATGTGGTGCCCTTCTTCATCAACATGGTGCTCCTCATCCTTGTTAGTAATATGGCCCTCTTCGGCCATCAAGTCTTGATCTTTCAAAACCTTTACGGGAACTAGATCTACCCCAATTTTAGCAGGATCATGAACAACATCCATAAAATCTTCTCCAATCAAATCATCTTTAAAGTCATAGTCTGCGAGTGCCTCTATCATTTTTGATTCTCTTGAGAGAGGGTAGGAGTTTGAGCTATGGAAGGAGCTGTGACATCGGGATTTGAGTCCGTTGAAGGCAACACTTTCTCAGGAAATGTAGTCTTCGGGATCGCGAGAGTTGTAAATGACATCATTATTCCTGCTGCAGCTAGTGCAGTCACAAGAATAGTCATATGTATGGTGACTGGAGCCGGAACACTGATTTTTATAGCCTCTGCAAATGAAAAAAGTCAATATTTTACTCAATCATGATCACAATAAAAGAGTATTAAAACCACCTGGTTGAGATGGCAGATCTTACAAATGTAACGATACATCTGGTCGACTCGAAGACTCTTGTTGACCCAAACTAGATCACAGTCAACCTCATCTTGATAATTAACAAAATGATATCTGCTATGATCCAACTTGACACATCAAGCTCCATCAACCTCTAAAACAGACAATCACCACACATCAGATCAAAACGAACATCATCGACAATTGCTATGACATGCTGCTGTTTACTTATTCTCTGAGTCTAAATTTTTTACTTTTTCTTGAGTCTAGGCTAATGTAAGTTGAGTCGCACTGAGTATCTCGATCCTAGACTTTACACCCAAAGCTCCACAAACAAAAGTCCAAAAACCTGTGAAACCCAAAAATAGCCCATGAATATTCTGTCCCCAAAGAGACAGAGTTCGGGCCGAGCTCTGTCCCACATAGAGTTTGGGCCGAACTCTGCTCCACACAGAGTTTGGGCCGAACTTTGCTCCACACAGAGTTTGGGCCGAACTCTGCCCCCTTAATTTTAGGACCTAATTTTTAGGGTTTGCAGGTTGCTAGTTGTCCAACGGCTAAATTTTTGAATATTTGGGACAGAGTTCTGGCCGAACTCTTTCCCTCTGGACTAGTATATATAGGCCTTGATTTCTCTCATTTTTAATCATCAAATCTTCTCATCTTCTCTTCTCTTCTCCTATAGCCTATACATTCAAAAGCTTATTATTCTCATCTAACTAGCCACAAAACTTCGCAAGCTCCCAAGGTGCTCAGTGCGAGTCAACTAGAAGTTTGTGTGCAAGAGTTCCAAAAGAAGTAACTTGGACAATTCCAAGTCTCGCCATTTGCAAATCTGTAAGAAGTTGGCGTGCTCTTCTGAGTAAAGGCACTGGTTGTACGCTATTTCACAAATAGTGGATTCCAATCCTGAGATAGAGTTCTCAGGCCTGGACTAGTCGTCCACGAGGGAAACTGGGTTAAAAACTGCTGTGTCTGCGTATGCTTCTCTGATCTCTATTTATATTTCGTATTTATATTCTTATTATTATTTCTGTTGGGTGAACTTGAATAGAGTTATTTTTAATTGGATATTATCGACACATACTCTATTCACCCTCCCTCTAGAGTTGTCTATATGTACTTCAATTGGTATCGGAGCTCTGTTCTCTTATATCGGATTAACATCCTAAGAGCTGATCCATGGCAACCACACAACCTGTACTTTCTAACTATGGTGAGGGATAGTCCACAAATAGGCCATCCCTATTTGACGGAACTAACTACACCTATTAGAAAACTAGGATGAGTTTTTATCTTAAGTCTCTATACTTTGATCTGTGGACCATCGTCACGGATGGTTACAAGAAGCCTGCCAGAATAGCTGTCGAGGGGACTCTTGTTAAAAAACCCCACGACAAATATTTTGACCAAGAAAAGAAACAGACAAGTCTAGATGCTAGGGCTATTAATGCTCTATTTTGTGCAATAGACAGGACTGAATTCAATAGGGTCTCTACTTGCTCCACCTCACACGAAGTATGGAAGCTTCTGGAGGTGACTCATTAAGGAACCATACAGGTTAAAGAATCAAAAATCAGCCGTCTGACACAAGAATATGAGGCATTCAAAATGAAGCCAAACGAGACAATTACTCAAATGTTCACCGGATTCTTTGACATTATCAACCCTCTATCTTTCCTTGGCAAAGCATATTCCAACCATGAGAAGAAACGCAAAGTGCTTAGAGGATTTTCGAAGATCTGGAACCCTAAGGTTATAGCGATTATCGAAGGGAATGATCTTACGGCTATGTCACTAGAAACTCTGATGGGCAAGCTGATGACTCATGAGCTCGACCTCAAGGATTTTAAAGAAACGGATCCAAAAGAAAAAGAAATTGCCTTGAGAGCTCATCGTCGAAGAACCATCACCGAGGAAACATATGACGACGATTTTGAAGGTGAAGATCAAGCACTCATGGTTCAAAATTTGAAGAAGTTCCTACGCTTCAACCGAAGGAAGAAGGAACAAAAAGACGATAAGGAAGAACCCACCTGCTTCGGATGCAAGAAGATGAGACACGTGAGAAAAGATTATCCTATAGCAAAGAAAGGAAGCAGACACGAAAAACCGTATAAGAGGCCAACCTCAAAGAAGTATGCCAACACTAGCATCTGGCACGAAAGTGAGGCCAGCGATTCAGACGAAGAAGAGGACTCTTCGTAAGACACTGCAAACGTCTACCTAATGGCAACTTTGGACAAGGTAAACGACTCTTTTGAAGATTTCTCCTTTGAGAACTGGGTGACGCCTTTAGTGATCTTCTTGAAGACCACAAAAAGGTTATTAACAAGTATAAGCATGCTAAAGAAAAGATCAAGACCCATGAAGTTGAGATCCATAGACTATCTTGCTTACTTGAGAATGTTAGAAACACTACACCCACGGAAAGCACTGAGGTGGTATCTAAGCTTAAAATAAGCTTACACGATGCTGAATCTCTTATTGAGAAGCAAACACATGATATCACTGCTTTAAATAAAGAACTTGATGAAGAGAAAAACAAGTACAAGATTGCTACTGCTGGAATACATGGCCTTACTACTAAATATGATATGTTGTATGTTGCCTCTAAGAAATTAGTGATCAGACTGGGCAAACAGGTTATTCAACCTCAAACTCAGTCTCACAGTGACAACACTTTCAAACACGAGATGGCTCAACACAAGAGAGCACGTCACCACAAGAACACTCATCCACATACTACTCAAAATCATGCTTTTATGTACACCTATTCACATGCAGCACGAAAAATACACACACGTAAACTCTATCATCATCCTGCTGCACACAATCACTGCAGTCATTCTACTGCTACAAATAGCTATCATCATTCTGCACCCACATATACACACAACTATCATCCGGCACCCAATACCAATATGCATGCTACCTGTACTTATTATGGTCTAGATGGACACATATCACCGTGTTTTCCATAAATAAATTCACTTTATTTATTTTGTTTCTGAGAAAATTACAACTGTAGGAATCTAATCTAGAAGACGATTACTTTATCCCTTGGACGATGCGATGAAGAAAACTCGAACTTTGAAGAACTTGGACAGCAACTGGGCAATCTCTCTGTTCTCTCTGAAAAATGACTGTAGTCTCTGATGAAGATAAAGAAACTCTTTTTTATAGAGTTCAGGATAACTGTCCTTAAGCATACGCTCAGGTAGTTACTTGACGTGTGCATAACTGCAGGGACGCGTGGCGAATTCTGATGGAGACACATTAGCGTGCGGTTGAAAGTAGTGGAGCATGTTCAGGAGAGATTGATGGCCTGGATGCCACGTTGCATAACTTCTAGAGAAGTGGATAACTGGTACAGGACACGTGAGAACGTGTGTTGACTGTAATCTTGGATATGGTTGCTGTAATACGCTGCCTCGTTGAAGGAGAATTTATACGCTGACTTGGACAGCGTAGTGCCATAGGAAATCCATACGCTCACTTTATGGGCAAGGAGTCATGTGAGGTCATACGCTCGCTTGGTTAGCAAGGAATCATGTGAGGTCCATACGCTCACTTGACTGGGTGAAGAAGGAGTCATGTGAGGTTAATACGCTCACTTGAGAAGTGGCCACGTGGCTATAATCAATCTTCTTTGGTACACCATATCTTCCCATAACTGACAAAATCTTCTCGAGCGTCGTGACTACGGATTTGACGGCTGACAGACTGTCAAAACTGACAGTAATGATGGCTTTTGTATTTATGAAGGCTGCTGAGTTGTCCTCGTAAAAGACAAAACCGACTCTTTGAAAACCTATACGACGGTTACTTTTCTCGTAACAGCTGTCTTTGCACGAAAGATGAAGTGTCAGATTCATTCCTCATTTAAACATATACTGTGCTGTCACTTCAGTAAATAATAAAATATTTACTGAGCGTATGGCTTTTGAATAAGCGTACAACTCTGAATTGAGCGTATGGCTTCAACTGACATCTGTCTTTAAGCGTATGGATGAAAATGACAGCGTGTCATAATTTTCCACATCCTACAAGACCCCCTTCAAAGTTTTCGAACTTTATGAGTTTCAAAAGTTCGAAATTACTTTGAACAGAAAGTGGGAATGAGTCCTGACACGCTGGCATTAGTTCATTAAATGTCATGATGACTCTTCATTTTTCGAGATTGATTGAATCTGATAGAAGAATATGAACAGCCAGCAAGCTCTATTATATAAACCGAGAGAATTCAATTTTTGACTTTCATCTTTTGAAACCATGACTCCAAAGGAAGCTGCTGAAGAAGAAGCACGTAAGTTGGGATTCTGTTCCCATGGTGACCCCACTTTTGGGGGCCAAGAACCCGAACCTGTCGTCATCGAGCTCAAGGACGACCCTATGCATTTAGCCAAGAATTTCTTGGGCTACTTTGGTCTGGACGGCTCCTCTTCTTCTGATGGGCAGAGCCTCGCAGAGAAGCGTAAAATGTTCGTTGCTCTGTTACACCGCATGGGGGTCCAAAGCGTAGAAGAGTTAGGCGTCAAGCTTAGTCGCTCTAGAAAATAGAGCATGACTTTGTTACACCCCTTTCTTTCCCTCTCTCTTTTTTGTTTTGTAAGGCCATCAGTGCCTTTAATGAAAATGAATATTCAAGAATTCTCTGTTTAGTATAATTTTGTGTTGAAAACTAACATGCACCGATGAATAACTGTAGAATACGCCGTCTTCCAAGTTGTAAGTTACGCTAGATAGCATATGCCAATGAAATAGCGTATATTACGCTATTTTCCAATGTTTTGTGAATTCCACTGAATAGCGTATATCAGCGTATGTTACGCTATAAATTACGCTGTCCTTTAACATTGTGATTTACGCTAAATAACGTACGCCAATGAATAGCGTGCACCAATAAATAGCCCGTAAGTTACGCTATCTTCCAATGTTGTGGAAAGCACTCTTTGAATATTTCCAAGGCTGTGCTGGTTTCCAAAGTACACATGTCATTCATTCCACGTTTACGAGCGCTATTCATGCGGATCCTTTCCAAGAAGTAGACCTGCACTTGACCCTTTTAAATAGATGGATGAACTCCACGCAAACTCATCTTCCCATTCTTCTTCCTCTCGTCTGAGAATAAATTTTCTATGAGAAGGAAATAGGAAAGCCATGTTGTCTGATGTCAAATCTCTGTGCACGCTACCAGACATGGATCTGTCAATCCTTAGCAGCAAACTCAGCGGTAAGTTCAATATGCACGCATCGAATTTTTTTGTTTGCTAAGGACAAATTCATCTTCCCGAAATGAGCAGAATGCATCTGTCTTTGCTTGGCCAGTTTCTGTTAACTGATTTTTCTTTACTGTTTCTTGCAGAATTTTGGCTGAAAACCTTCTTCAGAACTGGCATTGGTGATGTGGATGCTGTGGAGAATGTTCTTCTGACACCCACATCAGGGAGTTCATGCGCTTTTGACGCGTAAATCAGACAACTCAGAACTCTTCGTGGGATAGAAGGGTCTTCCTCAGATGGTAGGAAGAGCCTTTATACACGAGAGTTGGATGGTGGAGTTAATTCTACTACCGAGAAATCGGGTAGTAGAGTTCCTTTCAAGGCAGAACCAGGAATTGTATCCCAAGGTTGGATACATTCCTGTCTCCTCTGAAAGGTCGCTCCTAATCCACCAGTTGTATTGGCAGCACCACGACTTCGGACTTCCATACTCTGTAGTTCTCCTCTCGTCTGAGAGAGAAGACCAGAGTTTGATTCCTGCTGATCTGGTCGTGACTGAGACCCAGACAGTCAGGAATTGCCACCAACAACGAACCTGACGGAGAAGGTCCGACGGAGAAGATCCAAAGAAGAAGATAGATCTCTATTAGGTTATCGTTGTGGTGTAGAATAAAAATCCAAGATTTGTAATAGATTTCCATTATGATTTGTAGGAAAGTCTAAGAAATGTAATAGACTTTTTATGAAAATGGGAATGGAAATGACAATTCTTCTATGCTCAATGATTTGTATTTGTGGATGAATTGTGGACATGATAGATAATAAAATCATCTTTTCTGTTTTAGAGTATATGATATTATCAGAGGTATTATGGACATGATAATATATAGGAACTCGAAAGAAAATAGATTGATTTCTATGCAGAGGTCAAAACATGACAAATGAGTAAGTAGATTCGGAATTGATTCAGAGGTTATGAAAACGTGATCAATAACGAATCCCCACTTAATGAACTGATAGAAGATTATGAACGGATGAACCGTTAGGAAATGAAGAACAGATGAACTGTCGAGTGAATGTAATAAATGAATGGACGAACCGTCAAGTATTAATGAACATGTGAAACGTCGGATGAATGTGAGAAATGAATGGATGAACTGAATATCGGGAAAGAATACGTCCCTTCGATCCTGGCAAATATATGCCTATAAATAGAGCATCTCTTTGAGTAGAAGGATCATACATTATTCTCTTTTATTCAAAATATCTTCCGAAGAGAACACGAAGAAAGGCGAAGTCATCTCCAAAGTTGATAAAAATGCTAAAGAGCACTCGACTCCACAAAAGAAGGAGACGGGCGAAAGCTCGTCTGCTCCCAAGCTGCCGAAAGATATCTTGGATTTCCTGGTCGAACAAGGAGAAACCGAAGAAGAAGAAGCAATGAGGCTGGCTGCCTGTCAGTTCTTGGTACGGTCAGGAAATGATGTATTCAATTCTTTTGCTAATTATGTATGTGGTCCTCGTCCTAAGTACGAAAGGGATACCAGTGATCTTCCATGATGATGTATTTCTTGAAGAATTTGTCTTAAATAAACTCTGTTCAAGGAAACTTTGTTTATGATGTATCCTTCCTGCTTTATATTATTTTGCCTTTATTCACTGATCTTTAGACTCAGAAATCAAAAGGACAAGATATCATTTTCATAGAATATGGTACATACTGAGATAGAAAATTCAGAGGTGATATGGACATGATTTTCTATACAAGATCCTTATTAAATCCACTGGGAATCTAATAAGACAAAATATCAAATTCTCTGGGAAAATGATACATGGTAGAATATCAGTTTCCGCTGGGGAAAATGACATCGAAATAGCTTTTGTAGAGAAGAATAAATTTTTGATTTTACACTTGCTGGGGAGTAATGAAAATATTATTTATACATAATATTTCTTTAAGAATTTGCCATTAATAGGCATCATTGTGACTTTCCCGTCCATAGTGGCAAGCTGATATGCTCCATTAGAGAAGACTTTGTTTACTACGAATGGGCCTTCCCATTTCGCGTCAAATTTGCCTTTGCTCATATGTGTCATGGTCATCGGACGTCTGACAGTAAGGACCAATTCTCCCTTTTGATATGTTCTGACTTTGACTTTCCGATTAAAAGCTTTTGAGATTCGGGCTTGATATAGCTCGATATTTTGTTGCGCATACAATCATTTTTCATCTAGAGCTTCCAACTCTTGAAGTCGAAGTCGATCATTATTCTCTGTTGTAAATTCATTGGAGATTGCAACTCTCAAAGAAGGAATTTGTATCTCGAGGGGAAGAACAGCTTCACACCCATATACCAAAGAGAAAGGTGTACATCCGGTCGCATTGCGAACTGTGGTACGATAAGCCCATAAACATTCACCAAGCTTCTCACTCCAGTTACGTTTATTGGAAGAAACAAACTTTTTCAAGAGTTTGATGATTGTTTTGTTGAAAGCCTCTGCTAGTCCATTGGCTGCTGGATTATATGCTGTATAAGCCAGATTATTAATCCGATGATCATCACAGAATCGAGTAAATTTCTGGCTGACGAACTGTGGTCCATTATCATGGATAATACGCCGAGGAACACCAAATCGATAGATGACATGATGTTTGACAAAGTTGATAACATTAGAAGTCTTGACTTCAGATAACGGGATTGCTTCAGCCCATTTAGAAAAGTAATCAGTTATTGCTAGAATAAACCGATGTCCTTTTGATGATGGTGGATTGATAGGACCGATGACGTCCATGCCCCAAGCTTCAAAGGGCCATGATGCCGCTGTTGGGTGTAAGAACTCCGATGGTTGATGGATAAAGTCTGCATGAATTTGACAGGCTTTACATTTTCGAGCATATTGAATAGTATCAGCTACCATCGTGGGCCAATAATAACCCATACGTCGGATACGATCTTGAAGTTTTGGACCTGGCTGGTGAGCTCCGCAGACGCCATCATGTGCTTCACGGATTATCTGTTGTGCTTCTTCACCAGCGATGCATCGAAGGAGAAGGCCATCATAGGCTCGCCGATATAGTGTCTTCGTAGTATGATTATAATAGAATCTGAGAGACCGGCGCCGGATAGATGCTGCTTCACTCGGGTTATCAGGAAGTATGTCATACAACACAAAGTCCAGAAACGGACGTCTCCAGTCTTCAGTTACGGTGTCTATTTTGTTAGAAAAGACATATTCCATAGTAGAATCGGAAGAAGACAAGGACACTTTGTCAAATTTTAATTCAGCATCAAAGTTGAGAGAATCTTTGTCTGGATTATGGAGAAAAACCAAAGCCAGATTATTTTCAACGCAGAATAGTTCTCGGTTATAAACCACTATCACTTGCTGACGTCTGATTGGTATGGCTAATACAGCAGCAAGATTAGCCAAAGCATCAGCTTCTGCATTATAGGCTCGTCGAACATGTTCGATAAAGAAACCTTCAAAGGAGGAGGCCATAGAGAGTGCTATTCGATGATAAGGTATCAAATCTTGATGACGAACTTCATACGTTCCTCTGATCTGATTGATGATAAGCTTAGAGTCTCCATAAACTTCTAAATATTGAACATCCAGATGTTTAGCGAGTTGAAGACCAATGAGCAACGCATTGTATTCTGCAACATTATTTGAATATGATTGATCCAGAGAATAAGCCCTCTGAATAGTTAATCCCTCTGGGGATACAAGAACAATTCCAACTCCGGCGACAATATTGCCGTTAGGACCTATTCTAGATGCTCCATCAAAGAATAGACGCCAGGTAGGAACTTCTTCAGAAACCAGATTTGAATCCAGAATTTCATCGGGAATCTTATCATATAATTTAGAATCTTCTGGGACTGCATGAGCTGCTAGAAAATCAGCAAGAGCTTGTCCTTTAACCGACTTCTGAGGAATATAATGCATGTCATATTGGGCTAACAAGATTCCCCAATTAGCTAGTCTGGAGTTGAGAATACCAGGTTTCTTCATCATAATCCTGATGGGATTCACTCTGGAAATGACATGAATCATTTGACCGATAATATAATATCGCGTTTTCTGAACAGCAAACATTAATGCTAGGCATTCTTTCTCGATTGGAGAATAACGCGGTTCAGCGCCTGTCATTGTGCGACTGAGATAATAAATGGCCTGTTCATGACCATCTTTATTTTTCTGGGCGAGTAATGCACCAAGAGAATGATCCATAGCTCGAACATATAGAAGAAATGGTATTCCCGAGACGGAAGGTACCAAAACTGGAGGGTTCATGAGGTCATCAAATGCTTTTTGACATTCTTCGTTCCAGATGAAAGATACACCTTTCTTCAGAAGTTTGTTGAATGGTCTGCAGCGTCCTGATAAGTTGGAAATGAATCTCCTGATATAAGCAATTCTTTCTTGAAATCCTCGTAGCTCTTTTAAGGTGCATGGAGGACGCATCTCTTGGATGGCTTTGATCTTCTCGGGATCCACGTGTATACCTTTAGCGGTAATGATGAAGCCGAGAAATTTACCACTAGAGACGCCCAGGAAGGACTTAATAGGGTTCATTTTAAGTTGATGCTGACGCATTATATCAAAGATAGTCTTCAAATCTTGGATATGATCCTCCTTTCGTCGACTTTTGACTGCAATATCATCAACATAGCATTCGACTATTTTTCGAAGATGTTCGCGAAATATAGTGCTCATTGCTCGCTGATATGTTGCTCCTGCATTCTTGAGACCAAACGGCATCACTGTATAACAGTATGTACCGATCGGCGTTCTGAAGGAAGTGTGTTTTTCATCATCCGGAAACATTTTGATCTGGTTGTATCCCGAATACCCATCCATAAATGACATTCGTTCGAAACCACATGTATTGTCGATCATGACATCAGTAATTGGAAGAGGAAACTCGTCTTTAGGACAAGCAGCATTGAGATCGCGAAAGTCTATACAGACTCGGATCTTGCCAGTCTTTTTAAGGACAGGAACGATGTTAGCCACCCATTCAGGATGTTGTTCCTCTCGAATAAATCCAGAAGCCATAAGCTTGTTGACTTCAGCTTCAATTGCATCCATAATGTCTGGACGAAATCGTCGCTGTTGTTGTTTGACCGGTTTAGCATTTGACATGATATTGAGTTTGTAAATTACGATCTTCGGATCTAGTCCTGGCATATCCTCGTAGCTCCAGGCGAAGACATCGATATAATCACGAATAAGCTTGATCATGTCTTGCTTATCTATTTCTGAAAGACTCTCACTGATGAATATTGGTTTAGGAGAACCTTCTTCACCAACATCAATTTGGATCAGTTTATCTTCAGTAGGAGGTTCCCTCTGTTCGAACCTGAATTCCCATTGATTATCTAATCTTTGAGCCCATTGTTCTGATTCAGGTGATATTTCAAAATCATCCTCATCTTCATCATTTTCTTGTGGGCCATCAACAGAGACCATATTGATGGATAGAATAGAGCGATGAAGATCGCCAACACTCGTGTCAGAATCCCAAGAGAGAGAATCAGAAGACTCAGATCGTTCATCTTCAGATTGTTCGTCTTTATTGAATTTTGACTCTTCATGGACTATGTTGATAAAGAAAGTAGGAGCAATGTAACCTAAACCACATTTTGTCCTTCCGTATTTTAATAGAGGAATTCGAACAGGCATTCTTCTTCCTTTCCCATTATTGAGACTGGTTCTAAAGTCATAACCCATATTCTTGATGATATTTTTGGATTGTTGACTGTAGCGACGCAGTTGTAACCTTCCAGTATCATCGTTTATGTCATCTTCTTCCAAGTTAGGAGGATTCTGAGGTCCTTTATAGAAAAATATTAGATTTTCTCCCTTCTTTCGACTGGGGACCACAAAGTATGATGTCTGTATAGAGTCTAATGATACGTCTGTATGAAGAGCTTGAACAACCCCTATAGTTAGTGGCTCTAAGCTATTTAGCAATTGTAAATAACTTTGTACATAACCACAAACATCAATATACTGCAAAGGAGATGCTTCATTAATACTAGATGCTGTATTTACAACAGAAGGCTGAGCCTTATCAGACTTAGTCAGATTAATGACAAAGGGGGAAGAAGAAGAATAGTTAGAATTTTTGTTTCGATTAAGATCGATAACAAAAGGCTCAGAAGAGGTGAGCTCCCTTGAAGAAGACCGTGGATAAGTAATGCGTCCACTGACTGGAATGACTAGAGTATCTGATCTAGCCTGAGAAGATGTAGGGGGAGTGATGAGTCCACTGAAAGAAATGATCAGCGAACTTTGTGAAGCTTGGGAAGATGGTGCAGTAGTGCGTCCACTGACAGAAATTATCAGTGAGCCCTGGGCAGATAATGAAGTAGTACGTCCACTGACCGGAATTATCAGTGAGCCTTCTTCGGGTGATCTAACAGACTGTAGAGGAGTAATACGCCCTTTTACAGGAATAACAAAAGTGTCAACTTTGGATGTCTCATCTTCATTATCCATAGCTTGCAAGACTTTCGAGTATTCATCTTTGTACATGCGAGCGTCATTGAAGTAAGCTTCGACTCCTTTGAATGGGTAAAGATCTGCCACTTCTTTTTGAACCTCTCCATTATCATCAACATATTTGAAGCACTGATGAAGGGTTGAAGGTACGACATTATGTTCATGCAAGAATGGTCTTCCTAATAGAGCATTGTACGAGCAACCATGATTGTCGATGATGTAAAAAGTAACCTTAGTACGAAGATCGCCTATTTGAATTTTAAGGCGAATCTTGCCTAAAGGCTCACTTTTTCCTTGATTGAATCCCAAGATGGTAGTGATAGTACTGGAAAGACTATGCACAGGTATCTTCAATGCATCTAACATAGCCTTTGGCATAATACTGAGAGCGGATCCTGGATCAATCAGTAAACGATCAACCTTCATAGAATCAATATATCCTGTATGATATAAAGGACGATCATGTCGATTATCCTCTAGCAGCATATCGTCCTGCGTAAAGGTAATGTTTGGAATAAATTCCAATACATTATGGCAATGAGAAACAGGTCCTGTTTTCAACTTCTTGAGAAGAGTTAAGCAGGTTTCTGCTTGCAGCAGTGCTTCACTTAAAGTTTCTCGAGTCTCTTTAGAGAGGCGTAAGAGCTCGAAGATTGATAATTTAGCTGGGGTATTGGCTAGTTGAGCCAATATATCAAAATTATAAGGCTTTTTAAGTCCTGTAGGAGATGACTTCTTCAATGGTTTGTCGAAGCGGACTTGTTGTTTGCCTTTGTCAGCTGCTGTTGGTTTAGAAGGAACTGTCTCAACAGGAACATTTAAAGGCTCTTCAGTAGAGACTGGAGTTGAAGCTGTAACCGAAGGAACATCAGAAATTTCTTCAGGAACCTCAGCATAATCTTTCAAATATACTTTTCCTGACCGAGTTCCAGCATGAACTTCAACTTCAGATTCTGGTTCAAGGTCTATGGAAACCATGCTGCAATTCTTTATTTTGCTCTTGGTTCTTTTATGTTTGATGAAAGCTTCATTCCAGAAACCAAGGCCAACACGAGATTGATTATGTCTCATGGTGATGGCCAAAGGTGCTCGGAGTCCCTTGTCTGAGTTCAAACCTGGGGCAGTGGCTAGATCATAACCCATTTTCGCCATCAATTCACGAGATTGTGAACTGTATAAATGAAAAGCAGGTTTGTACCTATCTTCAATTTGAGGTACAGATTTTATCTTCGTAGAGAATGAATTTCCTGCTGAGATGAAAGTAGAGGTTAGATAAAAAATCGGGTGTGAAACTAGAAGTCACATTGCATGACTTAGTCTTCCCGAGCTTCTTTTTAGATGAGGAAATCTTCCGAGGAGAAGAGGAAGACGTCTCAAACTCTGTCTTTAAGTCTAGGTGAATCCACATGATTTCTTCCTTCTTAGTTGTGACAGGAACAAGTCCGTCATTCTGTGCTGGTGGGATGTTTATAACTTCGAGAGTTGCTTTGGGGATAGGAACAATCCCACTTTCCACCATTAAGGGAGGGAAGTCACCGAACTGCATTGAAATTACATTTGCTGTGACTGTTTTGTCTTTGGGTGTTAAGGTCACAGCTCCTGATTTAATCATCTCTTGAATCTTCCCTTTTAATAC
This sequence comes from Iris pallida, assembly GCA_029216955.1. Taxonomy (NCBI): domain Eukaryota; kingdom Viridiplantae; phylum Streptophyta; class Magnoliopsida; order Asparagales; family Iridaceae; genus Iris; species Iris pallida. The sequence goes on from JANAVB010038419.1 coordinate 545,569, forward strand.
ATAGCAAGACCGGATTGTATGACCCAGCATTCTATGATATGGACAGTATTTTGGATGATCTGTCTTATTGGCTTCATCAGGCTTTTTAATTTCTGGCAATTGAATCTTATTACCTTTGAGTAAGCATTCAAAGATACCCTGAACATCGTCATCATCGAAAGAATATTCTTCTTTCGGTCGAGGAGACCTCTGTTGTTGATTTGTTGGAGCTGAAGTAGCTTGGGTAGTCTTTACTTCTTGACTACTGCTTTGGAGATTGACTTCAAGAGCTTCTTTTCCTTTGCGATTGTTGGGTCGAGTACTATTGCTAGCACTCTGATTTGATTCTTTGGAAGCCATTTGTACCCCCAGACCCTTAAAGGTCTCAGCACTGACCTCGGCAGCCTTGGCACTGACGATGAATGAAGGCCAATCTTGGAACTGAGTGGATCCTGTCCACATGCTGATAATTGGTAAGAGGTTCGACTTGCAAGTGTCGATCGTAACAGCATCGGGAGTTCCAAGAGGCATTTTGAGGGCTTCTCTTCTGAATCTCTCAATGAATTCCTCAGTGGTCTCATTATTCTTCTGTTTGATTCTTATGAGGGCCGACATGGTCATATCATTGAGTCCTTCGTAGAATCGTTCAAGAAACATTTGTTTAAAACCGGTAAATGAGATAATGCACCCATCATGGAGACTTCTATACCATTCATAAGCCGTTCCTTTGAGACATCCAATGAACACCCGAGTAAGGAGAGCGTCACTTGGTTGCAGTTGATCAATCATTACTTTAAAATGATTAATGAACTGACTTGGAGAGGTTGTCCCATCATAGAAAGAGATGGTCGGAGGTTTGTATTTTGGTGGATACGATACCTGCTTCCATTCTATCGGATAAGGCTGTTTGATGCCTAACCTTTGTAAACCATCCTTCTGTTTGAATGCCTCGAATTGAGTTTTGAGATTCTTCAATTCTTCAGAGACAACTCCCGAAGATTGTGGAGTTGTGGCTTGTAGAGTGTAATTGGGAGGAGGGACTGCAGCATATGTACCACCCCCAGCTCCAGAGTGACTTGGTGTGGTTTGTACAGGAACATTAGATTGTACCCCCGGAATAGTAGAGGGTTCAGGGTTTGGAACAACAGGGGTATTCAATACCACTGGTGGTGCTGTCTGTTGTTGAGCCTGCATTAGAGTGTGCATAGCACTCAATGTATCTGCCATAGCTTGCAATTGTTGTTCTAAAGAAGAAATCCTCTGTTTATGAGCCTCATTGCTAGTCGAAGGTTCATGATCACTTTCTGCCATGTAAGTGGTAATCATTCGAGGAATAGATGATGAAACAGTCTGTTCTGAATCATCACTGTGTGAATCAGTATCTTTCCCAGGGCTTTTTACAGGAGTCAATACTGGAAAATTGGACTCTCCAAGGAAGTCTTCTGTGATCTCCGGATTACCACTTGGATGAGAAGAAGAAGAGGCTCTGGTCAAGGCTCCGGTCCTGGATCGAGTGCCGAGATAAACACCATCTTCAGAGTCTGATATAGCATCAGACCGTATGCTACCCCCAATATTTCTGGAAGTCATATTGACAGAAGCATAAAGAGGTTCATCTTCATCCAACATTGGTTCATATTGAATCCGTTCGAAAACAGATTGTCTTTTTGGTGAACAACAACATTGGATGACAACCCGAGGTTGGAAGTCACAACCATGCTTTTTATAGCGAATATGGGCAATGTCATAGCCAGATGGAGTGTCAATTCTCTGTTTATTTTGCAAATATTCTCGAAGATCTGTAGGAACAGATTGGGAAGTATTTGAAGATAGTTTCTGTATAGAAACTTGTCTTTTGTTCTTCTGTCTTCTTGGTTTCTGAGTGTATAAAGACTGATTAATTTGAGCCACATAGTTCTTGGCATATTCTGCATCAGGGTCTAATATACTTGTCTCAGTGGAACCGAACCGATTCTGATTAAGCTTATTACGAAGATCCATGGGAGATTTGACTTTAATATCAGTCTTGGATACTTGTAATTTGCCTTTCTCAGACCGAAAATTTTTGAGAGAAGGAAGATGAGTATTATTCCGACTAGGAGTCGGTAATAATCCATCTTTGGAGGAATTAGCCAAAAGGCGTTTTCCATTGTTTGATCTAGTAAGAGTACTAGTCAAATTAACTCCAGAGGTAAATACCTTAGGAGTAGAGGAGTTGACTAAAGAGTCTTTCTCCTTGGTTGGCACAAGATGTGCAAGTTGAGGGGGAATCATTTGTATGTTCTGTGGAAGAGAACCCCCAATTTGATTTTCAGAAACAGTCAAAGGACTGTATTTGTTAGCATACGCTGACTTCAGTTTGGACTTCTGGTCATACGCTGCCTTTTTATTAGCATACACTGGCTTTGGCTCAGCGTACGCTGCCTGATGTTGGCTTTTGTACGCTGCCTTTGCCGTACGCTGCCCTTTGAATGCCATACGCTCAGAGTCATCAATGGCTAAAGAGCCGACTGCTGTCGTAAGAATAGAGGGAGAAGGGACCTTGACATGTCCAGAGATGGTTTTCCTTGGACATATTGACTTGGTTAAAGAACCAATTTTGTCAGCGTGACTAGGGGAAACCACTGTTGCCGTGTTCCGAGAAGCCGAAGTGTGCTTAGTTGAAGTTGAAGACATGTTCTTGTCAGCATGAGAAGTGACAGAAGCATCTCGGACTGCTGCAGAAGACTTAGGGACATAGATGGAGTGTCCCTTCTTCTTGGCAACAGGAAGAGCAGAGGAAGCAGTGCGGCCCTCCTTCGCCTTGAGCATTTCTTCATAAGCCGATTGGTCGAATTGTACAACCATCGTCTTCTTCGTCAAGCCGATCGACGAAGTATCGCATTGAGTTGTTGCTATCTCATTGGAGGAGACAGCTTTCCCCAGCAGAGTCGCCAATTTGTTTTCCATAAATAAATTTACTTTATTTATTTTGTATCTGAGAAAATTACAACTGTAGGAATCTAATCTAGAAGACGATTACTTTATCCCTTGGACGATGCGATGAAGAAAACTCGAACTTTGAAGAACTTGGACAGCAACTGGGCAATCTCTCTGTTCTCTCTGAAAAATGATTGTAGTCTCTGATGAAGATGAAGAAACTCTTTTTTTATAGAGTTCAGGATAACTGTCCTTAAGCATACGCTCAGGTAGTTACTTGACGTGTGCATAACTGCAGGGACGCGTGGCGAATTCTGATGGAGACACATTAGCGTGCGGTTGAAAGTAGTGGAGCATGTTCAGGAGAGATTGATGGCCTGGATGCCACGTTGCATAACTTCTAGAGAAGTGGATAACTGGTACAGGACACGTGAGAACGTGTGTTGACTGTAATCCTGGATATGGTTGCTGTAATACGCTGCCTCGTTGAAGGAGAATTTATACGCTGACTTGGACAGCGTAGTGCCATAGGAAATCCATACGCTCACTTTATGGGCAAGGAGTCATGTGAGGTCATACGCTCGCTTGGTTAGCAAGGAATCATGTGAGGTCCATACGCTCACTTGACTGGGTGAAGAAGGAGTCATGTGAGGTTAATACGCTCACTTGAGAAGTGGCCACGTGGCTATCATCAATCTTCTTTGGTACACCATATCTTTCCATAACTGACAAAATCTTCTCGAGCGTCGTGACTGCGGATTTGACGGCTGACAGACTGTCAAAACTGACAGTAATGATGGCTTTTGTATTTATGAAGGCTGCTGAGTTGTCCTCGTAAAAGACAAAACCGACTCTTCGAAAACCTATACGACGGTTACTTTTCTCGTGACAGCTGTCTTTGCACGAAAGGTGAAGTGTCAGATTCATTCCTCATTTAAACATATGCTGTGCTGTCACTTCAGTAAATAATAAAATATTTACTGAGCGTATGGCTTTTGAATGAGCGTACAACTCTGAATTGAGCGTATGGCTTCAACTGACATCTGTCTTTAAGCGTATGGATGAAAATGACAGCGTGTCATAATTTTCCACATCCTACACACCGCAGTGTAGATTTAGAAAACTAGTTGATATCAATCTATATGCATGGGTACCAAAGACTAACTTTTCAGGACCCAAAAGAATATGGGTACCAAAGGTCACATTTACTCATGGTGTAGGTGGACCTTCCCTCTCACACTAGAAGCAAATGGAATCCCGATAGTGGGTGCTCGTGACATATGATTGGAGATGCTAATCTATTCGCAACACTATCGATAAAAAGGGAAGGATATGTATCCTTCGACAATAATCTAAAAGGCTATATCATAGGTAATAGTACAATTGGTTATCCTCCTTCCGTTATTAAGGATGTCTGTTTAGTGACCGAGTTAAAGCATAACTTGTTCAACATTAGTCATCTTGCTGATCATGGACATGATATTAACTTTGAAAAAACTAAATACTTTATTTATGATAGATCAACTGGAGATATCACTTTTGAAGGGATAAAAGAAGATAACATATATATTTTCTATCTATCTAGAGATACTAACAATGCAGAAAGATGCCTCTATGCTCACAAAGACGAAAGGCTATTATGGCACCAGTGTCTTGGTCATGCCAACATGGATACTATATCCAGATTATCAACCAAGAAGCTAGTGAGAGGCCTGCCGGACATCACATTCAAGAAGGACACGGTATGTGCCGAATGTGAAAAGAATAAGGCTACCAAATCTTCCTTTAAATCCATAAACACTTTAAGTAAAACCCGACCATTGCAATTACTTCACATGGATCTATTTGGTCCTAGTAGAGTAGCCAGTCTTGCGATAAACTCTATGCTTTTGTTATCGTTGATGACTTTTCAAGATTTAATTGGGTTTTCTTTCTTGCAAATAAAAATGATACCATTTCAGTTTTCAAATTTTTTGCTAAAAAGGTCCAAAACGAAAACGGCTACATGATTACTCGTATCCGAAGTGATCATGGTGGCGAATTCAAAAATTTTGATTTTGAAAAGTTTTGTGAGTTAAATGGCTTTAATTATGATTTTTTGTGTCCTAGAACTCCTCAACAAAATGGTATTTGTAGAGCCTAAAAATCAAGTTGCGCCATGTTTGTACTACTCACCCTAAAAATCAAGTTGCGTCATGTTTGTACTACTCAGCAATCAAGTCGCGCCCAAAAAATCAAGTTGCACCACTGATATGAAGCCCAGAAATCAAGTTGAGCCAATGCTCAAGTTGTGCCACATATCAGATTGCGCCTAAATCATATTGCGCCTAAACCTACGTGGCGCCTGACAGTAATTGTCATCATTAACTGACAACACTGACAACTGACAGTACGTTAAACAAAGAATTTTTTTCGAATCCCGTAAAGTGTGGCGCTCGAGACAACTTACTGTCATTGATGACAGCTGTTCAGGCGCTCTGTAAGTTACGCTTAGGCGCAACCTGATCAAACTTTCTTTATGGACTGACACGTAACTCAAATGATGCCACGTGCCTATGCACTGAGTAGCGTCTAGGCGCAACCTGATCAAGCACAGTTTGACTTTCTGACTAAATCTCGTGTAACCTGACAAAGTTGAAACAACTAACGTTCTAAAGCAGGATGATGTGGTGCACATGCCACTAATATCTTAAAACGTGTCTACTACTCTGTACACGACCATGCGTATCTCAATCATATGATGCCATGCGTCTAAATACAGTTAGTCCATCGTTCGAGTAATTGAATAGAAGTTGGCGCAACCTGAGGTTGGCGCAACCTGAAGTCGCGCAGTTCAACCTCGCGCACATCAGAATAACTGCTAAAATAGTTATTTCCATAACTCTATAAATAAAGTTTCCAATCATTATCAGGGGATCAGAAATCAAAAGTTCTTACAAATTTGTTGTCGTATTCTCCAGAGGCTGTAGTCTTCAAGTTCACATAGTCCAAGTGATAAAGCGATCGTCTTCTGATCGGATTCCTAAAGTTGTACTTTTCCAAAATTTATTGTACTTTGTATGATTCTTTTCAAGTTTGGAATAAAACTTTTTGTTTTTGTAGACAAAATGACGACTCTGCTTGGGATGACTTTCTTCTCCAACGAGAAGGTGAAAACTCAATGTGATACCGCGTCAATCGGCAAGACGTAGAAGACCCTGATTTTTCAAGTCAACCAGATAGCCTACGAGGATATGATCAACACCAAGAGCACTCAGCACAACAGAGTGCGCTCTGTGTGGACTCCTAAGCCTTCCACTGTTTCTGTTGCCCAAGCGTAACCCATTCACTCTGTTGCCAAGGTGCAATTTGCCTCTATTGCCAAGGCGCAATCTGCTTCTGTTGCCCAGGCGCAACCCATTTACTCTACTGCCAAGGCACAATCTGTCTCTGTTGCCAAGGTACAATCTGCCTCTGTTGCCAAGCACAATATGCTTCTGCTGTCAAAGCGCAACCCATTCACTTTGCTGCTAAGGCGCAACCCACTCACTTTACTATCCGAGCGTATTCCACTCACTTGGCATCCAAGGCGCAACCAGTGGCCCATTCTCCCATGTCGCAACCTATGCATCCTGCTGCCCAGATGCAACTTATATACTCTGTTGCCCCTGCCATGGAGCAACCTATGCATCCTGCAGCCCAGGCGCAACTTGTACACTCTGTTACTCTGGCACAACCCAAGGGAAAATAGCCTTTTGGCTATTCCCTCTTCTTCTCCAGTTTTGAACTTGGAAAAGCAATGCTCTAGTGCTAATGCTAGACAGAACACAGGGAAGGGCCCTTTAGCACTTCTTCAACTTGCGCAACCTGCGCCTACTGTGGTTCAACAATAAAACAGAGGGAAATGCTTTTTAGCTAACCCTTCACAAAATAAAGGAAAGCACCCTTTGGTCTTTTCTCAATCTTCCTCGAAGGAAAATATCTCAGACTGTACATTTACACCAGTCAAAACAAAAATTCCTTGGAACAGAGATTCTTCTATTCTCAATAGAGGTCTTTAAATCTCCGCTAGGGGAAGAATGCTGATCAAAGAGATGCACCGGGAGCAGAATTATCTGATTTGTGCGCCTATCTCAACAGGCGCCAATCAGTATCAACCTCGGTAAAATGCAAACATCCTATGTCAAAGGCCAACTTGCGCCAGAAATACATCTTTGAAGAGAAAGATCCAACCATTTATGCCAATGAGTTAAGTACTTCCCTGTACACCCACGGAACTAAGCATCTTAAGAACCGGAGCCATGTTCCTAACATCTTTAAGGAATACGTTCCTCCGACTTCTTCTTGTCCCGTGGTAGAAACTGATCTCCGGGAACGTCTTACACAAAAACGGAAGATCACAAAAATATCTCACTCACCTCTAAACCATCCATCAGAATGCCACTGCGTTCATGAAGTGGTTATCAAGTGTTATTGTCAATCGGCTGATCTGTCTTCGATCGTCTGAACTATGCTTCAACTCCTGAACCCATGATGGTAGATGAAGATGAGCTGTTATATGCTTCTATCAATATGACTTCCCAGGACACTGGAGGTAGAAAATCTTCAAAGCATGGGGCGTCTCGCAATCCGAGTCAGCAGTACTTGGGTCAACTCCGTGAATCCAGTGTAGGGGTCTTTCAACATACCAGATCAAAAAAAAATCAGAATTTGGACCAAGATGTCTTTAATCAGGAAGATCTTCCCATCACTCATCTGGGGGAGGATTTTCTATCTGACTTTGACACAAATAGTGAAAGCTCTGAACAAACTATCTCGTCAATAGTAGCAAGAGAGTTTACAACATATGTCGTTACAGAAGACCAAGACGCTTCTAGTTCTGTCCGTCAAGAACAACGAATTGGTGCACTAGAAGACAAACTGAAGACCATGGCTGAAATGGTCGTAAGTATGCACACCATAATCGTGGCTCAACAAGCAGTGCCACCGGTTATGAATCCTGCTACAAATCCTGAGCTTATAGTATCTTTTGTTGCTGTTAATGTTGGTCTGGGGGTACCGCTTCCCCAGGTTGCTTCTGTACCGATTCAAGTCGCTCCCAGTCAGTCTAGTACTGGGGGTGGTAATTATCATGCTGTTCCTCCTCCTAACACTTCGAATCAACCCACCGATTCACAATCCCCATGGGATGCTAATGAGGCTGTAAAACTCTTACGCACCCAGTTCGAGGCCTATAAACAGAAGGATGGTCTACAAAGACTTGGGATAAAACAACTTTATCCTGTGGAATGGAAGGAGGTTTAATTTCTTCTTAAATACAAGCTTCCTACCATTATGCTGTTTGATGGCAGCACTTCTCTAAGTCAGTATATCAATCACTTTGAAGTGGTAACTGATCAATTGCAGCCAAATGATGCTCTTCTTACCAGGATGTTCGTCGGTTGTTTAGCCGGTGCAGCATATGACCGGTACCGTAGTTTGTCTGATGGTTGCATAACTTCCTTTGCTGGTTTCAAGCAAATGTTCTTGAAACAATTTTATGAGGGGGTCAATGACATGACTATGTCTGCCCTTATTAAAATTAAACAAAAACATAACGAGACAACTGAGAATTTCATTGAAAGATTCCGTCGTGAGGCACTTAAAATGCCCCTAGGAACTCCATCTACCGTAATAACAGACACTTGCAAATCAAACTTATTGCCTATTATCAGCATGTGGACATGATCAACACAATTCTAAGGTTGGCCTTCTTTCATTGTAAATGCTAAAGCTGCGAAGGTTAGTGCTGAGAAGTTTAAACAGTTAGGAGTTCAAATGGCTAATCCTAACCAAGATGAACATCCTACATTCGACAACAATAATTGCCAGAACAATCGTAAGGGCAAGGAAATGCTAGCCATCAATCTCAAGGGTAAGGAATCATTGGCTGTCAATGTTATTCAGCCTACACCCACTCCATCAGCACCACCACAAAAAGTACCTCGTCCAAAAGAAGAGTACTCTTTCGATGAAGATGATAACATGAGCATCTTCGATTGCTTGATCAAAAGCAATAAGCTTCAACTGCCGGTGGCAAAATGGCCAGAGGAAGTTGGTAAGACTGATCATCCTAAATATTATGTTAATCACAGGTTTATAGGGCATCCAACTCGAGCATGCTACGTGCTCAAGGGCAAAATCCAAGAGATGGTCAACTCTGGTGTAGTTACTCTCCAATAGAACGAGAAAACTGTGATGGCCAATGTCATCTCTGTGTAATTTGATGACTTTCCATCGCAACTAGTACAAGATAGTGTCGTCCCTATTCCGAGGGCTACTCTTGAGATCGTGAATCTTCCACCTCTCCAAAATGAGGGTCTTGTTCCACTATCTACTAATAAAGGAGAAATAATGTGGATTCATCCAGATGTAGTGGCAGACTTTGAAGCGCCTTCTTCTTCCAATAAAAAAAAGTGATCTAAAACTAAATCAAAAAGCTGAAACATGGTATCCTTTGAACCTGTAGTAGAAGAAGAAATTTTAATCGGCACCAGATCTGGGAGACCTTACCTCCGAGAGTATTCCGAAACTCAAGAGAATCCTGCTCCATCTCCTGACATTATTCCTGCATCATCTTCTCCTGTTGAGAATATATCATCTACATCTTCGCCAGTAGTGGAACCGATTCCTCCCAAACCAACATCAGCAGACAAAGGAAAACAACCTGTCCACTTTGATAAGCGTTGAAGAAGTCCTCATCTCTCCGACTTAAGAAGCCATATAATTTTGACATACTGGCTCAATTGGCTAACACTCCAGCGAGATTGTCAATCTTCGAACTCTTACGTCTCTCAAAAGAGACTCAAGAAACGCTGAGTGAGGCCTTGATGCAGGCTGATGCTTGTCTTACTCTCCTCAAGAAGCCTAAAAAGGAGCCTGTCAGTTGTACACATTGTCATAGTGTATTCGAACTGATACCCAACATCACTTTTACACAAAATGATATGTTGTTGGAAGACGATCGTCATGATCGTCCTCTCTACTTCACAGGATATATGGACACCATGAAAGTTGATCGCATTTTGATTGACCAAGGGTCTACACTTAGCATTATGCCGAAGACTTTGCTGGATGCTTTGAAGATCCCAGTGCACAACCTTTCTACAACTATCACTACTATCTTGGGGTTCAATCAAGGAAGAAGTGAACCTTTGGGGAAGATACGCCTGGAACTTCAAATCGGCAATCTTCGTACGAAGGTGACTTTCTACGTGATTAATAATCATGGCTCATATAATGCTTTGCTAGGAAGACCATTCCTCCATGAACACAATATTGTACCTTCTACTCTCCACCAATGTTTCAAATATGTGGATGGCAATGGAGAAGTTCGAAAAGAAGTTGCAGGCTTAAATCCTTTCAGGGGGGTTGAAGCATACTGCAACGATTCTCTTATGTACGAAAAGGAATTCATGAAGGTGGTATTAGCAATGGATACTGACGAAGAACAGAAAGGACTGCCAAATAACACTCTGGTGGTCCCTGTCAAAGGACGTACTTCCTGTCCTTAGTCTTCTAAGACATTAACTATTTATCTTCTTTCTCACAAGAAGCAGCCTTCTGGTGTTAGACAGAAACAAAGGGAGCTCACCTCTTCCGAGCCACATGTAATCAACCTTCGTCGTAAAAAACCCTTCCTCCTTCTCGTTCTTCTTTTCCTCCTTTGGTTATCAATCTGACTAAGCCTTCTACGGCTAAAGGTCCTATTGTAAATGATGATGTAAAGATCAATAAAGTAGCATCTCCTTTGCAGTATACTAACGTCTCTTATCATACTCGATGTTATTTGGATATGCTAGATAGCTTTAAACTACTTAAAATAGGAGTCGTATTATATCTCCAAAATGTGGTATCATTTGAATCAATACAAGAATCGTTCTTCCTAGTGCCTTCTCGAAAGAAAGGCGAAACTCTTATACTTTTTAGTAAAAGAACAGAACAAAAAATCATGCCTGAGAACGATAATAAGGATGATACAGGAAGGCTACAACTACGTCGTTATAGTCCACAATCCAAGGCAATCATCCGTAAAATGGGCTATTATTTCAAAACTGGTCTCAATGGAGGCAAAGGAAGGCGAACTCCTATTCGTATTCCTGTTCCAAAAGGAAAATCACAACAATACTATAGCAAAACAAAACATGGGCTGGGCTATACTTCACCAGTTATAACTCCACAAGCCTCTGAATCTGATAAAGATGAACGCTCTAATTCTTCATATTCCATTTTATGGGACTCTGACACCAGTATTGGTCATGTCCATCGGGTGACAGTATCTTCTAATATAGTGTCTGCCGAGTTCTCAGAAAATAACGAGGATGATATTGAAGAAGCTCCTGAAGCAGATTCTTGGGCACAAAGGATGGACACTCAGTGGGAACTCCATTTTGAACAACGAGAACCACCTACTAAAGATCAACTAATCTAAATCGATGTTGGAGAGAAATATGTACCGCGACCAATCTTTATTAGCAAAAATCTCCCAGAGGATGATAAACAAGAACTGATTCATCTCATTCGTGAATATATCGATGTCTTCTCCTGGAGCTATGAAGATATGCCGGGTTTAGATCCTCAGGTCGCAACTCATAAACTTAATATTTTGCCTAATACCAAACCAGTCAAACAACAGCAACGACGATTCAAGCCTGAGATGATGGATGCGATAGATGATGAAGTCAGAAAGCTTATCGCTTGTAGTTTTATCAGAGAAGAACAACATCCTGACTGGGTAGTCAACGTTGTACCAGTCTTGAAGAAGATCAGGAAAGTTCGAGTGTGCATAGACTTTCGGGATCTCAATGACGCTTGTCCTAAAGATGAATTCCTTCTCCCAATTACTGATGTCATGATCGACAATACTTGTAGATTCGAACAAATCTCTTTCATAGATGGGTTTTCTGGATACAATCAAATACGGATGAATCTTGAAAATGAAAAATATACTTCATTCCGTATTTTCTACGGAATATACTGCTATACAGTCATGCCTTTTGGTCTTAAGAACGCGGGTGCAATTTACCAGCGGGCAATGAGTACTATCTTTCGAGATCATTTGTGTAAGATCGTCGAATGCTATGTTGACGATATTGTTGTCGAAAGTCGTCTAAAGGAAGACCATATCCAAGATTTAAGAACCATATTCAATCGAATGCGTCAGCATCAACTCAAAATGAACCCCACCAATTCTTTCTTGGGAGTCTCTAGTGGCAAATTTCTTAGATTTATTATTACCTCTAAAGGTACACACGTTGATCTCGAAAAGATCAAAGCCATTCAAGAGATGCATCTTCCACGTAACCTAAAAGAACTACGAGGATTTCAAGGTCGACTTGCTTACATCAGGCGGTTCATTTCGAATTTGTCTGGACATTGCAGACCACTTACTCAGTTAATGAAGAAAGGTGTATCTTTTATTTGGACAGAAGAATGTCAACGGACATTTGATGACATAAAGCGATATTTAATGAGTCTACCGGTCCTAGTACCATCGATCTCAGGAATACCGGGCGATGGACCATTCATTGGGAGCTTTGCTAGCTCAGAAGAATAAAGAAGGTCATGAACAAGCTATCTATTACCTTAGTTAGACGATGATTGGAGCTGAACATCGTTATAGTCCGGTAGAGAAGGAATGCTTAGTCTTAATATTTGTCGTTCAAAAGACAAGGCATTACATCATCGGCCAAACCATTCATTTTATTTCTCGAGTCAATCCTCTTCGGGTCATAATGAAGAAGCCCAGTACACTTAATTCTTGGCTTGCTACATGGGCCATATTATTAGCATAATATGATATGGTGTATGTTCCACAAAAGTCTGTGAAAGGCCAAGCCCTCGCTGATTTTTTAGCAGCTCATCCTGTCCCTGAGATATCTAAACTCTATGATGAGATTGTAAATAAAACATTGGAATCAAATATGATCTCAGAAGAATTTCCTACTTGGCATTTATTCTTTGACGAAGCATCTAGAATTGGACCTGGATGTACCCTTGTCGCTGGAGTAGAAATTGTTCTCGTTTCATCCGATGGATTAGCTATTCAGAGAGCTTATTCCTTAGATGAATCATGCTCCAACAACGTGACAGAATACAATGCCTTGCTCATTGGACTCCAATTAGCTAAACAACTGGATATTGAATATCTCAAAGTATATGGTGATTCTAAGCTGATTGTTAATCAGGTTAGAGGTACATACAAAGTTCAACATCAAGATTTAGTACCATACCATGAAGCGGCAATTAGAATAGCTTCCTCGTTCAAAGGGTTCTTCATCGAACATGTACGTCGAACATGCAACACAGAAGCTGATGTCTTACCTAACCTAGCAGTGGTCTTCGCAAGTCCTGTCAAAAGACAACAAATGGTTGTTATATCCAATAGAGAACTATTTTATATTGAAAACAACCATAACATTGAATTCAATAATTCAACTGAAGTCAATGTCATCAGTGAAGATTGGAGAGCACCTTTCATCGACTTTGTAGTACATGATATACTACCTGAAGATCCTAAGGAAGCTACAAGTATTCGACGGTGATCGCTTCGATTTTATTATAATCATACCACCAAAACTCTCTTTCGACGAACTTTTGATGGATTACTCTTAAGATGTCTTGCTGGTGATGAAGCGAAGCAGGTATTGCGCGAAGCTCATGACGGTGTTTATGCAGCACATCAGCCCGGTCCCAAATTATAAGATTGTATCCGACGTATAGGCTACTACTGGCCCTCTATGGTATCAGATGCCATTGATTATGCAAGAAAATATCGAGCATGTCAAATTCATGCAGATTTTATTCACTAATCGTCGGAATTTCTTCATCCGAATGTTGTCTCATGGCCCTTCGAAGCTTGGGGCATGGATGTAATTGGTTCTATCAATCCTCCTTCATCGAAAGGATATCGATTTATCTTGGCTATAACTGATTATTTCTCTAAATGGGCTGAAGCCATACCTTTAGCTGAAGTGAAGACTAGCAGTGTTATCAACTTCATCAAATATCTTGTGATATACATATTTGGTGTACCTCGTCGGATCATCCATGATAATAGACTACAGTTTGTCAGTCAAAAATTTACTAGGTTCTGTGATGACAACAGAATCAATAATGTTGCTTCTATGACCTATAATCCTGCTGTTAATGGGTTAGCTGAAGCATTCAACAAGACTATAATCAAACTCCTCAAAAAGTTTGTCTCTACTAACAAACGTAATTGGAGTGAGAAGCTTGGAGAATATCTATGGGCTTATCGTACCACAGTCTGTAATCCTACAGACTATACACCTTTTTTCGGGTATATGGATGTGAAGTTGTCTTACCGCTGGAAATTCAAATTCCATCCTTTAGAATTGCCATTGCTAATGAACTTACTACAGAAAAATATGATCGTCTCCGGCTTCAAGAATTGAAGGAGCTCGATGAGAAAAGGCTACCAGCTCAACAACATATTGAATTATATCAGGCCCGCATTTCTAAAGCTTTCAATCGTAAAGTCAAAGTACGAACATTTCAGGAAGGTGAGCTAGTTCTTACGGTCATACGTCCAATGACTATGACCCACATGAGCAAGGGCAAATTCGAAGCGAAATAGGAAGGTCCGTATGTGGTGAACAAGGTTTTCTCAAATGGAGCCTACCAACTAATAGATATGGATGGCAGAATTGCTATGATGCCTATCAATGATAAATTTCTCAAGAAATATTATGTATAAGAGCAAAATATTTTTATTCAGAAAAATAATGTAAATAAAACTTATTTTTATTCGTATTATTTAAAAGCAGAAAGAGATACATAATATCAAGGGCGGGGATGAGGACCTGACCCTTTCCGGTTAAATACATGATTTGCCAGCAATTCAAACATCTTGTTGTCTGAACACACCACCAACTCACAGGCAGCTATCCTCGCAGCTTCTTCTTCAGCAGTCTTCCCAGGCTCCACCAACTTGGCAATCAGGTCCTGCTCTTGTGCAGGAACAGTTGAGCCTTCCATCACTTCCTTTTGAGAAGACACCGGAGGCTCAGCAGGAGGCGTCTCAGTTGTATCTTCAATCTTCAGAGTGAGCATATCTTCGAAAGACATTCTGTACTGAGAGAAAAGAAGTTGACAACATCTACATAAGTTCTATTCTATTTATATACAGAATGACTAGGTAATCGGCTTCGAGAACCGATACGAGTTTTCCTTCTCGAAAAAAATCCAACTGTTCATTCATTCACTTCTTCTACCTAAAAGAGTCCGATTGTTCATTCATTCTCATCCTCGAGAATCGAGGTGACTGTTCATTCATTCAGTTTCTCCTCCTCGAGAACCTCGAGGTGATTGTTCATTCATTCAGTTTCTCTCTCCTAAGAAGTTTGTCTATCTATTCATTCATCAGTCTTGGCATTTATTGTCTTTTATTTACTTTCTCGTAAATAAAGTCATAGATGATAAGTCCTCAAATATAAAATAGAAAAAAGAATTCACGTTCTCCGCACCTTTGAATTCCAATATCTATATCAGCAACTTGTCACGTCCCTATTACCTCTGACAAAGTTGTCTATTGAAATAACAATATTTTCAACATTATATTCTGCCACGTCCACTGAGCAGATGTAATAAATATCATTATTTTCTAATCAAGAAATATATCACGTCCAGTACCTCTGAATATATTTTCTATTCTATTACTTATATTTATAACAAGGTATGCAACAAGTAATGGAACCACAGAAAAAATTTCTTATTTCATTTTCTTTTGATTAACATGTTCAAAAAGATACATCATAAAGAAAAAAGATAACAATTTTTGGTCATTTTAATCTGAAGAATAAGTGATGAGTTCCATAATCCACTTCTTCAAGGCTTTAGCTCTTTCAGTACAAGAATCCAGCACCCGTCGACTGGCTTCAACCCTTCCTGACTCTGGGTCAAATGGGTGCACGGCGGCTGTTTGACGGACTAGTTCTTCATTTTGTAGCAGGTCAAAGTCATCCTTTTGACGTTTCAAAACATCTAACTGGTTGATAGCAGCCTGATGTAGTTGAGTTTCTTTTTCTACGCCCTGCTTGATGGCTTTGAGCTCTTCCTAAAGCCGGACGATTTCAGCCTCCAGATCAGAAGCTTTCTTTTTCTTATCCATAGCTGCAGCTTTATGACTCTCGACAGTAGAAGCTACTTCAGAGATCTGGACATCCATCTCGAAAGATTGTCTCATGAAAGCCAGTAAAAAAAGCTTCAAAATTAGCTTTTTTAGTTTCAGCCTCTCAAGCCATAGCTTCGTATTCTGCATTCACTAGCAGCTCAACGTCTCCTCTTTTAAGGTCTTTATAAACCTTAATTGACTCCTCCAGCTCATTCAAAATTTGCTCCAGGAAAGTGGCCTGAGCCTCATCTCCTTGGCTGCGGATCCCTCCAATTAAAAATGAGGTAGGATTTCTGACTGTGCTGAATGGAACATCCTCTCTCTCCATTACCCGATGAATTAAAGGCTCTAGAAATGTGAAGAAGACTTTGGTGAAGGAAGCCACCACAAACTTGTTAGCCGCTACAGTATTGGGGTGGCTATCACTTCTGCCGGAGTCTCTACAACTTTAACAGGTGAAGGCGCTTCATCTTGTACACTGATATGGGAAGAGCTCCCCTCTTCTGCTGGGGTTCCTTTGTCTAAGGGAGCCATCGTTGAGCTGGTGGATCCTGTAGGTCCTTCTGCAATTTATATATACAATTTGTTAAGAGCGATGTACGACGTTGAAGGAGTTAAGATAAATAAATTATTTTTTTTAGAAATCTACCTGAGCCGAGCATTGCACGTGGAGTCTCAAGAGGTCTGGATGGTTCCATCTGAAGCCTTGACATGGTGTCTGCAGACATTGTAGCTTGACTACTTCGAGCCCCTGATTCAGTTTGAGGTGGTAGAGTAATTGGAGTCTGCTATACTAATTCTTCAGTGTTTACTCCGGAAGCCTTGGGTTTTCTGCCTACTTCTTCAGAGATTCTGGGTTCATCGATTCCGGGACTAGCATGCCCTTCATCGATAACCAGGTTTTTCTCACCCTCAGCAGTTGACTGGCCTTCATTAGCCGGTAATTCTTGAGGTGATGGCACATCCACTAAAATTTGTCCCTCCTTAGCGGTACTATTCCAGTCATCACCAAATGAATCGTCACCATAGTCGCAATCTGCTAACACGTTTATCATCTCTCGATCCTTTTCAGAGTGAGTTGGATCTTGAGCCTCTGCAAAATTTATCACTCCCTCTTGAGGAGGCACATCTTTCTCTGGAGAGATGGTTACCGGAGTAACATGAGTTGGTGAAGGAACTGTTATCCCCACCACAGCAAGTACATTAGCAGGAATATTTACCATCAAAATATCCGATCTTGGGGCCTCTACAGTTGTGGCAGAAGGCTGGATATCTGCTGAAGTAGCCATTGCAAATAAAAGAATCAATCAAATGTACATCTTTAAAAGGAAAATATGTATCGATGTATATCAAAATCCTGATATTACCTTCCTGAAGTAGTAAATCTTGTTTCATATGGCTGGTAGATTTCGTCGGTGGAGGAGGGACAGAAGATGAATCAGCTCTCCGAGGAACTGGTCGGTTCACTAATAGTTTTCTCCTAACTTCCCTGCGTGATGGTGCAACCAGTTCCTCTGCAGCTTCAGTATAATCATCATCCAAATTGATTAAGGCAGTAGATGTTTCTTCTTGAGTAACCCCTCCTTATTTTTAAATAGAAGGAGTGGCTTCCTTCTCTCCGGAAGAGGTACTAAGGAGCATCTGTTTAGACTGAGAACGAGTTATTCTCGTGGTCGTTGGTTCATTTATGACCAATGAGGCCCTTTTCTTCTTTTCCTGAGCTCTAGGCGATCTATCATTAAGTTGAGGGACGGCCGTTGTCTCCTTAGTTTTTTTAACCCCTTGGTAGGGATTTCTCTTTTCGTACCTTTAAAGATACGTCCAAAGGATCATGTACCTAATCTGGATAGTTTTTGTCAATAGAAGCTTCCAACGGTGGATCTGCAGGATCTTTATCCTTTACATCTCGAAATAATTGTGCAGTGTATTCTCCTAATCGAGATCTCTTATCACTTGCAAAGCTATAAGCGAGATGGAAGCTTTCGATAAAAGTGTTTACCGAAGTATAAAAATTCACGTATGTATATAACATACGCGGGCCTTGCTGAAGATTATAAGGCTTGGAAAATACAACTTTCGTGCCCCTAGCGTTGTAATATCTCCAAGCCCTAGCTCTATCAATCAGATAGCCTTTGGCCTGCAGACAAGAAGTGGCATTACCCACATGAAGTTGATCATAGCCAAACTGTCGTGCAAATCGACTTGGCAAATATGGCTCTAAATAGCAGTCTTCTTCAAATCGGTAGACTAAGTGAGATGGGAGGATCATCTGTAGCCATGAAAGGATGGGTGGGCTTAGGTGGAGTGATGCCGCATCCAGATCTATTAACTTTCGAGGGATAGTCTCATATCCATGAGGAGGGGGACACCCTAAAATCTCTATGCATATCCACGATTCAATGCAAACCTGCATTCTGAAAGAGCAGTGCAATTCCAACGAGCGCTGGAATAACGTCGGATAAAATTTCTACCGACAGTTCCCATATTGGGATTCATCAGACATGGATGGTGAAGCAATAACCATCCTAACAAATATGTGTAAGGCATCTTAGTGCGAGGAAAATCTTGCCTCGTCGTCTTATCGTGAAGCATGGTATGCACAAACGAACGCAATTCTTCATTTAAGCGGCAGGTCATTGCCGATAGAAGATCAATCTTATATCCAAAGACAAGTCGTACTGCAGCAAATAGGACACCTCGGTAGAACCTATCAACTGCACTGGCTCTTGGAACTATGAAGCGTTACAGCCATAAAGAGAGAAAACCTGCTAGCTGGGCCTCTTTAGACATGGATCTATAACCCTGTCTGAGATAACTTTATGGGGTGTCACCAGCCTTAAACGGATGCCAGTCTGATATCTCCATGTTTGTGTTTCTCCATCAAATATTGTACGTCACTTTGACTGAGAGGCTCAAAAAAATGAGGAGCACATGCTTGACTCTTAAGTGGCTTATCCTTCCATGCGTGGCCCAGGAAGAGGTACGACATCTATTTGGTGATATAACAAGTACCTCTAGTGGCACTTTTATAGTAGAGAGAGCAGATCTTGTAATGACATAATAGTTCTTGAAAGACAGCGATCATCTGAGGATTGTCTTCTGCCATAGTATCCAATTCTTCATTTGTGGGCACGTACTCTTCATATGGATTGTCACCCATTGAAAGATGAGAGAGAAATCTCATCTCATGAAGTGCAAATCCTACTTCTCCATGGAGGGTCATGAAAGTTCCAATCTTATCGTTGTATCTCTCTACTAAGGCCAGAAACAAATAAGCATTCTAGCGAATATCGTAGACGGTGGTCCAGATGGCATCATAAAGTTCTAGTTCGAGGAGTTTATCCTTGAATTGATCCAAGATCCAGGTAGTTAAGCTGCTCCAGCATTTTATATCTGGGTTAACTAAACCTGTCATATGCATGGCGCGATCTGGATATCTTCCTTCAGCCTTCGCGAATGCATGCATTCTCAAAGATGGGTACTCTGACTGAAAGGAGTAGAGATGAATCCTCGGAAGGAATACAACCTGGTCTTAAACCTCTCAAGTGAGTGCTATATTTTTCAGAAGTGCAGTAAAAGGTGTCTTTGTGCTGCTGACCCATTTGATAACAAATTCCTCCGACTCTGGCCTGTTGGATTGGAATCAGGTCCCATGACATTCTTCGGGGGTAGCTCGCAAATTCATATTAAGATAAAGCCATAGACCTTAATATTTCTGTGAGGTATATAATTTTGTCTTTGCATTGGTATATTCTATCCTCTTTTCTTGCCTTAGGCTGGGAAGCCTTCTTGATGGCATCCACAAATAAGAAAGCATGCTTCTTATGGACCACACCATCAACACTCTATTGG
Organism: Iris pallida; assembly: GCA_029216955.1. NCBI lineage: Eukaryota > Viridiplantae > Streptophyta > Magnoliopsida > Asparagales > Iridaceae > Iris > Iris pallida. The sequence goes on from JANAVB010038419.1 coordinate 565,472, forward strand.
GTTTCTCCGTTCATTAAACTCAGCAGAGTATGGCTTTCTTGGGCCACAAGAATAGTTTTTCGCACTTTAGGGCCGTCATACTGAGGAAATGAAACATGGGATAAGTTCTCTTTATACTCTGGGATATTAAAGGCTGAAGCGAATCTCTCAGCATGAGGATCTTCTCTGAGGTCAACTGCAAAAAAATACATAAACAGAAGTTAGAAACAACTAGAGTGCGCAACAATCATAAATACAAAGAGCTATGCTGCGCTATCCTTATGATGAGCGACATCCTGGGTTGTGCAACAATTAAGTTGCGCAACATCCCGGGTTGTGCGACATATTGGGTTGTACGACAATTAAGTTGTGCAATATACTGGATTGTGCGACAATTAAGTTACGTAATATCTCGGATTGTGCGACTTACTTGGTTGTGCAACAACTTGATTGCGCGATATCCTTGGATTGCACAACAACTGAGTTGTGCGATAGCATGCGCAACACGGTTCGTAAGAACGAACAGTGGTCAAACAAGCAAGCACACCCTAATAAGGGGTGGCACAAAGTCTGTGACGCGCCAAAAACTCTAAGAAGAGGGGCGTAAGTCATTCAAATCAAAAATCAAGTCGGCCGCCATGTTCAAAGTCGTTTGTTCTCGGTCACCTTCCAAAGCAGGGTTAGTCGTTTCTTGTCGTGAAGAGGGAGGCGCATAATGTGGTGCGCGGGTCGACGGAGCACAGGACGAGGGTTCAACAACATTCTTCCCTTTATCGACGACGGTCTTCTTGGGTGCTATTACGTCGAGAAGATGATCGGAGGAAAGATCGAAAGAGCTCGAAGAATTCTCTCAGAAGATTAAAGCAAAGGTAAAGAGTTAAAGTAGGTTAACAAGGGGTTATTTTTAGCCTAAACAGAATCCTAACAGTCACCCCAAGCTGCACATAAAATATCGTAATAGCTCGCAACAAACTGCGCTAGATAGGCGCAACTTGACTCAGTAATTTCCACGATTCAAAGTATTTCAAAGTTTTGTGACATTTCAAAATTCGAAAACTTTGAAGGGGGTCTTGTAGAGCCTAAAAATCAAGTTGTGCCATGTTTTTACTACTCACCCTAAAAATCAAGTTGCGCCATGTTTGTACTACTCAGTAATCAAGTTGCGCCCAAAAAATCAAGTTGTGCCACTGATATGAAGCCTAAAAATCAAGTTGCACCAATGCTCAAGTTGCGCCACATATCAGATTGCGCCTAAACCTACATGGTGTCTGACTGTAATTATCATCATTAACTGACATCACTGACAACTGACAGCACGTTAAATGAAGAAATCTCTTCAAATCTCGTAAAGCGTGGCACTCGAGACGATTTGCTGTCATTGATGACATCTGTTCAGCGCGCTCTGTAAGTTGCACATAGGCACAACCTGATCAAACTTTACTCATGGACTGACACGTAACTCAATTGATGCCACGTGCCTATGCACTGAGTTGTGCCTAGACACAACCTGATCAAGCGCAGTTTGACTCTCTGACTGAAGCTCGCGCAACCTGACAAAGTTGAAACAACTAACGTTCTAAAGCAGGATGACGTGGCGTACTTGCCACTAATCTCTCAAAACGTGTCCACTACTATGTACACGACCATGTGCATCTAAATCATATGATGCCATGCGTCTAAATACAGTTAGTCTACGTTCGAGTAACTGAATAGAAGTTGGCGCAACCTGAAGTCGTGCAGTTCAACCTCGCGTACATTAGAATAACTGCTAAAACAGTTATTTCTATAATCTATAAATAGAGTTTCCAATCATTATCAGGGGATCAAAAATCAAGAGTTCTTACAAAATTGCTATTGCATTGTCTATAGGCTGTAGTCTTCAAGTTCACATTGTCCAAGGGATAAAGCGATCGTCTTCTGATCGAATTCCTAAAGTTGTACTTTCCCAGAATTCATTGTACTTTGTACGATTCTTTTCAAGTTTGGAATAAAACTTTTTGTTTTTGAAAATAGTGTTGTGCAGCAGAAGAATAGGACTCTTGGTGATATGACTAGAGTCATGTTGAATCAATTTTCTCTTCCGAAATATTTTTGGCAGAAGCTGTCAGCACAGCGTGCCATATTTTGAATAGGGTTTTGATTCGACCTATTTTGAAGAAAACACCCTATAAGCTTGGTTTGGTAGAGCTCCAAATATTTCTTACTTTCAAGTGTTCGGTTGTCGCTGTTTTATCCTGAATACCAAAGACAACTTAGGAAAATTTGATGCCAAAGTTGACGAAGGTATTCTTCTTGGTTATGCTGCCAAGAGTAAAGGATATAGAGTGTTCAACAAACGCTCCATGATTGTTGAAGAGTCCACTAACATAACTTTTGATAATGACAATAGTACAACTATCATTCCCGATGATGATGAACTTGCAACCTTCACTCCTGCGGATACACCACCCAAAACCAACTCTCTGGAGGGCTTACCAAAGAAGTTTCAATTCAAACATTCGCATCCAGAAAACTTGGTAATCGGTGAGGTATTGAAAGGGGTACCTACTCGATCTTCTTTGAGAGATTCTATTGCTAGCACTGCTTTTATTTCTCAGATTGAACCTAAAATTGTTTCAGAAACTTTTGACGATAAATTTTGGATATCTACAATACAAGAAGAACTCAACCAATTTGAATGAAATTAGGTTTGGAAACTTGTTCCTAGACCTGTTGATCATTCAATCATTGGTACTAAATGGGTTTTTCGTAACAAAGTTAATGAAGACGGTTCAGTCACTCGCAATAAGGCTCGTCTCGTAGCTCAAAGATACAACCAAGAGGAGGGTATCGACTATGGTGAGACGTATGCTCCTGTTGCACGACTTGAATCTATTCGGATGCTTTGCACCTTTGCAAATTTCCAAAACTTTAATCTTTTTCAAATAGATGTGAAAAGTGCTTTTCTAAATGGTTTTATTAAAGAAGAGGTTTTTGTCAAGCAACCCCCTAGTTTTGAAAATCATAAATATCCCGACCACGTCTTTAAACTTAAGAAATCTTTTTATGGCCTCAAACGAGCTCCTCGAGCTTGGTATGAATGCCTTAGTACTTTCTTACTTGATAAAGATTTTTCAAAAGGGAAAATTGATACTACACTTTTCATAAAATCCCTTGATGACACTATTTTGTTAGTACAAATTTATGTAGATGATATCATATTTGGTTCTACTAATGATGGTCTATGCAAAGATTTTGCCAAGTGTATACAGAACGAGTTTGAGATGAGCATGATGGGGGAGCTCAGCTACTTCTTTGGACTGCAAATCAAATAATACTCGCAAGGCGTCTTCATCAGCCTGTCGAAGTATATAAAGGACATGCTGAATAAGTTCGAGCTTGACAACATCAAACCTATCATCACTCCTATGGCAACTACAACAAAGGTGGAACCTGATAAAAGCGGCAAACCGGTCGATCAACGTAACTATCGAGGTATGATTGGTATATTTAACTGCTAGTCGTCTTGATATTAGGATTAGCGTTTGCCTATGTGCTAGATATCAAGCAAATCCTAAAGAATCACACATGACCGCTGTTAAGCGTATCTTTAGATATCTTAAGGGAACGATTACGGTAGGCTTATGGCATCCTAAAACCACTTCCTTTGAATTAATCTGATATTCTGATGCTGATTTTACGGGATACAAAGTCGACCGTAAGAGTACCAGTGGCACGTGTCATTTGTTAGGGAAGGCTTTAGTCTCATGGTTTAGCAAGAAGTAGAATTCTATCGTACTATCCACAACAGAAGCTGAGTACATTGCAGCTGGTCGTTGTTGTGCACTGATTATGTAGATGAAGCAAACTCTTGAAGACTATAACTTATCTTTCAAGCACATACCTATTTTCTGTGATAACACTAGTGCCATAAATTTGACCAAGAACCCAGTATGTCACTCACGCACAAAGCATATAGATATTAGACACCATTTCTTGCGTGATTATCAATAGCACAGCACAATTAACTTAGAGTTTATTGACACCGAACATCAGCTAGCAGATTTCTTTACTAAATCACTAGCCGAAGAGCACTTCAATTTTCTTTATCGAGAGTTAGAAATCTTGGATGAAACCGTCATATAATAATATGTACCTGCGTAAATAACGGTTATGACCAGCATCATTTATAATGACTCAGCTTTGGGTACAAGCCGAAATGACCCTTTTGACAACAAGGCGTAAAAGCCTAAGCGACACGGTGCACTAGTCTTCGGACTACTCCAAGGCAGTTTTACTGTAATGATCGCTGTCTTAATAGTCATTTATTATATGGCTACATTATTTTTATAACTAATATCACTCACCCTATTTTTCAAATTCTAGTCTTCTGGAACAGACAGGCATAGTTCAGGCCGAACTCTGCCCCACAAAGAGTTCGGGTCGAACTCTGTGTGCCTGCTCACAGAACCTCCAGTTGCTCTCAGCCATTCAATTTTTGATCTGACGGCCAGGATTTCACCCGACCTGCTGGCCCCAACCTTCTTAAACCCAAGAAACCCTTCTCTCTCTTCACTTTCGTCTTCTTCTACCTCCCTCCAAACTATTTTCAATCAAACCCTAACCCTAGAAACCTTATTTTTAGGGCTTTTTTCCTTCCAAACTCAAGATCTAAGGAGTTTTGAAGGATCTCTTCCATCTCCAACCATTTGCGTAAGGTATAACTCGTTTTTCTCCTCCCTTTCAAATTCTCTCTTTTTGTTATCTAGCAATGGCACCTAAACTTTTTGGTAGAGGAAAGAGGAGAAGAAGTGAAGGAGCATCATCCTCTAATCCTCCTCCTCCTCCTATCTATCCATTATTCAATCCACCACCTCCACAAAACCCTAACACCTACAATGAGCAACTTTTTGTCTCATTGGATGCTTCCAATGAGTGGTTTCCCGACTTTCTCTTACGTAGCGTGTTTTCGGGACATCCGATCAACTTTAATATATTTTCGGATTATGATTCACTATTTCATAACTTAAATCTAGATGAAGTTGTATCAACTTCATCTATTATCTATTTAAATGCCATTCAAATGTTCTACTACAATTTGACTCATAACAACACGCAGATTTATTCCCGTGTCGCCAGTATTACTATATCGTTTGATGACTTCGAGCTTGCCGACTATCTAGAAATCCCGAAACCCAACTCTTGGTAGAAACTCGTCGATGCTCGACGGTTTTAATTTCCCGATGGATCTTCTCTTGAAAGCTTCAAGGACGACTTGTGTACCCCTAACACACGTGCTCGCAAGCATAGAGCAAAATTTCTCAACCCCTACTTGTATGAACTCCATTGGATATTTTCTTTGATCTTGCCTAAAGCGGGATCGACCGATGAAGTTTCCAATCTTGAGATTTCTGTACACTATCACTTGCACTTCCATGTTCCATTCAACTTCCTTCGTACTATGATGGTCTGGATGATTAGTGCGAGAACCAAGCCACCATCATTGGTCTATGCCATGTATCTGCCGATGATCTTTCGTGCTTTTCATATCCCTCTTGATGAGTGTCAGTTTCTTCCTGCTCCTGCCTATCTGTCCAAGGTACGGAGGACTCTTGCTGCTATTGCCCCTCCTGCTGAGTCTGAGTCTTCTGACTCTGATGCTCCTGCTGCTCCTGATGCTCCCGAGCCTGAGCTGCCTGCTACTCTGGACTCCATCCAGGCGATGCTTCGCGATCGCTTCCATTTGGAATACGACTGCTGGACTCAGTTAGATTACCGCACCACCCTTCAGATGAAAGCTATCAGCAACTCGCTACACGCCCTCCAGTACACCCTGGCCACTCATCCTACCATGTCGTTCCCTATCGTACGGGACCCTTCTTACGAAGGTTACCGTATTAACGACACTTAGGTCAGGCAGTATCTGGAACCGGACGCAGCTTTCGTCGACCCTCGTCGCTCTACCAGCGCCCTTCAGACTCTGCTGGTCCATCCCGTGCTCCATGATGGTCATGGTTTAGTACCTGCTGATGATGCTGCTGATGTTAGTCTATAGTTTCCTTATGTTTTATGTCATAGTTTATAAACCTTGAGCTATAGTACTTCTATTTTCATGCATTGTATTTCCTTCAGACTTATGCACTTTGATTTTTATGAGTTATAAAACTGCTAGTAGTTTCTCTTTATGATTGTGGTTCCACATTGTGTAATTGCATGTATTCACTTTGTCTACTATTATGGGGGAGCCACTTTATCACTTTGCTAAATGACAAAGGGGGAGAATACTTGTGATATCTGCAAAACTTGTGATATTTGTATGAACATGTGCTTTTGAGCTTATATATATATATTGTTGTGCTTGCTTGGATTAGAACTTGTCTCAGGACAGAACCAATTAAGGGGGAGCCAACATGTTCATCTAACGGGGGAGCTATTATCATTATTCCATGTGTCCAGATATGAATGTTGCGACATGCAAATATCGTATTTTGTCAATTATCAAAATGGGGAGATTGTTGACCCAAACTGGATCGCAGTCAACCTAATCTTGATAATTAACAAAATGATATCTGCAATGATCCAACTTGACACATGAAGCTCCATCAAGCTCCAAAACAGACAATCACCACACATCAGATCAAGACGAACGTCATCGATAATTGCTATGACATGCTGCTGTTTACTTATTCTCTGAGTCTGTATTTTTACTTTTTATTGATTCTAGGCAAATGTAAGTTTAGTCGCACTGAGTATCTCGATCCTAGACTTTACACCCAAAGCTCCACAAACAAAAGTCAAAAAATCGGCGAAATCGAAAAATAGCCCATGAACATTCTGTCCCCATGGAGACAGAGTTCGGGCCGAACTTTGTCCCTTAATTTTAGGACCTGATTTTGAGGGTTTGCTGGTTGCTAGTTGTCCAATGGCAATTTTTTTGAATATTTGGGACAGAGTTCTGGCCGAACTCTGCCCTTCTGGACTAGTATATATAGGCCTTGATTTCTCTCATTTTTAATCATCCAATCTTCTCACCCTCTCTTCTCCTATAGCCTATACATTCAAGAGCTTATCCTTCTCATCTAATTAGGCACAAAACTTTCCAAGCTCCCAAGGTGATCAGTGTGAGTCAACTAGAAGTTTGTGTGCAAGAGTTCCAAAAGAAGTTACTTGGACAATTCCAAGTATCGCCATTTGTGAATCTGTAAGAAGTTAGCGTGCCCTTCTGAGTAAAGGCACGTGGTTGTACGCTATTTCACAAATAGTGGATTTTAATCCTGAGCTAGAGTTCTCAGGCCTGGACTAGTCCTCCACGAGGGAAACCAGGTTAAAGACTGTTGTGTCTGCATATGCTTCTCTGATCTCTATTTATATTCCGCAATTATACTCTGATTATTATGTCTGTTGGGTGAACTTGAATAGAGTTATTTTTAATTGGATATATCGACACATACTCTATTCACCCCCCTCTAGAGTTGCCTACACGTAGTTCAACTCTTTCGATATGGAAGGAGGGGGTGAAGTGTTAATTTCTTGACGGTCTTCTTGAGTTACCATTAATCTCCTTTTAGCTTTACTCACAAGAGGTGTCTCAGGTTCTTCTTCAATGTCTTTATGATCGTCTTGTATATTGGGCTCACTGATAACCTCTTCATGGACAATTTTATTATTCTTTGGAACTGAAGAGGGAGTCGCCTCTCATCCTCTAGAAGAAAGTCCAGTATTCATCTGCCTGGTTTGGGACCTGGTTATCCTGATCACAGGCTGCTCAACAATTACCGTTGCTATTTTTTTCCTTCCACGAGGATCTATAGAAGGAGAAGGGAGTTCGTTTGGATATGATGGAGCAGACGATTCTCTACTCCTCTGTTTCTTGCTAGCCTGCTGGCCCCTTATTAGATAACCTTTAGCCTGCAAATAGGTGCTGGCATCACCCACATGCATCTGGTCATAGTCGAATTATCGAGCAAATCGGCTTGGTAGGTTTGGTTCCAGAAAACATTCACCCTCAAACTGGTACACTAGATGAGATGGTCGAATCGTCTTCAACCATGCAAAAATATTTAGAGACAGACGAAGAGACATCGGTTCTAAATCCATGAGCTGGGTTGGAAGACTCTCATATCCTAGAGGAGGAGGGACGCATTGGATCTACATCCAGAACCTTGGTTTAGAGCTCTTCTGTACTCTAAAAGTATGTTTATATTCCATCGGACAGTAGAAAAATGCCTGATGAAGTTTCCTCCGACCACACCAGATAAGGGTTCATCAAGCTGGGATAGTGCAACAACAACCACCCAAATAATAGGTGTAGGGCATTTCGGTACGAGGAAAGTCATCCCGGGCGTTATTTTCATGTATTATGGTGTCAATAAAAGGACGTAGGCCTACATTCAAGCGACAAGTCATCGCCGAAAGGAGATTCATCTTATAGCCGAATACTAGACGTACGGCAGCGAATAGCACGCCTCGATGGAATCTGTCAACGGCACTGGCTCCAGGTACCACGAACCATCGTAGCCATAAAGAGATAAACCCTGGCAACTAGACTTCTCGAGACATAGGCTGGTAACCCTGCCTAAGGTAACTTTCGATGGGAGCACCAGCAGAGAATGGGTGCCAATCTACATTCAATATGTTATCAAAATGCTTGGATTTCTCTATCAACTTTTCTATATCATCGCGGCTGAGCGGTTTGAAGATGCAAGGGTCACAAGCTTGACTCTCGACAATCTTATCTTCTTGGACATGGCCCAAAAATAAGTACGGCATCCATTTGGTTGAGGAGTAGGTCCCTTTAGAGGCACTCTGATAATAAAGGAAACAAACCAGGTAGTGGCATAAAAGCTCCTCAAACACAGCCACCATCTGAGGGTTCTCTGTTGACAAGATATCCAGCTCCGTATTTGTTGGCACGTACTCTTCATATGGGTTTTCACCCATTGGCAAGTGTGAAAGATATTTTTAGCTCATGAAGCGTAAAGCCAATCTCTCCTTGAGGAGTCATGAAAATGTCGGCCCTATCATTGTATCGTTCTATCAGAGCCAAAAATATGTGGGCATTAGGACGAATGCCGTGAGCAACAGTCCAAATTGGATCATAAAGCTCTATTTCGAGGAGCTTGTCTTTGAATTGATCCAAAGCCCAAACTACAACGTTGTTCCAGCGCTTCATGTCGGGATTCACCAAGCCTGTTAATCGCATGGTTTGATCCGGATATCTTTCCTCAGCCTTAGCAAATATGTTCGCAAAAATGGACACTCTGACGGGAATTAGCATTGACGAATCTTCAGGAGGCACGCAGCTCGGTTTCAGACCTCTCAGGTGAGAGCTGTATCTTTCTGAAGTGCTGTAGAACATATCCTTGTTCTGGGGACCCAGTCTGTAGCATATTTTTCCAATCCTGGCCTGTTGAATTGGTGTCAGATCCTATACCATCCGTTGGGGGGAACTGGAGTGTGTATATCGAGACAGGGACATGTGTCTCGACATCTCAGTGAGATACATAACTCCATCCCCGCATTGGTAAATTTTATCCTTTTCTTCGCTTTGGGTTGGGTCGTCTTCTTGATTGCATCTCCAAACAAGAAAGCTGGTTTCTTGTGTATGACATGGTCTAAACTTTCTATGGGTTCACCGTTCATCAGGCATAATAAGGTGCTACTCTCTTGGGCTGCTAGCATAGCTCTTCTGGACTCAGGAATATCGTACTGAGGGTATGATACGTGGGATAAGTCCTCTCGGTATTCTGATACTCTGAAAGTAGAAGCTAATCTCTCAGCATCTAGGTCCTCCCTGAGATCAACTGTAAAAAGAAAGGAGGGAAAGATCAATTACAAGTCTATGCAACAATCTCTAAGTTTAAAGCAAAGTGCACAAGCTCTAGGTTGTGCAAATTTTTGTGCATGATTAGATTGTGCGAATTCATGAGTTACGCTGGATGCAAGTTCAAGGTGCGCAAGTCTGACATGCACGATCGTGCAAGTTCAGAAGGCACAAGTTCAAAGTGCGCAAGTTTGACATGTACGATCGCGCAAGTTCATAAGGCACAAGTTCAAAGTACGCAAGTCCGACATGTACGATCGCACAAGTTCAGAAGGCACAAGTTTGAAACTTGTGCAACACAGTTCGTAAAGACGAACAGTATGTGTTATGATGCAGCTGACACTCTAAAAAGAGGAGGCACAAGTGATAAAGTGCGCCTGCACTCCAAAAAGAGGAGGCGCACATTATAGAATGCGCAGGTGGACCAGATCTCTAAGAAGAGATGGTTGATTCTGACCGGCGCCTAAGGAGCAGTCGACTCATTTTTCCAGGATCATCTTCCAGCGGCGGGTTTGCTCTCTCAGCTCTCGACGACGGTGGTGCATATCACGCCCTCATTGATGACGCACACAACGAAGGCCTAGCGATGCCCTTACCCTTGTCAGCAAAAGACTTCCTTGGTGCCATGGTCGGAGAAGCTTTTAAAATTAGGAAGAAGAAGATGAAGGATTTTGGGAAATCAAAACTTTTTGGAAAAAAGAATTCTTTCTCGAAAACGGCTATTTATAGCTTAAGAAACATTTTGTAACTATTGCGCAACTTGCGCTCGAATGTCGGAGTCGGTTATGTTGTTGGCAGGCGCAACTCATGTCAATATCCTCTAAGTTCAAAGTATTTCAAAGTTTAAACTTTGAAGGGGGTCTTGTATGAGCTCAAAAATAAATGGGCGACACTCTTAAAAAGGCGCCAACATTAGATAGCCCCTGGTCACTAGGTTGTGCGATACTCAGGTTGCGCCAAAGTCAAGGTATGCGAGTCCTATGTGGCAAGCTTCCGCGAGAAGCTGTAACGTAAGTCATGATTACTGACAGCTCGACAGTCGGAGAATATCTCTTCGAATCACGGGAAGCACGGTGCTCGAGAAGACTATACCAATTTTTAATAAATGCAGACAGGTGTCTTACGCCAGCCATCAAGTGGCGCGAGGTAGCTACTGAAGATTGAACAGTAAGGGGCGCTAGTCATCAGGTTGCGCCCGGCAGCCTATCAAACGGGCGCCAGTTAACCAATTTCCATCCAGAAGCAGAATAACATGGCATGTATACCACTAATTTTGAAGAACGTGTCCACTATGCTGTCCACGACCATGTGCATCTCACTCATAGGATGCCATGCGTCTCTAGCAGTTCAAGTAACCGTTCACACAACTGGATAGGTGGTGTGCAATACGCAGTGTGAGCAACTCAGAAACAGTTATTTTAGAACTCTATAAATAGAGTTTCAAATCAGTTCTAAAGTATCACTAATGATCATAATTTACTGACAAAGTGATGCTGCATTCTCCAGAGGCTTGTGTCTTCAATATCACATCGTCTAAGGGGATAAAGTGATCGTCTTCTGATCAGATTCCTACAGTTGTATTTTTTTAGAATTAAAGTGTAATAATTGTACTTTCTTCTTCTTAGTTTGTAATCAAACTTTTGTTTCTGCAAACAAGTGATAGGATAAATATTAGTGATATTATAATGTTAAACTTAATTGAATAACCATAATCAAAATATAGTTTTGATTTTGGCAACTCAATTAAGTTTAAGATAGATATAATAAAAATTTATATCACTAATATGTAAAACAATAAGCACATATCACCAAAGGTATAAGTATAAGTAGAAATGATATAGTGATTGGATGAAGATTAGTGATAATAAAATGCTGAACTTAACCGATTAACCATATACAAAAATATGATATAATCATTGGGCCAACAATCTCTTCCTTTTTGATTAATGCAAATTGGTTAAGTTTAGTATGGACACTGGACACAATAGATGCATGTATCACTAATATACAAAAGACAAACAATATCACAAAAAGCATACCACTTAGATTACTTCTACCCCACTTAAACTTTCTTCTCCCCTTTTGACATGATAAAAAATAAGCTCTCCCGTACTAAAAGATAAAATAAAATCAATCTTAAGTACATTAATCAGAACATGCGGAAGGCATAGACAATCATGATCAAGATATACTACATGAAGAACAATAGGAGAAGTGTGTAAGGACAAGTATAGAAACTACATACCAAATGTAGAGTACCAAATAGAAAATAGCTTATCAAAACACAATATAGTTGGTAAAACTAAAAGAATTTAAAAATAATCAATAGATAGTTTACCAACATGAAATCCAAGAAAAAAATCCAAAACATAATATGATATGAAATATTACTCTAGTTTTGGAAGAAAACTATGAAATAAAGGATTTCGTTCAAAAGCCATGAGGATTAGATAATTATAAATAATAGATATCAAGGAAGAAAGATATCAATTGAGATATCTGAAATATATAAACTTGATACCAATCGAAATATATAAACTTGAAACATTGATTAATGAAACCATGATAGTCACAATTGTCCACAGATAAATAGTGGAACAAAAATAAAAGAATGATCAATGTAAAATAAAGCAATTGATATAAAATGATCTCATTATTTGCAAATCTATTTGCTTATCCAAATTACAAATCTATTTGCTTATCCAAATTTATGCATTTGAACTCAATTACCTTATCATGCTATATGAATACCCTTTAGATAAATATGAAGGTAAAGGAGAAAAATACTTGAGAAAGAAAAATTCAGTCGACTTGAATGCTCCCCCTCAAAGTAATACCAATATAGAAAAAATTATTAATTTTGGGTAAGTCTTCAACAAGGAAAGCCAAATCAATTAAGCATACAAGGAAAGCCAAAACAATAAAAGCATAATAGTCATCAAGATAAGATACGAGAGTTAATATTAACAAGATGACTTATTTAACTATATAAAAGAGAGAGATAATATGATGAAGGCAATTGCACATACTCTCATAAACCATTCACAAAATAAAAGTATTATGACCTCAATCACTAAGATATAAAAATGAAAAAAAAATATGGGTCCATGATGAACTAGGTATAAGACATATTAAAGGGTATAAATGAATTGGACCAATTAATTTTCTCTCCCTTAAATTATGCATATCTAGTTCCAAAGCACTTATAACATAAAATAGATAACTACAAGATATACAGGTAAATCAACTATGGATTTCTTCCCTTGCTCAATTCATATAAGGCTATAAAATCATCATAAAATAAATAATATCATCTTTATTCAAGATGAAAGATCAAAAGAATATTCTAATTAAGCACATTTAATCAAAAGATGACATACATTAGCCTATATAGAAGAATCTCATATTTAAATATGATAGATCAATGTATGTTACCTTTTGAAAAAAAGATCATCATGAAAAGAAATAAGGTCAATTAAGACAATCATGATGAGAATCACAATATAGCTCAAAAATAAAATTAAAAAGACTAAAATATCATGTCCATGATTATATAATTAAGAAAGAATCAACAAATTTATTACTTTGCGTGGACTAGGTATATTTTACCATATATGTACCCATCAATGGGTAAAATCTAAACCTTGCTAATGATAAATTAATAACCCATAAAGTTCAAATAGCAAAGTCCCATATGTGGCAATTAGGGCTGCAAATGAGCCAAGCCGTTCATAAGCTGGTCGAAGCTCGGCTCAATAAAAGCTCGTTTGAGCACGGTTCGTTTAGTAAACAAGCTGAGCTCAAGCTTCATTTTTTAGATCATTTAATAAATGAGCCAAGCTCAAGCTTAGAAGTACTCGGCTCGTTTGAGCTCGCAAGCTGGCTCGTTTATGAGCTTGCGAGCTGGCTCATTTAGAAGTTCGTTTAGGAGCTCATTTAGGAGCTTGTTTAGAAGCTCGTTTATTCTTTATTGAATTCTAAATTTACATATGTTTGTATAACAATATGGTTGTGTGCATTATATATTTATATGTCTTTAATAATTAATATTATGGAACTTTTTTAATTAAATTTTTATAAATAAATTGTTTCACAGGTACTCGAATTCAAACCTAACTAGCTTGAAATCAAGTTTAATGAGCTTGAAATAAATCTGAGCGAGTTTGAAATCAAGCTTAACGAGATTGATTTTGAGCTTATCTAGCTTGTTTATCAAGCTTGAATCAAGCTTGCTTATCAAGCCAAGCTCGAGCTCAAACCAAGCCAAGCTCAAGCTCTAAAATAAATAAAAAACTTATCAAGCTTGAGCTCGAGCTCGATTAATTCTAGTCAAGCCAAGTTCAAGCTTACAAAAGCTTGACTCGGCTTGGCTCATTTGCAGCCCTAGTGGCAATCCATGAGTAGTCAAAGTAGATTAATAAATTAGCTTGATAATCGCATAATAGGATAATATAGGACTACTCAACCATTATGATCTTTTATCAATAAAAATAAACAAATTAAACATGATCCAACAAATCTCATCAAAAAGAATCCTAAATCCATATTTATAATAAAATCTCATAAATCAATAAAAAATATAAAAAGAGTCATTCTCGTTTAAATGATTGCAATTATAATAAAAAAGATATGTAAATGATAATACAATAAAATCATGACTGAAAAGTGAGAGAAATTTAAGAGATATTTGCTAATGACTAATATGGAAGGAGACTTAAAGAAAGGAATCACAAACCTCCAAGAGAAACAAGATCTAATCAAGAATTTGTACAAACATATGTATCTAAAATATAATACAAATTAAATCTAGGAGAATCACAAATCCTGTGTATGTAAACTAGCATATCATATATAGATTGAAAAGAAAAATAATAACTAGATGAGTGAAAGTGAACCAAATTATATAGCTTAATAATATATCAAAAAATAAGCAAGCTACATAACTAATTAAGATTAATGAGAAGACCATTATCAAGATAAATATGCTCATTAACACTTAAGTCACTAACACTAAAGATACTTGCTTAAGCTTAGAGTTCACAATTAGGGTAATCCATTTTAAAGGAACGAAATGATTTATAAACTCTTTACCAAGCAAGGATAAGAGCATTAGATAACAAATAAATGAATTAGACTCTCATGTGCTACAAAAATATCATATGCCTAAGGAACGAGCAAAGAAAGATCATTAAGATCAAGAAAGCTAATTAAGAGCTAAAGATAGGAAGAGACACATTTTTTCTTTCAAAAGCTTTCATAGTGCACCACAGTAAAATACAAAGATATAGACTAGAAAGTGTGCACTAATTAAGGAGGTAAAATTAATAAGCAAGGTAAAGCACAAAATCATGTAATCCTTAAAAGAACTTCCATAAATAGTCATGAGCAAGACACTAATAAATATTTTCTCTCAACCTTCTAAATTAAAGAAGTAAAACAAATAAATATCAAAAGTTAGGAAACATTAATATATATATATATATATATATATATATATATATATATATATACATAAAAAGATCAAAAATCAATTGAAAACATGTATCTATAATGTCAACCAAAAAGCCAAGAAGATATCATTAAAAGAAGGCTTTAAGGAATAAGCTAATTGATTCAAGAAAAGATGCACAAATTTGGTCATAGGAATCAATAGCTAAATTATGAGATAAGCACAAGTTTGAAGGAAGCAAGTATAATTAAATATTCTTCACAGCAATATAAAATTTGAGCTTAACTCATATGTCCACATAAAGATATTTATACAAAAATGTAACACCCACTTTTCTAAAATAAGGGTAATTCTGAACTTTTGTAAATTTATTATTTAATAATAGAATTTATGATTTATGAGAATTTTTAATTAATTTAATACTATTTAAAATTGGTGAATTATAATTTTGATGTGTTAGCTAGTGAACCATAGAACTGTTGAGCCTAGAGATTAACCATGATCATGGGGACCTAACCATGTGATTAGAATGACTATTTATAACTTTTTAGGCTAAGGATATTTTGGTCATTTTGTGACTTTTGAATTATTTATGATTTTGATTAATTGGTGATTTTTAGATTATTTTAATAATATTTAAATTGATGTATTATGATTTTTGTCATTTTTCATATTTTAATATTTTGGGAAAATTTTATATTTTTAATATTGTTTTTATTGTATTTGTTTAGTCGGGTTTGAGTTTCGTCTCGTTCCGACTTGTATTGTGACCCCGGTAGTTTAAACTCTAGATGGGACCCAATATTAAGTTAAGCATGGCCCACAAAACCCAATATTTAAGTTAGTTAATTAAACTAATTTTTATCATGTTAGAATGGTTAAGTTAGAAACTCAAAACTAGATCATTTTGACCCCAAACTTGAACCTAGTCTAGACTTAACCATATGAGACTAGAGAGGGGCAATTAGGACATTTTCTATTAGCCCTAATGGACTCTTTATGGCAGCCACCTTTAGGGGAGAATGGTTCATTTCATTCATTACAATCTTGCCTCTTTTATTTTTCTTTTGTTCTTCCCTAATTTTAGAGAGCCTTCCCATTGATTTGATCTCCAAATCAAATCATTCCTTCACCAAACCTTCCTTCAATCATTCCTATTCTCCAAGGAAAGGGTGCTACCAAGGATTGGAAGAGGAGTGCAAGGAGGAGTGTCCACTTTGAGGGATCTTCGTATCGGAACCGTGTCCTAAAGGATTTTATTGGGATTCCACTCCCAATAGGTAAAACCTATCATCTAAATCGATTTCCTTTGCATATAAATTAGTTTTGAATCCGTAGGATCCATCCTCATGTATGTATCCCATTTAGATTCAAATTTGAGGCCATTTGGAGCTCTCTTGAGGATTTTAGATATGTGTCTTGTGTCCTACTTGATAGATCCCAAATTAAGACACCACATGTGTATGTATGTATGATAATAGTTTAAATAGATATTTAAATTCAGTTTTAGAATGGTTAGAGAATGGATTGATCTTAGTTAGGATGGTTAGAATGAGTTTTATTTGGATACCTATGTTTGTATCCAAGTATCTTGGCCTATATGTATTCTTTTGTCCAAAACAACTCAAATTCGTCGAAATATTTATCCACGTTTTTATTAACCAAAGCAAATTAAAAATGTCATAACTTTTAGCTTAGAACTCCGATTTATCTTCCATTTTTTTTAAAAGAACCGTATCGAAGTTAGCTTTCCAAATATATATTTTAGTAAGTCAAATTCCTTCTGTAACTTTCTGTAGAATTATTTAAGTGTCAGCTGTACGAAAGACGAACGTGTTTCAGTATTTTCGCGATTTCGGGAGCTTCCGGACACGAAAATACGATTCGTTTGAAGTTTCGGAAAGCTAACACGAAGGGCTACAACATAATTTAATCCTAGAATTTAGTAGAGGCCCAATTGGTACAATATTGGTTTTAAGTAGAAGAGTGACTATACGATATATGCATTTTGTGTAACCTATGAGCCTATGTAGTATGGGTATTAAATGAATATAGAGTATGTAGTACATGATATGTTAGATGAATAAAATGATACATATATATGATATATATCCTCTTTATATTAATGTATATATATGGTTGAATGCAAGCATGTAGGAATACAATTAATATAATATATGTAAGCAATGCATAAATGCATGAATGAAAGAATGATATACAATATATGCATAAAGTATATAATGAATGCTAGATATGAATGCAAGGTATACATGTAATGATAGATATGAATGCATAATATATAAATAATATAATGTAATATATAATGATATCATGTATGGTAATATAGAATATATGATGCAAGCATGTATATGTCCACTATTTTTTCTTTTTCTTACATTTTCCTTCCCTTCCCTTTCCATTTCATTTTTTCCTCTTCTATTTTTACATGTTATATACAATGTATATAATGTATAGATGCATGTAAGTATGTAATATGCATGAATCAATGTCATATATGAATGAATGAATCAATCAAAGGTATAAGTAAAATATAATGCATTGTAATGAATGTTAACATATATAATGTATAAAAGTATGTATGTAAATGTACATGAATGTATATATCTGTGTAACTATGTAAATATGCATGATGTAACATATGCCTATATATACAAATATGTATGTAATATGGATATACATGTATGTATATATATATTATCTATTTTATATTATGCATTATTGTGGTTCACATTGTCTTGTGATTGTGTGAGTGCTAGCCTAGGCTTGGTTAGGCATAGTGAAACTTATTAGACTTGTTTGGGCTAGAACTTGACCTAATTTGACTAGTGTGGTTGACTAGAGTTGACCAAGTGTTGACTTTAGTCTAGATTGACCTAGACAGCATGCAGATGTATTGTACATTTCATTTATCATCTCTCTTATACATCTTGACCTGTGTTGCTCTAAATAGGACTCTGTGGCTTCAGTTTGGACCTCTATACCTATCAGCTGTTCAGGTTATCAAGCGAGTATATTCTCTGATAGTTCTCTCATTTACTTGTCAATTACTGTACTTCAGTTCTAGTTAGTTGTATGTGATTCTCTGTTTCAAACACGTATTGTTATTACTGAATCCTTGTATACGACACACCTAATTACTCGTTTTGCCTCTATTATTCGAATCACCATACGAATCACTATTCGAACCACCTATTCGTATCTTCATGTGCTGGTTGGACTTGTATTCGATTGATGTGTCGGATTTTAGATTCATTTGTATTAGATGGGCGGGGAAATACTTGATTAGACATGTGAACATTTCCACTATTCGAACCACCCCCTGTGAATGATATTCAAACGATATCCATCTCTCACCTGATCAGTGCGTGATGTGCCGGATTTACCCATAGCCGTTTACATGTCTATCTAAGTATTTTAAAACACACTTGGAGAATTTATTCGAATCATTGTTAGATCATCATATGAATCACTATTCGAATCACCTTATTCGTATCACCTTATTCGAATCACCTTATTAGAACAATGATTAGAATCACATTCGAATCATCTTGTATTAGACTCACATTAGGATTACACTCGACTTATATTGTACTGTCTGGACTCATCATGTTACTCTAGTTCAGCTAGATTTTATTTTACAGTCTTTATTGCCATGATTTCTTCTCTTGTTTAGTTACTTAATTTTCTTGTACTTTATCTGTCTCTCTATACCATCACTTGAATATAAACTGCCATGTTCATCAATACAACTGTCTATAACTGCTTTATAGTTCTCTGTCATTTATATGGGATTTCTTGATGAATTGTACTCGTTCCTGTCCTGACTGGACCTGTTGATAAATTTTACAGATAGCTTGGAGGTTGCCTGCTAGCCTAGAGGAGACACAATAGAGGTTGTATAGATAGTTATTTTAGTTGTCTTGAGTTGTATTTACTTTATGGATTACTGTATTTGAGATTTGAGATATTTTCTGGGTTTGTGTATCTTAGACACTTAGACTTCTATCTGCGGTATCTCTTTGTGGATTTTATATTTTATCTATCTTTTATCGTGCTCTACCTTAGATGTGATTGAGATTGTATTTGCTATGTCACCTCCATTCGGAGTGTATATACTGTACATGTACCTTTATATTGTTAGATGTTTGACCTAGGACAGCGTTCTACCACCGACACTGTGGCGTAGGCTGGACGTACCCACTTCTCGTGCCCTTACTCTAGGGTGCGGGTCGTGACACATTTTTAGTGGTGGCCCATGCAGGTCGAGTTTGTGTAGTGGTATTCGAACTAGAGTACCACTACAGCTTGCAGTAGGATTAGGATATATTTTTGAAGGTACTCAATCACAGTTAGGATTTCTTGAGAGATTCCTGGGACGACCCTTGAGAATCTTATTTTAACTTCGATTTAAAAACTCTTCTTCCCTTGATTTGATTTATCTTTACTTTTTGTTGTTGAACTTGATTTTGATGGATTATTGTCGAATTTGAGTTTGTATTTATTAATTTTGATGGAAGATTGTTGAATTTTGAATCTTGATGTTAGCTGTTGTATCCGAGTTTATTTTTATATGATTTAATAGATTATTGTTCAGTTTTGAATCTTGATGTTCGTTGATAAAATTTAATTTTGGTATCCATTGTTGATTTAATTTTTTTGTGTTAAGATGAAATTATATGGGTTAAGTCATCTAAGTTATGGAATCTAGTCTTCCACAGTCACATTAGCCAGTATGGTGAGGACATATAGTCTGACTTTGGATATATTTCTCGGGTGTGAGAATTTAAGGTTTTTGCAGCCAAAATAGCGGCATCACGAAAATTTTAAATACCATGATTCTAGAGGTATGTGCCTAAGTCGAGGACTTTGTGATTATCGTAGCCTTGCTTACTAGTATGACGAGGATTTAGAGTACCATGATTTTGGATAGACGAATATGATTATCAGATTGTACCTTAAATGTTCTTGAACATGTTTTCTCTACTTTTATTTCAGTCATTCTCAAAAAAAAAAGAATTATTGTTTGTTTTGTTTGTTTTGCTTCTCATTATTTAACTTAGGAGTAGCTTTAGCTGTATTATAAACCTTGTGTAACTTCTTACTATGAATTTCTTCTTAATACAATGAATCGATGATTTTGCTAGAGCTTATCTTGGATTTGATATTATACCTCTGGTTTCAAAATGGTTCTTCTTTTAAACAGATAAGCAGAACAGATTTTATCGTTATTTTCTTCTTGTTATTATTCTTGTATTAAATAATAATAATAATAATAAAACTGTCTTGATTATATCAATCATCTACTTGCAATCTTGGTAGAAATCTAAATGTTGGTCTTGATATAGAATTTGATTTTTATATTAGGACATGAGAATATATATATATAGCGGACACAGACACTTTGCCTGACACGTATGCATGCTACACATTGATTACCAACCCATCTAAATACATATTAATATGTTGTTGATGTTAAATTCTCAAAACCCAATATCTCTGACACAATACAGTATCAGAGAATAGTTCTCTATTTTTTTCCAGTTTAAATTCGTAATTTAAATACAAATTTCATATTATTAGTTGTTGTTTACATCACTGCACATGTATGTTATATACAGGGTTTCAATTCTTAAAGAAATTGGTTAAGTTTTGTGTTTGAATTTGTCAAATATGAGACCGTGTGCATATTAACCCTTTAACACTGGATTCTAAGTGATTAGTTCAATTTACAGTTTTTAAATGTAATGTTTTGAGCCATATACATTGTTGTATATAGGGATATAATGTTAGGTTTCATACTCTTACATGTTAGGTTGTGGCTATGGTGAACATTGGGTTGGTTTTGATGTTCGAATTTTACCAAAATCCTGAAACTGAATACATGTTAACATTTTTCATATTGATTTTAAATGTTTAGTTCAATTTCAGATTTAATATGTAATGTTAAACTGAAATGAATGATTGAACCCTTCATTTTAAGTTATAACCCCTGTACTCTTGACACTCTACACTAATGTACACTAATGTTCACAACTGCCATGTAAACCTAACCCTTCATCTCTTTGTTATGTTCATATATATATATATATATATATATATATATATATATATATATATATATATATATATATATATATATATATATATTTATATATATATATAGTTTATGCATACTGTTATAATGTATATGATACATAACTAAATTTCTACCTCTCTATACATATAGATATATGTATATATATGGTTAGCCATGCATGTTATGAGTAAATAGGTTGTGCATTGTAGATTGTTTAACCAATATGCCATGAGTAGTATAACTTGATAGCTATTGTTTTGAAACCCAAATCCTCCTATACACTTTCATGTATATTTCACACACACACACATGTCTACTATCTAACCCTATGAACATGTCCACATACACCCATACACATACTAACCACATAACCTTTACATAATGCTAGCTTTTTCCCTTCTAACACTCTCTCTATATATATATATATAGTGATTGGATTTTAATGCTCGACATTTGTGCTTTAAATTTTGATTTTCATTATGCCTTAAAGCCTTGATGATTTGTTATTTCTGTATCTTTTTCAGTTTAACACCCCTGATTGCTTGTAAGTTTTGATACCCTATGATTGTTTTGGTCTAGTGTAACTAGTATACCTAGATGAGACTTACACTACCACCGTATGCCATGACCTTGTATGCCATTCTTTTAAATTGTATGATTTAGGTAAGTTCTGAGACTTTGATTATTGGGGACGAGCCTCTAGAAGAAGTACGACCATCTTAATTTCGAGGACAAAATTTTCTAAGGAGGGTAGACTTGTAACACCCACTTTTCTAAAATGAGGGTAAAGTTAAACTTTTGTAAATTTATTATTTAATAATAAAATTTATGATTTATGGGAATTTTTAATTAATTTAATACTATTTAAAATTGGTAAATTATAATTTTGATGTGTTAGCTAGTGAACCCTAGAACTGTTGAGCCTAGAGATTAACCATGATTATGGGGACCTAACCATGTGATTAGAATGACTATTTACAACTTTTTAGGCTAAGGGTATTTTGGTCATTTTGTGACTTTTGAATTATTTATGATTTTGATTAATTGGTGAATTTTATATTATTTTGATAATATTTAAATTGATGTATTATGATTTTGGTCATTTTTCATATTTTAATATTTTGGGAAAATTTTATATATTTAATATTGTTTTTATTGTATTTGTTTAGTCGGTTTGAGTTTCGTCTCGTTCCGACTTGTATTGTGACCCGGGTAGCTTAAACTCTAGATGGAACCCAATATTAAGTTAAGCATGGCCCAAAAAATCTAACATTTAAGTTAGTTAATTAAACTAATTTTTATCATGTTAGAATGGTTAAGTTAGAGACTCAAAACTAGATCATTTTGACCCCAAACTTGAACCTAGTCTAGACTTAACCATATGAGACTAGAGAGGGGCAATTAGGACATTTCCCATTAGCCCTAATGGACTCTTTATGGCAGCCACCTTTAGGGGAGAATGGTTCATTTCATTCATTACAATCTTGCCTCTTTTATTTTCCTTTTGTTCTTCCCTAATTTTAGAGAGCCTTCCCATTGATTTGATCTCCAAATCAAATCATTCCTTCACCAAACCTTCCTTCAATCATTCCCATTCTCCAAGGGAAGGGTGCTACCAAGGATTGGAAGAGTAGTGCAAGGAGGAGTGTCCACTTTGAGGGATCTTCGTATCGGAGCCGTGTCCTAAAGGATTTCATTGGGATTCCACTCCCAATAGGTAAAATCCATTATCTAAATCGATTTCCTTTGCATATAAATTAGTTTGAATCCGTAGGATCCATCCTCATGCATGTGTCCCATTTAGATTCAAATTTAAGGCCATTTGGAGCTCTCTTGAGGATTTTAGATATGTGTCTTGTGTCCTACTTGATAGATCCCAAATTAGGACACCCCATGTGTATGTATTTATGATAATAGTTTAAATAGATATTTAAATTCAGTTTTAGAATGGTTAGAGAGTGGATTGATCTTAGTTAGGATGGTTAGAATGAGTTTCATTTGGATACCTATGTTTGTATCCAAGTATCTTGGCCTATATGTGTTTTTTGTCCAAAACAACTCAAATTCGTCATAATATTCATCCACGTTTTTATTAACCAAAGCAACTTAGAAATGTCATAACTTTTAGCTTAGAACTCGGATTTATCTTCCATTTTTTTAAAAGAACCATATCGAAGTTAGATTTCCAAATATATATTTTAATAAGCCAAATTCTTTCTGTAACTTTCTGTAGAATTATTTGAGTGTCAGCTGTACGAAAAACGAACGTGTTTCGGTATTTTTGCGATTTCGGGAGCTTTCGGACACGAAAATACGATCCGTTTGAAGTTTCGAAAAGCTAACACGAAGAGATAAAACATACTTTAATCCTAGAATTTAGTAGAGGCCCAATTGGTACAGTATTGGTTTTAAGTAAAAGAGTGACTATACGATATATGCATTTTGTGTAACCTATGAGCCTATGTAGTATGGGTATTAAATGAATATAGAGTATGTAATACATGATATGTTAGATGAATGAAATGATATATATATATATATATATATATATATATATATATATATATATGATATATATCCTCTTTATATTAATGTATATATATGGTTGAATGCAAGCATGTAGGAATACAATTAATATAATATATGTAAGCAATACATAAATGCATGAATGAAAGAATGATATACAATGTATGCATGAAAGTATAAAATGAATGCTAGATATGAATGCAAGGTATACATGTAATGATAGATATGAATGCATAATATCTAAATAATATAATGCAATATATAATGATAGCATGTATGGTAATATAGAATATATGATGCAAGCATGTATATGTCCACTGTTTTTCCTTTCTCTTACATTTTCCTTCCCTTTCCTTTCCATTTCATTTTTTTTCCTTTTTTTTCCTCTTCTATTTTTACATGTTATATACAATGTATATAATTTATAGATGTATGTAAGTATGTAATATGCATGAATCAATGTCATATATGAATGAATGAATCAATCAAAGGTATAAGTAAAATATAATGCATTGTAATGAATGTTAACATATATAATGTATAAAAGTATGTATGTAAATGTGCATGAATGTATATATCTATGTAACTATGTAAATATGCATGATGTAACTTATGCCTATATATATAAATATGTATGTAATGTGGATATGCATGTATGTATGAAGGCATGTATTTATATATATTATCTATTTTATATTATGCATTATAGTGGTTCACATTGTCTTGTGATTGTGTGAGTGCTAGCCTAGGCTTGGTTAGGAATAGTGAGACTTGTTAGACTTGTTTGGGCTAGGACTTGACCTAGTTGACCTAATTTGACTAGTGTGGTTTACTAGAGTTGACCAAGTGTTGACTTTAGTCTAGTTTGACCTAGACAGCATGCAGATGTATTGTACATTTTATTTATCATCTCTCGTATACATCTTGACCTGTGTTGCTCTAAATAGGACTCTGTGGCTTCAGTTTGGACCTCTATACCTATCAGCTGTTCAGGTTATCAGGCGAGTACATTCTCTGATAGTTCTCTTATTTACTTGTCAATTACTGTACTTCAGTTCTAGTTAGTTGTATGTGATTCTCTGTTTTAAACACGTATTTTTATTACTGAATCCATGTATATGACATACATACTTACTCGTTTTGCCTCTGTTATTCGAATCACCATACGAATCACTATTCGAACCACATATTCGTATCTTCATGTGCTGGTTGGACTTGTATTCGATTGATGTGTCGGATTTTGGATTCATTTGTATTAGATGGGCGGGGAAATACTTGATTAGACATGTGAACATTCCCACTATTCGAACCACCCCCTGTGAATGATATTCGAACGATAGCCATCTCTCACCTGATCAATGCGTGATGTACCGGATTTACCCATAGTCGTTTACATGTCTATCTAAGTATTTTAAAACACACTTAGAGAATTTATTCGAATCATTGTTAGATCATCATATGAATCACTAATCGAATCACCTTATTCGTATCACCTTATTCGAATCACCTTATTAGAACAATGATTAGAATCACATTCGACTCATCTTGTATTAAACTCACATTGGGATTACACTCGACTTATATTGTACTGTCTGGACTCATCATGTTACTCTAGTTCAGCTAGATTTTATTTTACAGTCTTTATTGCCATGATTTCTTCTCTTGTTTAGTTACTTACTTTTTTTGTACTTTATCTGTCTCTATATACCATCACCTGAATATAAACTGCCATGTTCATCAATACAACTGTCTATAACTGCTTTATAGTTCTCTGTCATTTACTTTAGATTTCTTGATGAATTGTACTCGTTCCTGTCCTGACTGGACCTGTTGATAAATTTTACAGATAGCTTGAAGATTGCCTGCTAACCTAGAGGAGACACAGTAGAGGTTGTATAGATAGTTATTTTATTTGTCTTGAGTTGTATTTACTTTATGGATTACTGTATTTGAGATTTGAGATGTTTTCTGGGTTTGTGTATCTTAGACACTTAGACTTCTATCTGCGGTATCTCTTTGTGGATTTCATATTTTATCTATCTTTTATCATGCTCTACCTTAGATGTGATTGAGACTGTATTTGCTATGTCACCTCCATTTGGAGTGTATATACTGTACATGTACCTTTATATTATTAGATGTTTGACCTAGGACAGCGTTCTACCGCCGACACTACGGCGTAGGCTGGACGTACCCACTTCTCGTGCCCTAACTCTAGGGTACGGGTCATGACAAAAAATATATATCAATATAAGAAATACATGATCTACATGTAAATGAAAATTTAATGAATATAGTCATGTATCCTTAATGAATGTTTGAAAATACTATCACAAATTCAAAACACGTATAAATAAGCTCTATTAGGTTTTACATAATTGATTCATAAGACGTTTAATCAAAATAAAATATGAGAATCAATAATGAATATATTATTTAAGCACAAGATTAAAATGGAAGTATAAGTGTATATTTGTCAAGTGATAAGAAGATTGGCTAAACACATATATTAACTAATATCGATTAAGATAAATATGATATATTAGATACAAATTGGCAAGAAGTAACTATCTCAAAAACTTTAAAGACAGAGAGTTAAAATCATATTAACTCAAATCAAAACCAAGCTCCTATGGACTAGAGTGATATGCATGCTTTATAAATAAAGATTAAGAATAACGAGCATGCATATATAAATGTGCCACACTAATATAAAATGAGTGATAAACTACATAGTGTGAACTAATCATTTAAGCTAAGTAACTAGTCATGCTAGATAAAAGAAATAGTAAGAAAACTAACTAAGAACGCTAATATTATATCTCACATTGATTTATATAATAAGTAACTAAAGGATATCAATGTGAGCTAGTAGTAAGACATCAAGACAAATATGCTAGATTCTACAAATATAAACCATTTAAAGAAAATCGTTTAGCATGTTACCAAAGTGGCTCTAGTGGCCACACTTGTGTCGGTATAATTGCTTGGAAGATGACCTTTGAGATTTTCAACCACCAACACGCTCCTTGGTGCTATGTCCCGATACAAGAAGCTCCACCTACAATATTAGGCGAAGACCTTGGTATCCAAATAAACTTGGATCCACATTTATTAGCTTTAGGGACCCATATGTTGTTTACTCTAGCATTGGTAGAAAAACTATTCGTAGAAAAACTCCTACGAATAGGACAAGTTAAACTCAAGTGTCCAATATGAGAGCAATAGAAGCACGTAATACTAGTATGTGCTCATGTATCCAAATGAGCATGATTATGAACATGTGACATACTAGAATGATGAATATCTCTAGTGTGAACATGCAGGGATTTGATCTTAAGAATATCATATTCTAATAGCAAATCATCATGCAAACAAGTAAGAGAATCAAATTTAGCATTTAAAGCATAATTATCTTTTTCAAATAAAGCAATTCTAGAAATAAAATCATCATTTTATTTCTTTAAAGAGTCAATAGAAGAATCATGCAAATGATTTAGCTTATGTGTTTGCCTCTTAAGATCTTCTATTGATGAGGAAAGAGATCTAATTTTCAAAATTAAAGCCTCATTCAAACTCTTTAAAGAAACACAAGATGAGTTTTGAGAATCAAGTCTAGATAATAAATCATTGTTTTCATTTCTCAAACACTCATTGGATTCTTCTGAATAAATAACCTTTTCTAAAAGTTCTTCATTTGTAGAATGATGGTCATCAACAATCTTTTAGGATTGGCTAGCCATGCTTTCCATTTAGAGCATCTCTTACATTTAGAAGAAACATAATTGTCCATGCTACTAGAAGTAAAATCCTCTTTATCGGAGGAGGAGGAATACGATGCCATAGAAAAATTAACAAGGATCTACTCTAAGGATGTTAAGCCTAACAATAGAGTCCTTGCTCTGATATCAATTGTAGGGACCCTAGAGGCCGGGTGAATAGGGTCAAGCTAACTAATCTAGCACTTAGCACAAGCTGACGGGCAATTTTAAAAATACGAGTGCAAGAGAAGAAGCAAAACAATATCGACACTCGATGTATCCTCGTATCCTCCAAAGGGGCACTCTAGTCCCGGAACTCTCTCCGACTTTAATCCACGATTATCGCAAATAGTATAATGTGAGTTTTCATATGAAGGCTCACCGACGAGGGACGCTGCCCCCCTCGACCCCCGTTCGCTGACCGGGCAGCGGAACCCCCGGGTGCATGGCTCCGGAGATGTCGTCGGGTGGTCCAGAGAAATATGGTGGAATACCATCGTCTTTGGCCCACCATGATTTTTTTATTGCATATGTCCACATTGATCTTGCTTATTGCTTTTCTGTATATTCATGTTAGACGAACAAAGCAATATACGTTGTAGCAAGTATGATAAGATAAAGCACGGTAGGACAATGCTAAGTTTAAGTATAAGAGCTATAGTGATAGCATAAATATTAGTGATATCGTAATGTTAAACTTAATTGAATAACCATAATCAAAACAGTTTTGATTTTGGCAACTCAATTAAATTTAAGATAGATATAATAAAAACTCATATCACTAATATGTCAAAACAATAAGCACATATCACCAAAGCTATAAGTATAAGTAGAAATGATATAGTGATAGTATTAAGATTAGTGACAATAAAATGCTAAACTTAACTGATTAACCATATACAAAAACATGATATAATTATTGGGCCAACAACGTAGATAAAACCTGGTTTTGAATTAAAATTAAATGAACAATGTAATTTCAAAAACTAATTTTTGAAGATGAGGACTTGCCTTACTTTTCTAAATTAGAAAGGTGTGTCTTCGGATTGGGAAGTAAGGAAATGATGTGTGCTTCCTTCTATCTAGGCTAGAAGCTCTCGGTTTAAGTTATAGGAGGTGTGTGCCTTCTTTTCAAAAGAGAAAGAAATAAGAAAAAAAAAATTAAGAAGAAGAAGAAGAAAAAGTGTGTCTTCCTTCGCTTACAAGCTAGAGAATCAAGTTGTGTGAGTTCTCGCCTTGTTATTCTTGTTAGAGAAGGTGATATGGAATAGGTGACAACTTGTGGTAGTTGACCTTGCAAAATGTAAGGAAGAAAGTAGCAATTAAATAAAAACCTATCCAATTTTATTTGAAATGGATTGATTAGAAGTTTAAAAAAGTTGCAAGAATGTGAAGGAAGGAGAGGGAAGAGGCCGGCCATGCATGGGGGATGGAAGAGGTGGCAAAAAATTGGATGACTAAGCTATTTAGGAAGTAGGAGGTGTCGAATGAAAATAAACCAAAATATCAAGTTGTTGACTAAGCTACTTAAGAAGCTTGCAAGTAGATCAATCACTTCTATGACAAGTAGGTCAAACACCTCTTCTATTATAATATAATATAAACTTTACATAAAAATAAATATTATTATTATGTTGAAGGTCTAAGGTAGTCTCACATATTATTGTTTTATCAAAATTAAAATTCAATTACAATCAACACTAAGTTACGAAATCAAGATACGAGAAACACAGCAAATAAGATACACAAAAATACCAAATATATATAGTTTAAAACTCGATTTACTAAAAAAAAATTAAATATCAAAAATTTAGAAAAATGAAAATCTAGGAACAAATGTGACATAGCGCACGGGCAGGCATCAAACACGGCATGCAACAGTGTGGACACATGCAGGCAAATGCAGGCGCAAAAGTAGGAGAGGGGGTTGTGGCTGGGTTCAAGCAGGTTAAGGAAAAAGAAGGGTAAAATGAGGGAAGTGGAGAGAAAGAGCGTGTGAACGGAGAGGAAAGGGGTTTACGGCTCTCCTAAATTAGATTTTAATGAATCACCAGTCAAATCTGAGTTCAACGAAATAAATTATATAATAAACAAATTTATAAATTTTTGAAAAAGTTATATATTGTAGATATCCATGTCAGCTTTCCAAAACTTTAAACGAACCGCAAAATGGAGTTCGGGATATCCTAAAATCTCGAAAACTATACAACGTGTCAAATTTTGGACAACCGACACTCAAATAAATTTACAAAAATTCAAGTAAATAATTACAAAAAATAAAATATATTTTTGGAAAACTAATCTCAATACGGTTCTAACAAAAAAATGGCATGCGAAAAGGACGTCGGAGTTGATGGCAACCGCTTTGCGAATATATATATATATAGGAGACTGCTCGTGAGATGTGCTCAAGGCGATCTTGAGTCCTCCTAGCGGTTTGCTTCGCCGGCCGCCTTCGCGGCAGTTTCTACCCCCCCCCACCCTCTCTCCTTTGCTCGAGGATCTTGTTAGCGTCGCCCCCTCCGGCGGGTTTGCCGGCGTCGCTGCCGCCTTCGGCACTAGTCTATGGTGTAGCCTCCCTTCCCAGAAATTTTTAAAAATATTTTTTTATTATTTATTGATTTAAATGGTGATTTTTAGAATTTTTATAAATAATTATTTAGTTAATTATTACGGTAGATGACTGTAGCCATGGTTGAGTTTTGAAGTACAAGATGACTAGGAATCATGGCACGGATAGCATTGTCGTGTGCTTTGACTAGTGTATTAGTCATGCCAAGGAAGACCCAGCCATAAGTGTGTCCAAACTAGGAAAACCAGGCCAAGTTGCGGCCTAACCCTATAAACGATTTAAATATTTATTAATTAGATTATTGAACTTTTAGAAGACCAGGTTGTATCAACTGGACCCGTAACAAGCCTAAGCCCATGTGGTTATATAGTGTGTCCAAAGATGACCGTGTCGTTATAGTATGTGTGGGTATGTAGTATCTAATCTTAGTGTTCTACTAAATAGATTTTGTAAGCAATTGGACACATGCACATATATCATGTATGTATTAATGTGGGTTTTAATAGTTGGGTTTTTTGAGGGATGTGGTAGCCATGAGTTCTTATTCATTTGTATCATTTACAGAATCATACCTTAGGAGGCAACAAAAATGCTTGGGCATGTGACCATGCATATTGAGTTTAGATAGTATGCCACATATACACTTATTAAGGAAGAAAAGATGTGTCTATGTCTCTCACTCATGGGGTATGTCTCTAGATAATTGGTCATGATTATACTAAGCTGGGTCAAGATCATGGTGATCACTAAATACAAGTTAGGAAATGTGGAGCATCATGCAATTATGTAATTTGACAAACTACACTATAATTCGTATTTGAAGGAAGAAATGTCAAGGCATGCATATTATTTCTCTATTACAATTGTTGCTATTGTTACTTGTTCTCTCGACGCTCGAAAATGTTCCTTACATATAGATTGTATTAGCATTAGTAATGCTAATATGTCCCGGTACAATCTGGGACTAGTAGACTGTATATATATAGTGTATTTGCATCCATTATTGGTTTAGTGAATCTTGTTGCTCTTATCTTCATTATTATTATTAATATAAATAATTAATACAAATAAATACTATTAAACGTTGTGATTTGTTATGAATAAATATTGTATGAACTTATTCACGGGGGTAAGCCCTACATTAGGGAAAATATTATGATAATTTATTTTCTGGACTTTTTGAGTATTTATACTCATATAGGAAGTATCGGTATATATATATATATATATATATATATATATATATATATATATATATATATATATATATATATATATATATATATATATATATATATATAAATATATATATATATATAAATATATATATATATATATTTTTTTTATTTTTTATTTATATATATATATATATATATATATATATATATATATATATATATATAAATAAAAAATTTAGAATGGGCTCCTCCCCCCCCCTCTTCCCCTCCTGGTTCCCCCCGTCGCCTGAGGCCTCCGCCCGCCCACCCGCCAGTCCGCCGGGGCTGACGCGTGCCCCCTTCGTTCTCCGTCGTAGTAGAGGTCGGCATCGCCACGTGTCCTCCTACCTCGACGCATCCTCTCCCAAGGCGGGTGACCCCGTTCGTCCGGTCGGTGGGTCCCGGCCCGACCGCTCCCGTTTCAGGCAGAGGCGCCGGCCTCCGCGATCCTCCTTGCACTCGATCCTGGGTCCTCACCCTTCTCGGAGTTCCCCCCCCGCCCCCTGCCTCTGTGTCCGCCGGTGCCGGAGGGACCCCTTTGATCCCAGCCCCTCCTTGCCGGGATGCCCAGGCCGCGTCGAGCCCTGCCGTCTCGGAGGAGTTCCGTGTGGTCGGAGGGGGTGTTTCTCAGCCCCCCGCCGTGGTTGATGCCGTCGGCCGACGGACCACCCCCCCTTCCCCCCAGGGCGGTTTCTATTCCCTGCTCCCTCCTTGCGCTCGTTGGCCAGAGGAGCTCATTGCCCTAGTCGAACGGTCCTCTTCGCTGCTCCGGCAGACCCACCCCGCGGTGGCGCCCTCGCTGAGCTGGCCGCCCCCCTCCGCCCCTGTCTCGGATCGCGCCTCCCCGTCATCGTCAGTGGCCCCGGGTGCTATCGCCCAGCCTTTGCGGTGGCCACTTCTCACCCTTTTCGGCGTTCAACGTCCCGTCGCCGCCCTCTCGGCGGGCCCGTCCTCGATCCCCCCCCCCGCTGGCGTGTTCTGGACCGCAGGCTTCCACTCTGTCAGGTCTCCCCACGTGGGCCTGCTCTATAGGGAAGCGCGTTCCTCGGGCATCGAGCGTTGACACGGTCGTCTGCGTGTCCTCGGTCGCCCCGCCTGCCCCTTCTCCTGCGCACTGTATTCTCCAATCCCTTTGCGCAGGGACAGCCTTTCCTTCTGATGTGGGCCCCGGTCCAGTGGAGACCCACGCGCTTGCTTCTCTTGCGCGATCAACGACAGGGGTTGCTGATCCTTTTCTTGGCGCAAGTAATGCTGTTGCTTCCTCTGGACAGCACGTGGCCCTCCCCACGTGGCGGATCCTTCTCCCCCCTTGCGCAGTCTGGTGAGCGCATTTTGGCGCAGTTTAGCCCGCACATTGGTGCCCCCCCTTGCGCAGTTTGATCAGGGAAGCGCGCCCAAACGGTTGGGTCCCTCTCCTCTCGTGGTCTCTCATCTTGCCGATCCTCCCCATCCTCGCCTTCCGGACCCAGCCGCTGTTCGCTGCCCGATACCCTCGGGCACAGCCTCTGGTCGCGGTAGATCATCCTCACCCACCCCGGTCCTCGGCCCCGGCGCAGCGGGTTCGACCCAGGCCGTTCCCTCGTGGCCCAACTCCGCTCACTCCCGGTTGGGGCAGTCCGCCCCGCCGGCGTCCCCGGTCCACTCTGGCCGCGGTGCTACCTCCTCCTCTCCCTCTCCTATCCCCATATTCGGTGCATCTCGTGATGCCCCCTCGGGCAGCCCCTTGCGGGGTCAGGCCCTGGTTCCCCAGGCGGTCGCCGGAGATGCTCTTTTCCCCCTCAGGCCTTTGCCTACTCGGGTACTCCCTTGGCGCAAGCCTCCTTCCCTCCGGCAGTTGCAGGAGTGGGCTCCGGCGGCATTCTCCCGAGCTCCTCGGCAGACCCCCTCTCCACTCGGGCCCGTGCCGACGCTACCCCCCCTCGGCATCCAGTACCCTCCCCAACTCCCTCTCCTTTGCGGACGCCCTGAGACCTGATCGGATAAGGGCTGAACCATGTCCGGTAGCTGAAGTGGTCTTGACTGAAGTCCACCTGACGCCTCCGCCGGACGAATACCCTATCCGGGTCCCCTACTCCAGCGAAGAGATCCGCTCCCTCTCTTCCCCCTTCTTCCGGACTTTGGTTCTCAAGTTCGGTTTCGGATGCCCTAAAATTTCTCTTGTTCGGGAAGTCATCTCTCGATGGGGTCTCTCGACGTCATACCGGATTGCTCCTCTCGATCCCAAACACATGCTTCTCCATCTTTCCTCCGACCAGGACTTCAGCAAAGTGTGGATGAAAGGCATGACCAAAATTGCCAATCAGTTTGCCAAAATTGTCAAATGGTCGCCAAACTTTAACCCCAAGATCGATTCGACCATCGTCACCTCCTGGATCACCCTCCCCAATCTCCCCCTAGTTTTTTTTCCTGCTGCATCCCTCAAGAGGATCGCCAACGCGTTCGGTGCTCTTGTAGCCATCGCCGAAGAAAAAAAAAAACCTATCTAAATACAACTACGCAAAGATTTGCGTAGAACTGGACCTCACAACCGAGCCACCCAAAGTGATAGAGATAGAACTCGGTGATCAATCATTCAGTCAAACGCTGGTTTACGACAACAGCATTATTTTCTGTCAACACTGCCAGATGTGCGGCCACTCTTTACAACACTGCATCCGCGCTCATCCAGAACTCAAGAAACCAGCCCCCAGGAAAGCGCGCATTTCCGGAGCAGCACCCCCATCCCGCCCCACAATGCGGATCCCTCACATCCCCCAACCTCTGGCTCGGAGTTCCACCAACCTCCTCGATTCTGGCTCAGCACCCACCCCTTCTCGTGCCATCACTCTCCACAAGTCCAGCGGAGCGATAGTTACAAATTCCGCTGACGGCATCAGC
Source organism: Iris pallida (assembly GCA_029216955.1). Lineage (NCBI taxonomy): Eukaryota > Viridiplantae > Streptophyta > Magnoliopsida > Asparagales > Iridaceae > Iris > Iris pallida. The sequence goes on from JANAVB010038419.1 coordinate 599,752, forward strand.
GCGCTGCCGGTTCCTGACTACCTCCCAATCCCCTCATCCCCCTCCTTCGCCATTACTCTCCATAATTCCTTCGCAGCCCTTGATCCGGATGACTGCTCTCCAGAGACGCCTACCTCCGGTGGCCTCCCCAACCCTGCCCCCACTCCCCCACCTTCCGGCCTCGACATAGTCCCCCTCCACAACCCCCCTACCGCCCCTCCCTCCCTCGACGCCCCACCCCAACACTCCTCCTCCGCCTGTCTCAGACCCTCCATCGGTGAGGTGGTCGGGGCTCAATGCTCCGCCACTCCAACCCCCCCCTTCGATCAGCCATCGTTCCTCCTCGCCAGTCCTCCCCGCTCACTGGAAGATTTTGGCAGGCGCAGAAAGAGGGTTTCCTCGATCGAGACAATCCTCTCTGCGCTCTGTCAGAGTGCGAAGACTATGACATTTCCCCCTCAGCAGTCGCAGTCGCGCGACTCAAGTTCTGATCGGACTCTAGCACCGGTCAGCAAAAGCCCCAAAAAAAAGAAAAAATCCAAGAAACAAAGGCAGCGTACGGCGATGACCACGAGATCCGCTGCAAAGCTGCAAAACCCCTCTACCTCCTCCTTTAATGCCTAACATTCTTTCTTGGAATGTTCGAGGCATTGGTAATAAACAGACTATGAATCGGATCATCAGTCTGACCAAATCACATCGGATCGATTTACTTGTCATTATCGAACCCAAAATACCTCATAGAAGAATGACAGAAATCCAACTCAAGCTGGGATTCCCCTCCGCTATTACCGGTTGTCACGACATTTGGATCTTCTTCGCAGCCGACTTCCGCTTTGGCATTATCAACGACTCCCCACAAGCCCTCTCCTGTTGGGTTGAACATCTCGCCTTCAAGACCCGCTTTATCCTGTCGGCCATCTATGGTAGCTACAGCATCCCGGAGCGTAAAGTTCTTTGGGAGCTTCTGTCGGGCCCCTCCATCCCGCACGATGATATGCCATGGCTTTGCATCGAAGATTTCAATACGGTCTCTTGCAGAGAGGAGAAATCTGGGGGTCGTAACCCCCCTCATTCGGCCATGGAGGACTTCAACAACTTCGCCTTATCCGCTCATCTGTCCGACATCCCCTTCCACGGCAACCAGTTCACTTGGTGCAACATGCAAGACGGTTCGCGTAGGCAGTACTCCCGCCTGGATCGTGCCATGGTCAATGACTGTTGGATGGATTTGGGACTGATCAGCAATCTGTCGCACCTGAACTCCACAGAATCTGACCATTCCCCCCTCCTTCTTGAGATCAACATCTCTCATAACCGCATCAAAAAATCCTTTCGCTTCCTTGACTTCTAGCGCCACCACCCCCAGTTCATGATCGTCGTGGAAGAGGCATGGGCTTCTGTCACTCATCATGACCCTATGGTCAGATTTGCTTCCAAACTTAAAGCTACTAGAAAAGCCCTTACGGCCTGGAGCGAAATTGCGTTCGAGAACATTTTTCAGGCCATTAAGGATACGGAAGACGATGTCACCCGTGCGAAGATTATCCCGGGACAGAAGGCCAGATTATCCCGGGACTTGGAGGGGGACAAGAACTCTGGCTTCTTTCACAAATGCGTCAAAGGACGCAGAAGCTCTCTCAAGATTCACCGCATCCGCGATGATAATGGTCAAATGCTCGACGATCAGGAGGATATTCAGATGGCAGCCACGAACTATTTCTCCAACATGTTCGCCAAAGAGGCCGTGATCAAAGATGACGGATTCCTGTCCGAGATCCCCTCCCTGATTAGTGATAGGAATAATGAAAGCCTCCACGCTCCCCCCTCCGTCGATGAGATTAAGATGGCAGTGTGGTCCATTAATGCCAACAGCGCCCCGGGTTCGGACGGATTCAACGGGGTTTTCTTCCGCTCTTGCTGGGACATCATTCGGTCCGACCTTGGGGATGCCACAAGCGCTTTCTTTCAAGGTGCCACTTATCCGAAATCAATATCCTCTGCTCACATCATCCTCATTCCCAAGAAAGGCAATCCGGACTCCTTTAAGGACTTCAGACCAATCAGCCTCTGCACTTTCACCAACAAAATTATCTCTAAGATCATTGCCTCCAGAATGTCGGACATTCTCCCCAAAATCATATCCGAAGAGCAAAGCGGCTTCGTCAAAGGTCGTAATATCTCCGATAATATCCTTCTGGCCTAAGAGATGATCACGTGTATGAAATTCCCGTCCAGGGGGGGAACGTTGCCAACAAACTGGACATGGAAAAAGCTTATGACCGCCTTGATTGGCAGTTCATGATCTGGGTGCTCAGAGCCTTTGGTTTTTCGAAACCTGTCATCGACATCATCTTTAGATCCATCAACAACTCCTTGTTTTCCACTGTCATAAATGGCCAATCTCAGGGTTTCTTCAAAGCTACCCGAGGAGTTAGACAGAGAGACCCCCTCTCCTCCACCATTTTTATCATCACAGCCGAAGCCATGAGCAGAAACCTCAAAATCATGTCGCAATCTCCCGGGTTCCAACACTTTCACACTACGACCGGTTGCCCTCTCATTACTCATCTGGCGTACGCGGACGACATCCTCATTTTCTCCGCTGGCACTATTGGAGCCATCGAGGTGGTTATCAGAACTCTTGCTAAATACACTCGCTGCTCTGGGCAGAAAATTAACAACAGCAGGAGTGTGATATACACCCATCACAAAGCCGATAGAACTCACTCGGCTGTGCTGTCTTCCATGACTTCCTTCTCCATAGCTTACCCCCCCTTTCCTGTACTTAGGCTGCCCGCTGGTATACGGTAGAGCGAACTCTAGAATTTTTGCACACAAGATTAGCAAGATTCGCCAAAAAATTGCGGGCTGGCACAACGCCACCCTTTCCCCCGAAGGGAAGTTAATCCTCATTAAGCATGTTCTATCCTCCATCCCCATATACACCTTAGCGGTGTGCTCGCCCCCAACCAAAGTGCTCCATTCTATTGAATCCATCCTGGCCAATTTCTTTTGGGGTCATCTCGAGGAAAAGAACAAGCATCACTGGGCCAGTTGGGCTACCATGGCCAAATCTACTGAAGAGGGGGGTCTGGGTTTCTGCAGGCTTGCCCATATGGTCGACGCCCTCTCAGCTAAATTATGGTAGAAAATCCGCTCTGAAAACTCGATATGGACCAGGTTCATGCGTGTGAGATACTCCAGATTCTGTCACTTAACCGAGGCGTCTGCTAATAACAGATCCTCCGCGTCGTGGCGGCACATCATCCGTGGCCGTATACTCGCGGAACCTCACTTTCGTCTGACCCTGGGTAACGGTCATTCGCAGGCTTGCAAGGAACGCTGGTTGGAGGCTGACATCCTCAGGCCCAACGCGATTACTCCGCCGCTATGCGAGATCCGAGATTTATGGGATGATGACGTGTCTGGGTGGAATTGGGGTAGGGTGCATGATTGGCTTAGCCCGGCAGCCGAGGCAAGCTTGGGAGCGTCTAATCTGTCGATCAATAACACTCAGGACGTGCTCAGATGGTCCTCCAACCAGAGTGGCGTCTTCACCCTAGTTTCGGCCAGAGTCATCCTCAGAGACATACAAGTCACGACTTCCCCCTCCGCCAAGTTTTGGCACATGTGTATTTCGGCAAAATGGTCCATTCTCATCTGGCGTGCCGCGCGTCGAAAACTCCCCACGGATGATGCAGTACAATCCTTCGGTTATAGTCTGGCGTCCAAATGCCACTGCTGTGTTGATCACCATCCAGAATCCGTCGAGCACGTTCTGCTTTCTGGGGAGTCTGCTTCTCACATTTAGACTAACCTTCACTGCAAGTGCAAAATGGTACCCACAAACGGGGGCATCAACGATCTGCTGGCCTGCTGGAACACGTCTCACAGGCATCAGATCGTCGCTGCAGCCGCTTTTTGGGTTTTATGGAAAAATAGAAACAAATACAGATTCGAGGACCGTCAATTCCAGCCTCCGAAATTGTACAGAGAGGTGATTCGGCAAATCTACAAAAGAAAGAGGTGTTGCTCTCATACCTCGAACCAGTTTTGGGATGCTCTGGCTGCTGACTAGGGCTCGGGAGTGAGTCCCTCGGGACCTCGCCTTCACTGTTAATATTTTGTGTTTTCTACCTAGTTTACTGTTTTTCCTACTTAGTTTACCAAGGTATTTTGTTTTTTCGTCTATGGTACCTGCTGTAATGCTCTTTTAGCGCTCCTCTTCCATTTCAATAAAATTGCTCCTTCTTCAAAAAAAAAAAAAAAAAAAAATATATATATATATATATATATATATATATATATATATATATATAATATATATATATATATATATCATTTATATGTGTGGTTTTATGTAGAAAAACAAAAAATAGAAAGGAAAAATTCCCAAGCCCAAAAAGCCAAGAGCCCACCCAGCCTAGCCCATCAAGGCCCAATCCCGCACACCCTTTCTTTTCCCCCCTGTGCAGCAGCAAACAGGCCCGATCTCCCCCCCAGTTCAGAACCGACTACGTAGGGGATATATATAGATCGAGACATAGAGAGAGGAGTTCGACGAAAAAACCCTAACCCTACCTTCCGTGCGCACTCTCGGCCACCGCACGCCACAGCCGGAGCATCGTCGGCCGGCCACGGTGACAACAGCAACCGTGAACAGAATAAAAAAGAGACGCAACAACAGCAGCAACACGCCGCGCCGGTCCAAGTTTAGGACATGATTTCTCGTCGCACGATGGATCATTTTTCGATCTACTTATTCAGGTGAGATCACAACCCTACCCACCCCATATCCTATCAACTAGTTTTAATTCATTCAAAATATACACCAGTAAAAGATCAAGTGAAATCGAGAAAAAACTGTTCATATTGAACAGTACAAACTGAACCCGACACTATATTTTGGACAGCAGATAACTACCATGTTTTAGTAGATTTATGGAATCCACTTGAACTGATTTGTAGCCAATATATATGGCTTCACAACGACCTTTTTTATGTATTTTTCGTGTCATTAGTTTTCGAATAAAACCAATTTCAATATCCTCGAAAAATTGTTTTTAAAAACTCAAAATCCTTCGATACGACGTGCGTCCCGCCAAATCGGGCGACATGATCGCGAATCGAAAGCATCAAAAGGTGCGTAACGGCTTCGTAGATGTGTGGGCTTTGACAGAATTCAAATTGGTCACGTGTGCACGACGAATTTGATGCGTATCCGTCAAAATTTACTGTATTGGCCTCTGTGCAAATTTTCTAATTACTTTGTGCACGTTCATCAGATCGAGACAAAACTTGTGCCAACAGGACCGTATCATTTTTCTGGTCCTGTATGCCATGTTTGGTCCAATTCTGAGACAGTTGATCGAATCGTCGTTTCGTAGGCCCCACGATCCGATTCAACGGGCAATTTTGTGCACGGCCCACCGGAATCCACAATTGGACATACCGTTGGGTTTGTAACATCAAAACAAATCCGTAGACATGTAGTTTGACGACTTTAGAGACCATTGACCTTGGCACGCTTTTTGGTGCAAAGCGGGTCCAACGGCGGACATCGGTTTGGCCCAAAATTACTGTTTGCCCCTGTGTTCAGAATTGGACTTAAGGACAGGCAACTTTAGCTAATTTGACTATTCTGAGAATGTTGGCATTGTCTGTTTCAGCTTTCGGAGACAGTTGTGATAATTTGGACTTTATGGCTTAGTAGTTGACTATATTTTGTTGGATCTACGTGCAACCCCCAGGCAAGATACCTTGCCTTTCTCTACAGTTTAATTTCATGTTTATAGTTTTTATGTTGTTATAGTATTAGATACTCTATTTGCTATAGATCTTATATGTTATCATTAGCTTCCTAGTTGACTTGATTTATCTATTTTCTGTATACCGTGTTCACCAGTTTATTGTCTTGCTTGACTTGATAGTATAGTTATACTGAACTTGTTCACATTATAGTTCATGCTAGAGTTGTCCTTACCCGTGTCTTGACATGAGTCTTACCTGGTCTCACCTGTGACTTGACTGAGTCGTGTCTTGGAACAAGTACATATAGTTGAACTGTTATTTTCCTGTATCGTTTTTCTCAACCAGAGAGTCCACACTCGGGACGAGGGTTGATCATTGCACCAGAGAGTCCACACTCTGGACGAGGGTGTTTGTTTCCTTGGCGCCAGAGAGTCCACTCGGGACGAGGGTGTTTGTGTTGATATGTTAAAATCCGGGAGTCCACACTCGGGACGAGGATGTTTACTTGTACCAGAGAGTCCACACTCGGGACGAGGGTACCTTGTCGTGAACTAACCAGAGAGTCCGTACTCGGGACGAGGGTTAGTGATTAGTTCAAACCTGCGAGTCCACTCGGGGCGAGGGTTTGGTATTCTATTGATCTCGTGTTCACTTGTTCATCTAGCAGTTCAGTTACGTGTAGTAGTTCTTGTATTCCAGTTCATAGTCACCGGTCAGTAGCCACTTGTCGTTACTTACTTGTTAGCAGTTTGGTCGTAGTTTCGTGCCATGTTAAGTGTCGTTCCTTGTTTATATCCTATTTATATTATCATGCATGATTAAACTGCTAGATAGGCATATTTTTATGTATCTTGCTATGTCCCCTAAGGACCTGATGATCTCTTCAGGTTTAGTGATTGCGTGAAGTTAGTTAGCAGTTCTGGATGGCGGATGATTATGACTCTTGGGAGTTCAGATGATTACGATATTCTTGTATGATTCAAGTATTTGTCAGTGATACTACCATGTTATCCTTTCATGCTTTACATTCCTTATCATGAGATATCTTGCTTATTGATTCAGTTTAGAGACTCTTGTTATATTCCTTGGAGTCTCATCGGACATATATGCTAGTAGGCTACAGACCACGACCCATAGTGTTCATTCAAATTTCGTACACTTATTATGGATTTGAGATATTGATTTGTTTGCCATTATTTGGAAGTTTACCCTAGCCGTGACAGCATTTACGTATTCGAGTCGGGCTGGAGTCCGTTTGATGCGTAGCTGGCTTGCGCACGAGCTCGCATCCGAAAAGTGGGTGCGGGTTGTGACAAGTTTTTTGGTAGCCCAAGCAGGTCAGAGCATATCGTATCGATTCCGTAACTGTAATGATACGAGCATGCGAATTTGACTAAACCCTTAGGAATCTCAATCCACACTGCCTTGAAAATTCTTTTAGAAATTTCTATACCGTTCTTGAAACTCCATATTTTCTCTCAATTTTTCTTTCTTGCTTTTTTGTACCATTGATTCTCGTCCCTTCCTATTTCGAGGTGACGAATGATCGTGCTGACTAGAATTTATCAGAAATTCTTAAGGTATAGTGTAAAATTGCTTGACTGTTGAAATTTTGGTTGCTTGATAGATATGAGGATGTTAGAGATACCATATGCTATAAATATCTAGGGATAGTGATGTTAGCAACTAGTTGGATGTTACAAGATTTTAGTGACCGTATTTTGAGGAGTAGTGTGACCAAAGGTGGGTAGAAGTCCTCAAGTATTCGGAGTTATAAATAGCTAGAGAAGGTTATAGAATATTTTTTGAGAAATTAAATTTGAGAAAATTAAGGTAATAATAGACCTCCTTTTGAATTTTGGGAATAGTATGAATTAGAATTTCGAGGATAAAATTTTTTTTATGGTGGATAGATTTGTAGCCTCCCTTCCCAAAAAATTTTGAAAATATTTTTTATTATTTATTTGATTTAAATGGTGATGTTTAGAATTTTTATAAATAATTATTTAGTTAATTATTACGGTAGATGATTGTAGCCATGGTTAAGTTTTGAAGTACAAGACGATTAGGAATCATAGCATGGATAGGATGGTCGTGTGCCTTGACTAGTGTATTAGCCATGGCAAGGAAGACCCAGCCATAAGTGTGTCCTAACTAGAAAAACCAGGCCAAGTTGTGGCTTAACCCTATAAATGATTTAAATATCTATTAATTAGATTATTGAACTTTTAGAAGACAGGTTGTATCAACTGGACCCGTAACAAGCCTAAGCCCATGTGGTTATACAGTGTGTCTAAAGATGACCGTGTCGTTATAGTATGTGTGGGTATGTAGTATCCTATCTTAGTGTTCTACTAAATAGATTTTGTAAGTAATTGGACAATTGCACATATATCATGTATGTATCAATGTGGGTTGTAATAGTTGGGTTTTTTGAAGGATGTGGTAGCCATGAGTTCTTATTCATTTGTATCATTTATAGAATCATACCTTAGGAGGCAACAAAATGCTTGGGCATGTGACCATGCATATTGAGTTTAGATAGTATGCCACATATGCACTTGTTAAGGAAGAAAAGATGTGCCTATGTCTCTCACTCATGGGGTATGTCTCTAGATAATTGGTCATGATTATACTAAGCTGGGTCAAGAACATGGTGATCACTAAATACAAGTTAGGAAATGTGGAGGATGACGCAATTATGCAATTTGACAAACTACACTATAATTCGTATTTGAAGGGAGAAAGATCAAGGCATGCATATTATTTCTCTATTACAATTGTTGCTATTGTTACTTGTTCTCTCGAGGCTCGGAAATGTTCCATTCATACAGATTGTATTAGCATTAGTAATGCTAATATGTCCCGGTACAATCTGGGACTAGTAGACTGTATATATATAGTGTATTTGCATCCATTATTGGTTTAGTGAATCTTGTTGCTCTTATCTTTATTATTATTATTAATATAAATAATTAATACAAATAAATACTATTGAACGTTGTGATTTGTTATGAATAAATATTGTATGAACTTATTCATGGGGGTAAGCCCTACATTAGGGAAAATATTATGATGATTTATTTTTTGGACTTTTTGAGTATTTATACTCATATAGGAAATATCGGTATATATATATATATATATATATATATATATATATATATATATATATATATATATATATATATATATATATATATATATATATATATATATATATATATCATTTATATGTGTGGTTTTATGTAGAAAAACAAAAAAAAATTCCCAAGCCCAAAAAGCCAAGAGCCCACCCAGCCTAGCCCATCTAGGCCCAATCCCGCACACCCTTTCTTTTTCCCCCTGTGCAGCAGCAAACAGGCCCGATCTCCCCCCCCCCCAGTTCAGAACCGACTACGTAGGGGATATATATAGATCGAGACATAGAGAGAGGATTTCGACGAAAAAAAACCCTAACCTACCTTCCGCGCGCACACTCGGCCACCGCGCGCCACCACCAGAGCATCGTCGTCCGGCCACGGTGACAACATCAACCGCGAACAGAACAAAACAGAGACGCAATAGCAGCAGCAACACGCCGCACCGATCCAAGTTCAGGACATGATTTTTCGTCGCACGATGGATCATTTTTCGATCTACTTGTTCAGGTGAGATCACAACCCTACCCACTCCATATCCTATCAACTAGTTTTAATTTATTTGAAATATACAACAGTAAAAGATCGAGTGAAAATCGAGAAAAAATTGTTCATATTGAAAAGTACAAACTGTACCCGATACTATGTTTTGGAAGGCAGATAACTGCCATGTTTTACTAGATTTACGAAATCCACTTGAACTGAGTTGTAGCTAATTTAAACGGCTTCACAACGACCTTTTTTATGTATTTTTCCTGTCATTATTTTTTGAATAAAACCAGTTTCAAAATCCTCGAAAAACTGTTTACAAAAACTCAAAATCCTTCGAAACGACGTGTGTCTTGCCAAACCGGGCCACGTGGTCGCAAACCGAAAGCATCAAAAGGTGCGTAACGGCTTCATGGATGTGTGGGCTTTGACAGAATTCAAATTGGTCGCGTGTGCGCGACGAATTTGATGTATATCCGTCAAAATTTACCGTATCGACCTCTGTGCAAAATTTCCAATTACTTTGTGCACGTTCATCAGATCGAGACGAAACTTGGGCCAATATGACTGTATCATTTTTCTGGTCCTGTATGCCAAGTTTGGTCCGATTCTGAGACAGTTGATCGGATCGCCGTTTCGCGGGCCCTACGATCCGATTCAACGGGCGATTTTGTGCCCGGCCCACCGGAATTCACAATTGGACATACCGTTGGGTTCGTATCATTAAAATAAATCTGTAGACATATAGTTTGACGAATTAAGAGACCATTAACCCTGGCACGCTTTTCGGTGCAAAGCGGGTCCAACGGCGGACATCGTTTTGGCCTAAAATTACCTTTTTGCCCCTGTGTTCAGAATTGGACTTAAGGACAGACAATCCTAGCTAATTTGACTATTCTGAGAATGTTGGAATTGTTTGTTTCAGCTTTTGGAGACAGTTGTGATGATTAGGACTTTATGGCTTAGCAGTTGACTATATTTTGTTGGATCTGCGTGCAACCTCCAAGCAAGATACCTTGCCTTCCTCTACAGTTTAATTTCATGTTTATAGTTTTCATGTTGTTATAGTATTTGATAATCTATTTTCTATAGTTCTTATATGTTATCATTAGCTTCCTAGTTGACTTGATTTATCTATTTTCTGTATACCATGTTCACCAGTTTATTGTCTTGCTTGACTTGATAGTATAGTTATACTAGACTTGTTCACATTATAGTTCATGCTAGAGTTGTCCTTACCCATGTCTTGACATGAGTCATACCAGGTCTCACCTGTGCCTTGACTGAGTCGTGTGTTGGAACGAGTACGTGAAGTTGAACTGCTATTTCCCGGTATCGTTTTCTTCAACCAAAGAGTCCACACTCGGGACGAGGGTTGATCATTGCACCAGAGAGTCCACACTTGGGACGATGGTGTTTGTTTCCTTGGCACCAGAGAGTCCACTCGGGACGAGTGTGTTTGTCTTGATATGTTTACATCAGAGAGTCCACACTAAGGACGAGGATGTTTACTTGCACCAGAGAGTCCACACTCGGGACGAGGGTGCTTTGCCGTGAACTAACCAGAGAGTCCACACTCGGGAAGAGGGTTAGTGATTAGTTCAAACCTGCGAGTCCACTCGGGGCAAGGGTTTGGTATTCCATTGATCTCGTGTTCACTTGTTCATCCAGCAGTTCAGTTATGTGTAGTAGTTCTCATATTCCAGTTCATAGTCATCGGTCAGTAGCCACTTGTTAGCAGTTTGGTCATAGTCTCGTGCCATGTTAAGTGTCGTTCCTTATTTATATCCTGTTTATATTATCATGCATGATTAAACTGCTAGATAGGCATATTTTTATGTATCTTGCTATGTCCCCTGAGGACCTGATGATCTCTTCAGGTTTAGTGATCGCGTGGAGTAAGTTAGCAGTTTTGGATGGCGGATGATTATGACTCTTGGGAGTTCAGATGATTACGATATTGCTTGTATGATTCAGGTATTTGTCAGTGATACTACCTTGTTATCCTTTCATGCTTTACATTTCTTATCATGAGATATCTTGCTTATTGATTCAGTTTAGAGACTCTTGTTATATTCCTTGGAGTCTCATCGGACATATATGCTAGTGGGCTACAAACGACGACCCATAGTGTTCATTCAAATTTCGTACACTTATTGTGGATTTGATATATAGTTTTGTTTGCCATGATTTGGCAGTTTACCCTAGCCGTGACAGCGTTTACATATTCGAGTCGGGCTGGAGTCCGCTTGATGCGTAGCTGGCTTGCTCACGAGCTCGCGTCCGAAAAGTGGGTGCGGGTCGTTACATATAGTTATGGTCGTGCCATCCCCACCAGACGGTCGGTCCCTGGATGACCGCCATGCTCTCCCTTCTCGATCAGTCATCTACGGTGGCCTCCACCTCTCTTCTCTGCCCTTGTGGATCGCTCGTTTCGGACGGGTCTGTCGCTAGCAGAGCTAGTATGGCTCTTCGCGACGACTGCGTCCATCGGTGCTCCCTCCGTCCATCCGTTGGAGCTCACCCCCTCTTTGCCTGCCCCCATATCAGGTTGCGGGCCCTCCCCCCTCCCTATCCCTCAACTGTCAATTTCAAATTCAATTTTGAATTTGGCTCAGCCTCAGTTAACTTCTCTTGCGCCTGTTGCGGATGGCACTGGACCCTCGGGACCCACACCCATAAGCTCCTTGGCAGCTTTTCTCCTGCGCAACCAAGTTTTGGCGTTGGTCTGCATGTGCTCCCTGCGCCACCAGGCACTATTTTCCTCGCTTTCCCGCGTGGCCTTAGTGCCACTCAGCTAGCGGGCTATTGTTCCACCCTTGCGCATCCTAGGGTTGGCATTCCTAGCGCCACTCAGCCATCGGGCTACTCTTTCGTCCTCAGTACGCACCCTACGGCCGCGCTCCTGCCCAGGGCAGATCCACCATGCCCTTAACTCGTGCGGACCCATGTCTCAGCCAGTCCTAGAACCGAGCCACATTAACCTCACCAACCGTTCTTTGCCGACCTGGTGAGACCTATTGGTGCAAAGAATAACTCCCCGTTCATCTCTGATGTTGAGCTCACGGAGTTAGAATACACTGCCTCGTCAGATTTGAATGTTATCAATATCCCTTTCTCGTCCGAGGAAATATCCTCACTCTCAGCTCAATTTGCTTCACCTTCATCCTCAAATTCGCCTCTGGATGCCCGAAGCTTTTGTGCATCCAAGAAGTAATTGCCACCTGGGGGCTCACTTTCGACCTCAGGGTCGCTCCTTTGGACCCCAAACACATACTTTTGCACCTTTCGTCTGAGCTAAATCACAGGAACGTATGGACCAGAGGTTCTGGCAAAATCGACTCTCACCACGTGAAGATTATCAAATGGTCCAAGGACTTCAACACCTACGAAGACTCGGCGATCGTTTCGGCTTGGGTCACCCTCCCAAACCTTCCACTGATTTGCTTCATTCCAGCTGTCTTGAAGAGAATTGCTAATTCTTTTGGTACCTGTTACGACCCGCTCCCGAATAATCGGACACGAGTCAGATACGCCCAGCCTTTATTGTTAGACACAATGAAGTAAGTTGTACCAACATCTATGGAGAAACTATGAATCAAGATAAGAATGAAAGTAATCACAACATCTAACATATAAATCCCAGAATCTCAGATACAATCTAAATGTTATTACATTCCAGCAAATATAAACTATAAAGATGTCTCTAGTACAAGTCCAGATAAAGCTAAGTAGAAAGTCTAGGCTTCCTTAGCCTCTAGGTCCTGGGCCACATCTACTGTCTCATAGGTGCCTCCAGGCTCCTGCCCATAGTAAGTATCACAGATAGCCTCCTGCTCACCTGCAACATATCCTAGTCAGGAGCGGAGCTAAGTATATCCAAGGAAATGAACATGAACATCATGGTATGAACAAGAACAGAAAATATAAATAAAGTACGAGAAATGAGAACAGGACATGAAACTAAACAGAAAATACTGAAAGTAGATACAAGGAACATGATATGAGTCCTGAACATGAAATACAACCTGAACATGAAATACAACCTGAATCCTGAAATATGCAATATTGAAATACATCCAGAGTGTGTGATCGGCTTAGGTAGATTCAACGAACATGAAATGGTATGGCTTGGGTCCCGCGTGCACGATGCGGGGCCTAAGCTATTCATATGAATAGTAACATGGTTTGATCACACAATTGTAGTATTTCTTCTCCCAGACACAAGTAACTCATGAAACATGAAACCAGACAATCCCGTGATACATCGTATCAACGAGATACAGGAATGAATATACAAGACATGAGAAATGAACAAGTCCTAGGAGTATACTTGCCTTGCTCCGGGTGATCAAGTGTGGGTATTAGAGCTGGGAATCCTCCTGTTTATAATTTACAAGTTGATTAATTACAAAATATATTGATACAAAATTCCTATAAGTCTAGCTAACTAATTTCTAGCTAAATACTCTCACTCTTATAATGCACAAGTTACTTGGCTAACCTTCTAAGAATTGGTATAGCTGACAAGGAAATACTATGAACTAGTAATCATTAGGTTACAATGAAATCTTATAGTTAACTAGCACTTAGTTGAGTAATTTATAGCTAGCCCTAAACAAGGGACTTTATATAACAAATGACAGGTCTACACTATTCTTAATACTCATATTATAAGAACTATCTCACTATCTAACAAAGGAATTTCATACTATAGGCGATAATGACAGGATCTACCCTACACTTCTCTTCAATTTCAATGCTTTCATGTTCTAATATATAGGATGCATTTATGGTGATCAATCCTAACATCATTGAGGCAAACCTATTCTACTGAACAGTCCAACTGAGTTCCATGCTCCCTTGACTAAAGTGACTCACATAAGACTCCTTCTAAAGTTTCCTAACATAACAGGAATGGAACTCAGCCTATACTAAAACCTGTATGCCCTGCTACTGCTGTAGGACTGTTACTGCTCAGTCCTAAAATCCATAAACTTTGATATGGTTTCCTAGGTTTCAGGAAAATAAGTCCTAACTAGGCATTTCATGTCTCAATCCCTAACAGAACTGAGAATAGTTCAGTACACCAATTCTACTGAAAATTAAGTCTTGGTTTACTGGACAACAACTCAGTCCCAGGATATTAGTAAAACTGGGATAATGTATAGCATTCAACAAATTATGACAGCCAACCTTATGAAGGACTGATACACAATCCCAGGTGATGTTCAACCATTGAGTCCAAGCCAACCATCACAGGCCTCTTAGCTAGGAAAATGATTTAACTTACTTTTGAAAGCATTGCTACCATAATAGTCCCAGGCTATAATTTATACCAGACTTCATTGCCCAAATTGTATTTCTGAAGATGGTCCTCTAACTTCAGATAACATTCAGTCCTAATTTGGACTGAAACAAGTCAATAGAAAGCTGGTACATCAGTCCTCGATAAGACATGGGACAGTTCAGTCTCAGGACAGATATCCAATACTGGGTTAGAGTAGTAAAATGGAAGTAGTAAAGTGGAAGTCACATTTAGGACTAAAGTTTATGATCTATATATCCAAATCAGAGAACTGAATTGAAATTACTACTAACTAAACCCAATCTCAACATCTTAAACTGACAGTCATCCTACCACAATCACCCACTTGTGGCTATAGGCTATGAGAACCCTTACCATTCCAAGATTTAAGGAGAGAACAGTTGGAAGGACTGACACATATCAGTTGCAATGAGACCATTTAGTCTCAGTGAGACTGATACAATATCAGTCTTAACTCCTAAGACTGATATCCATACTCTAATCTGCATGGTTCAGTCTGAAATTGGAATTGGCTCTCAAGAAACCTGATCACTCGACTTCCCTACTAAAATGGACTAGAAGATAACTCCCAATTCTCAAGTATTAGTTTAGATATGAAATAAAACCTTAGTTGATATACTTAGTCTACTCTCAATAACAACAGAAATGGCACTGCCATCGATCAGTCCAACACAAACTCAAGAAACAGATGACTGATCACCAGGTTTAGATGAGAACCCTGTTTAAGAAAAGCATAAAAAAATCTAAACTCTCCAATCACAATTCAGGTGGATTCAGTCCTTAAATAGGACTGTCATCAACACATCAATATAACAGTTATCTAACAAGGAAGTTAACTCTTATAGCTGACATCAAGTTCAGGTAACCCTTCTTATCAAACCAATATGGCATTAAGATGGCCATGACCCCTGAATTGGCCCATCATCTAATGATACCCTGTTTTGTTCACAGGGCTGATGCCACTTATTCAGTTTCACAAATGAAACTGATATCTATATCCAGTCCATAACATTGCTGAACAAATCAAGTCCTGGACATTGACATTGTCCTGCTACATTCTCAGTTTCTAAATTATATTTAGACAAAAATTCAGTCCATATATGCATCCTAATTCATTGCATCATAATTAACAGACAATAGATTTCCTATGATACTCTTGGATATTCAAACTGGCATTACACCTTCCAATCAATCCTAAGCCTGCCTATAAAGTTAATTTAGAAGGATTAGAAAGTTACTTGAGAATAGACTTGGGTTGATGTCTCAATGACACAGCCTTCAGAATCTGGAAACGGCTCTCGTGTGTCCAACCGATCTAAAATCTGAGCCAAACCAAAAGAAACAAGACAATCATCACACAGACACATCCTCAGATCTGACCGATATAAAAGATGAACCGATCTAAATACTAGCTCAACTTAGTATCAAATCCAAGGAGAGTTGAGACTGGATAATCACACTTACCAGGTCCAATTGGTTGGGGAAAACGAACAAATAATTGGAGTTCCTGATCTCCTCACAAATGAGAACAGACAACAGCTCAACAAGGAAATGGATTGAATCAATAACTTCCCAAACTTTACAAATTATCTAATCCAATAAAATTATGTTTGAATCCTCACCTCCTTCAACTGCTCGATCTGTCAGTACAAGGACGGATCAATCTTCAAAAGAAGACCACGCCGCGCCTAAATTCGAACGCCTGCCTAGGTGTTGCTCTTCCTCGTAGGTGTGAACTTCTTCGCCATAGCTGGTTGAGAGCAGAGTCCAGAGAGAATGGAATAAAAAAGTTGAATGAAGGAGAGAGGCTGATTCGATTAGGATTCCTTGGCAATACTGACCTAGAAGGAGGAATTTATAGTCGATCAGCTTGGATCTCACGCAAATTTTGGGCGCCAAAATTTGTCAGCTCTCAACTTTGAAGAGGAAGAATCTGTTAGGATTCAAAATCGGTTAACAACCCACATGGTTGAGTGTTAGAGGAGGGAAGAGACTGAGCTGTGCAATGCACATGCTCCTTCTCCACAATGAGACTTAAATAAACAAAAAATAATTCAGTAGGCTTGGCTGAAAAACCCAATGCATTACTAACAACACCAAAACTAAAACTATATTTAAAAATGATATCCTCACCATTTAAGAAATTTTCAAGCAATTAATTTGTAGAAAAAAAATTTGCTAAAATTTATTTAAAAATAATTCCTGGAAAGTAGGCTTACAGTACCTTCATAGCGATAGCAGAGGAAACCCACAACCTTTCCAAAGCTAATTACGCCTAAATCTGCATGGAACTCGATCTGTCGAAGGACCTCCCCAACTTTATTCAAATCTCGCTCGACATCAAAATGCACACCCAACCAATTATCTACGACAACAACATCATCTTTTGCAAGCACTGCCACTTGCGAGGCCATCTACCGAGCAATGTTTTAGAGCTCATCCTGAACTTCAGAAAAATATCTCCCAGAAGGGGACACCTAATCAAACGCGTCATAGCCACAAGCCTCCTCTCCTACCTTTACCAAATTCCCACCTTAGATTTGAAGCCAGTGGCGAAAACTCCCGCAGCCAGAAATATGCTTCTCAGAAAAGGGTCACCGCTCCTACATCCTCACCTGGAGTACTCCTAGCCAACAAATTTGACATCCTTGACACGGATCATTACGAAGACACTCAGGAGGCCACCCTCCTTGACGACGGCCAAGCGACCCACGTTGAGATGTTGGTGTCTGATTACGATTCAGTGAGGGTGGCTGAAGCAGAGGACTGTACCCTAGCAGGCATTGACGAAGGCATCAAGGCGGAAGAGGTGGTAGAAGAAATAGCAGTTGATCAGGTTTTTTGTCCGGATCGTACGAGTCAGGCAGACATGGCCATTACTAGCTCCTCTTCTACCCAAATCTTTGACTCACAATGGGCACAACACAAACCTGTTGTGGTGCAACCAGCGACGCTCCCTAACGGCCCCATATCGGATTGGATCATTGGTATTCCCGCCCCTCTTCTGTCTAGTTATGCTTCGCTAGCGTCATCGACATCGATACCTAGTCAGTCCTTAGATAGGGAGACCAAGATGAAGCTTTTGGCTTTTTTGGCCAGGATCATTGACACTACCCCTATAGGTGAGGATGTGATATAGATTAGCATTTTAACCGCTCTCGTATTTGATCCTACGCATCATCAGGCGTTTCGTGAGAAAGTCAAAATTTCGGAAGCAGCCCTGGCATCCCTCCCCAACCTGCATCAAATTTTTCTCAACTTTGTACAGGAAATGTACAATACGAATCCACACAGATGCACCCTTCGATCGGATAGTAGGAGGTAGCCTTGCATAGGTTTCTACTCTTTTGGCTTTGACCACTATCCTCTTGCATCGGGCCACTCCCCCTCTTCTATAGGAGCTTCGGCCTCCCCGCCTATATGAGCAAGGGCAATCTCCCTACTCCATTTCTTATTGCTTCGTTTCCAATGAAGGCCTTAGCCACCACGGTCAACGTGGATTAATATATATATATATATATATATATATATATATATATATATATATATATATATATGAGAGAAAGGCGGTGGCTAGGCGCCAACAGGTGGGCCCGCCCTGGGTAGATGAGTGGATAATTAATTATTTAATTGCAAAAAATTGTTTAAAAATTATTTTAACTCCAAATAAATCCCTGAAAAATTCAAAAAATTCCAAAAAAATCTAGAAAATATTTCTAGATGTGTAGAACCTAAATAAAAGTTTTGTCTCAACATTCCATCGTGTAAACCCAAGTAAAT